>OY282644.1:108212840-108650340 GCA_958299015.1 Tetanocera ferruginea
TTTGTTCACAAACTTTGAACGCGTTTATGTCGAAACCATGTTTTTCGTACTGGTTGCGGCACAAGCGGGTTAATTTTTTGACGAATTTTTGTTTTTTTTGTATATTTTTATACTTGATTCGCAATCGTATGACACGAGCTTTTTTAAATTTTTTTCGATTTTTTATGAATTTTTCAAATTTGGAACATCATCAAAAATTAAAAAAAAAAAATTAAAAAAAGCTCCTGTCATATGATAACTAATATTGTTAAAATTTAAAAAAATCATTTTTTTTCCAAATCGTAAAATTTTTGCGACTCCCAGCGCTGCAACCACTAGGCTCCAGTTTTTTCTCTGGCGCCAGTTTGGAGCTCTATAAAACCATGTTGGAGTGAAAAATATATATTTTCGATTTTTTTTTTTTTAATTTGTTCAATTCTCTACAATAATAAAATTTTGGAAAAATGTTTGTTTTTGACTGAGTTATGAATTTTTAAAAAAGTTCTGTTTTCTCTGCCGCGAGTGTTATGTCCCTACTTAAACTGAAGTTTTTTTTTGTTGTTTTTAATATAAATGTATTTTTTGTGATTTTTTAAAATAAGCATTTTTAATGCAAAAAGCAAAAAAATTTGGAAACTGTAACAGTTTAAAAAAAAAACATCAAAAATTATTTCTACAATTTTTTCGAAATAGCATCCAGAAATATATATAATTATAGAAAAATATGAATCTTGCTGCCCGAATTTGCCCTAAATGGGCTTAATGTGATTTTTTTCTTGTAAAATATCATTTAAAAAAGAAATTATTTTATTATTGTCAGCGTATCTTAATAATGAGAATTATGCTAAAAGTAACAAAAAGTGATGTAAATGAGAAAATATATGACTTGATCTTATGAAATGTAGTACTCAAATTACTAGTAAGGAACTAGTTAGCAATGTTTTTGACTGGGCCGAATCTTAAAGTTTAAATAAAAGCTAAAACTGAAAGTTTAAGCAACAAGATGTAGTGGATTAACGTGGTACGGATGGTACAATATACCTTCAACTATGCACAAAGTTCTAATTCATGGAAGCGAAATTATAAACGAGCTAGGTATTTCAATTGAACGCTTGTCGGAAGAAGTACAAGAGGCATCCAACAAAAGATTTACAAACGCACGTCTACACAATAGCAGACCCTGTTCAAGGACTGCTAATAATGAAAACATTTTGCACCATCTTCTAATATCTTCCGATCCTCTTGTCAGCCATTTGCGATTGAAGAAAGACAAAAAATACAAAGAGTATTCAGTTGAAGCTAGAGAGCTAATAAAAAAAATGAGCTTTATGAGCAATAAAAAATATTTTTTATTTTAATTGTAAACTTACTTTTTACACTTTATGTCGACTTCGTAAATAGAATATAGCATAGAATTCAAATTATATACCAAGAGCTTAATAAGTATTATAATAAGTTTTATATGTAAAGAAAGTAGATAAGGATAAAAGGTGGGCGTGTGTCTGTCGCGATAATTTTTCTCAAATTAGAAATAAAATTTTTTTTGCCAATACATTAATGTGCATATTTTGTTAAGGCTCACTTAAAAATTACAATTCAATTGAGCGTGTCTTTAGATGGATTTGAACCGAAAATATATACATATTACGTATTTAATTGTAAAATGGCACATATGAAATTTAAAACCTTTAAATTTATTTTTACTATTTCTTACAAAAAAATTTGTATGGAAAGTGGACGTGTCTGTGAGCGGATATGATCCAAACTTATATATATTTGAAATTTAACCATACAAAGCCTTCATACCAAATTTCAAAACTCTTGTATGAAGTCCTCCCACTGTACGTCGCACTATGGAGTATTTCTTCGATTTAGCTGGACAATATTAAATTTTGTCAAACACCGTTTTAAAAAAAAATTATGTATTTATTTTTAGTTTATTGAATAGTGTCAGCATAAGGTACAATGAATATTTTTTAACCTTGCCTTGCTCAAACGTTTTTTAACTCTCTGAACTTTGTCATTTGTAGCTAGTTGACTTTTCTTTGGGTTGGTAGCTGTTTAGAGGAGTGCATACACGGTTAAAAATTTTGGACTAGTTTTTAATCCAAACTTTGGTTTAAAGCAATTTTTAATCCTAAAAGTACTAATTTTTATTCCATATTTTAGTTTAATTTTTTTTAATCCGAAAAAGTTTAAGTTTAAGACTATTTTTGGACTACAAATTTGTATTAAGGTAGTAATTTCAGGAAAAAGTATTTAGCGTACCGACTACAATTATTGGCACCCAAAAATTTGACCCCAATTATTGGCACCCTTTACTTGAATAGCATTTATGAAACATAGTTAAACTTCCGTTATTTATGAAAAGTACTTTTCTAATTTTGTAGTTCATTTCCTCTCTTTGTTCTGTATTTTACAATAAGATTAATTAACTTATTTGCTTGTAAAAATTCGAAACTGCAAAGGTCTTTCCGTCGTCAGAGAAAAAACGTTTTAAAGTGTTGATATCGATAGCGACCTAAAATTTTGGTGAGTACTATTTCTTATTTATAAATAGATTTTTGGTGTACTTCCGCCTTATTTTGAGATTATTTAACTATTGAATAGTTAAACTTAGCCTTTTTATTTTAATTTTAACCACGATATTGTAAAAATAAGTGGGTGCCAACAATTGATTCCAACAAAAATCAAATTCAGTTATTGGCAGGGGGTGCCAATAACTGAATTTGTAAAACTACAATAACTGGCACTGCCAGTCATTGTACTTTTTTGTAGTGCCAATAATTGCATTTTTCATATTTTCAGATTATTGACAATGCCAAAAAGACAGGGTTCATATAATGAAAGTCTTTTGCAAAAAGCTCTGTCAAAAATTAGATATGGTAAGATTTCAGATATGGTAAGGCCACGTTCGACCCTACAATTTCGTCTTGGCCCAACATTATGCAAACACGTCCAGGTCCGCAAACTGTTTTGATTGAGGCGGAAGAGAAAGTAATTGTGGAATGGGTGAAAGTCTCCCAGCGGAAAGGTTTTCCTAAAAAAAGGAATTCCACATCAAATGTCTGACAAAAAATAAATTTCCTTATTTACCACAATTTGTTTGTAAAACCCCGAGTAAAAATTAAAATTTTTTAGCTAAAGCTGTACAACGTTCGTACAACAGGCAAACAAGAAACTCAGTAAGCTAAAAGCCGTACAACGGCTGTACAACAGGCGCTTGCAGGACAATTTGGCTGTACATATGCTGAACATCAACTGCAGAAAAAGTTCATTTTAACTCGGCCGCAATAGCTGCTGTAAAGTATCTGGACGGTCAAAATGTCCTGCAAGCGCCTGTTGTACAGCCGTTGTACGGCTTTTAGCTTACTGAGTTTCTTGTTTGCCTTTTGTGCGAACGTTGTACAGCTTTGGCTAAAAAATTTTCATTTTTACTGGGGACATGCCAAGCTAAGGTCTTTAGTTAATGTTCAAAGACCTTAATTTAAAGTGTAAAGCTTTACTTTAAACTTATTTTAAATTAATCACTATTTTGGTTAATACCCTATTTTATTGAATGAAATCCTGTATATACCTGTAATCCGGTATACCTGTAAAGTTGATAAGGCTCTGCAGGATGACGTTGAGCAATAAATTCAGCTCCGTCAAGGTAGGAAATGACTTCTCCAAAACCTTTAATACCGAACGAGGTTTCAGACAAGGCGACCCGCTATCATGCGATCTCTTTAATTTCATCATGGAGGGGATCCTACGAAAGGCAGGTGTACATCGAAATGGTACCATTTTCTACAAAGGTGTCCAGCTCCTTGCGTATGCTGATGATATTGATATTATCGGCAGAACCAAGAGAGATGTAACTGCTGCTTTCGCCGCTATCGAAAAGGAATCAGCCAAAGTGGGTTTGACGGTGAAAGAGGGCAAAACAAAGTATATGCTGTCTGGAAATAGGGAAGTGCGGCGTCTAGGCTTCCATGTTACAGCAGGCAAATATAACTTTGAAGTTGTCAAGGAGTTTACATAACTTGGAACCGCCGTAAACAGCAAGTGCTTCTCTTTGGCGCTGAGGCATGGGTGGTATCGTAAATAGATGCAGCCGCTCTTGGGGTGTTCGAGAGAAAAGTCCTTCGCAAAATATTTGGTCCTATTCGAGTTGGCGACGAGTATCGCATTCGAATGAACCACGAACTGTACGAGCTCTACGACGACATTGACTTAGTCCTGCGTATAACAATGCAGCGACTACGTTGGCTGGGTCAGTCTTTCGTATGGATGAAGAAGCTCCAGCGAAAAAGGTGTTAGAGGCGAAAGCCGAGGGTCGACGACGAAGAGGAAGATCATGCCTCCGATGGATTGATCAAGCCGAGGAAGCCCTTACCGCGCTTGGTGAAACAGATGGGAGACGGCACACGCGAAGCAGAGACGCCTGGCGAGAGCTGATGAAGTCGGCCGTAACCCGACAACGGGTTGTCATGGCCACCTAAGTAAGTAAGAATAAAATTTGTTTTATTTTTTATCTACTAGCTAGGTATGCAAACAAGACTGAAAAATAAATAATTTGTTTTTATGATATAAAAAAATTATATACATAAAGCTATGATTTTTAAATTTTCTTAAATACTAGGTGCCAAGTATTATGTTTTTTGGGGTGCGAATAATTGTGGTAATATGCCAATAATTATAGTTTTTGAAGAGCCAATAATTGTACTCAAGTGCCAACGATTGTAGTAATTAATGTGCCAATAATTGTACTCAGGTGCCAATAGTTGTGGTTTTCGAAAGACTTTTTTTATTTTAATTTTCACAAAATACGGGGATCTAACATAAATATGTTGAAAATTGCTTCCAATTCAGAATTCTCCAAATAATAAAATAAAATTTCAAATAGAAGATTCGCTTAAAAACAGAATGAATGCTGAAGGTTGCAAGGCAAAATTTCCTTATGGGTGCCAATAATTGTAGTCGGTACGCTATGTTATTTAATAGCTGAATTACAATGTAGCAGTGGCAGAGACAGCAGCTGTGTCAGTGGCAGCGTCAGCATCAAAATCAGTGAATGTTGAATTTTTCTAAGTAGTTTAATTATTTGCATGTTGGCAGTGAATTTAGAAATAGGGCTGACCTCGGCAGTACTGTTTACTCCCACTGCTGCTATGTAAATTTTACCATTGAACAACAGTATTCCTAAAATAACAGCTGATCAATGCCACTGCCACTGACGCTGCCACTGCCGCATTGTCATTCAGGTATAAGATTGAAAACTACTACTACTACAAAATTTAAGCTAAATATAGTTGTAAATGTTGTTAAAGCATCCGAAAGTTATTTTCAATAAAATGAAACAAATTGTTTATTAAAATCTGAACCAAAATATTATTTTATACATTATTACAGTAAACAGTTTTTAAACCTTTGTGGATGAAATAGTAATCCCTTTTCGGATTACAATGTTTTAAACTTCTTTGGACTAAAACCTAATCCTTTTTTTATTATAATATTTTAAACTTTCTGTGGATTAACAATTATTCCTTTTTGGATTAAGAAATTTTAAACTTTTTGCGGATTAAAAATAAATCCTTTTTGGGTTGAAAAATTTAAAACTTTTCATTGGATTAAAAAATAATCTTTTTTTGGTCGTGTCCTATATGTAATCCAAAAAAGTTTAAAATTAAGTCCAAGATTTTTAACCGTGTACTTAAAAATTCATATTTTTTCCCAATTGTTCTAAGAAGTTAATACAAATGGATTGTACTTAAGCAGGTATATAAAAATAAATGTGAAGTGGCTTGGATGGTATTTTATTTATTTAAAATTAGTATTTGTATTTTAAAAATGGGTGTTTTTGAGGATTTGTTTTTTAAAAAGTTTCTTCATAAACTTGACACTACATCTTAAAAAATTAAACTCGTTGTTCGCTTCGTTCCAAAAAGTGCTGATTTTTTTTAAGAACCGTTTAAACCCAAAGAAAACTGGTAGAGCCGTCATAAAGCCTAAAATTTTAATGATATCACCATGAAACTTGGTAAATAACTTTATATTTTTTATTTAAATGTCAGGTTTAAAAATTACCTACCTACCATATAAAGTGACCTCATCAACAAGTTAAACATTCCCATAGTTTTCAAGATATCGACTTGAAACTTGACGCATACATTTTTGCTTTAAAGTCAATGTTAAAATTTATCAAAATCTGACAAAACCCAATCTTACCTCCACTATAAATGGCGCTATCCGATTTGTGCTTCTATTTTTCTACAAACTGTAGAAACCCAAAATTAGAAAAAATATTTTAAAAGTTTTTTATAAAAGTGAGTCATCTGAGGAAGGCAAATCATTTTCTGACGACCTTTTTCAGACTTGATTTATTAAATCACGATTGATTTTTAATTAATATCCATTGTTTTATTTCTAAATCGATTTTCATTTAATTTGTGTATTCAATCAACCATTAAACATTTTTTTCAATAAAAATTTTAAATAAAAAAAATTTTTAATAAAAAATATAGGCTTACACAGTATTTTTTTGATAAAAATGACTTTAAACTCAAAAATTGTGACTTTTCCATAATTTCCAACTTTGATCACAAAAAAGTTATATTTTTCACAAAAAGTCTATGAAGTCTATGATGTCTATGAGTCAGAAAGTCTATGAAAATATCTTTCTAAAATGTCTTCGAAGAAGGTTCTGCATCAAAAACTTGAGCTCGTTGCTAGAGCTTTCACTAAAAATGAAACAACCTCTTATAACCTACAAATTATCCCATAGCTACCCAGCGGGTCAATATAGACCCTCACTTGCTGTACATTTTTTGCTTGTTTTTGCATTCCCTATTGTTTAAAATCATAAAATAATTTTGTCCAACTAAATTGTCAGGATACTCTACTGTGTGTTGTTCATATTGAGGGAGCTAAGGGGCAACCTACTCGCTTCTGATTTAAAAGACAACAATGGGTCGTGCTTGATGCTATAAGCAAGATTCCACTAGGAAATTTTTTTAAGGTTGTTAGAAATTTTTCATTCGTTTTTTGCCTCTTTCTCTCAATCTCCAAAGAATTCGGGCGTTTTTTAAACGAATGAGAATGGCAAATGACAGGCCTAGTTTGACCAACTACTAGTTTCATAATTTATGAAAAATTCTTAAACGTTGAACCTGACCCGGCTTAAAGAAGTGGTTTCAGGTGTTCTTAGAGAGAGTTGTGAGTTTTTTGCATGACATGAGGCTGGTTTATTTGGTGATCAGCGCACATTGGTATTGTGCTCTTCACTCTCAATAACTCGCTTTTTTATGTAAAATCTATTTAAAGATACATGACACAAATTGAGCAAGTTTTTCTGACACTTGTCTTCTTTTGTTTTACTGCAATAGCAGCCAACTCCAATACTTATTTACTTTGAGTTGCTCGATTAGACTTTCGTTTATTTCTCAATAAGTTTAAAAAATCTTTAACCCTAGAAGGACATGCTTATTTTTTATACATAAAGTTCATGCTTCGTCGAATTGACGACACCATTTTTAAAAAGGCCCCTACCGATGTCCTTTACGTAAAAATCTTTAGAAATCACTTGTTTTTGATTATTCGGATTATTTAGAATTAGAGAAAATACCAAACAATTTATGTATAATAGTTTTTAATAAAAAAATAAATCTTTTATGTTTGAGTTCATTTGGCTTTTTTTTTTAAAAAGGTACATAAAACAAAATTATATATTAACTACTCTAAGCATACATCTATACTATTATATAAAAGGAGACTCACGGATTTGCGGCGACGTGTTCTCAATAACCGCTGAACCGATTTTTATAATTTTTTCACTATTAAATTGCTATGATAAGCGAAATTAAAATAGGGTACTACGTTTTTTACAAAACTTTTTCTTTAATTATTTAAGAATTCATGTCTTTTAATTCATGCTAATGCTGTACAAGCAGCACAACAAGCAGCAGAAAACCAATGCTTAAGCTCTGGCTGTGAGAGTAACTAGCACGGCTGCCATGTTGTGTCGGGAGTTGCTCTCAGTTTGGTCTGTTGAGCAGTGTTGCCAACAATCTGACATCGTATTTGTTATGGTTTTCAGACTTGAATTGTTTATACATATTAACAGTCAAAAAATCTTTTTCCTCTTATGCCTGATATATAACCAAATTATTATTTTGTTATTTATTGCAAATGTTATTCATCGACAATAACACAATCTCGACGGATTGAAAGCTTTATAAAATAGTTCAGATTTAAAATTTGTTTTTATGGCAACACTAGCTACTTTATTTGCAGTCAACTTCTTGCTCAGAGAGAAATATAAATATATTAAAATCATACCATGAAATGGGGGATGAAATTTTTTATTGTTGTAGTTATTTCAGTATACAAATATTCCATTGCATATGCTCAAATGCTTCTCAGAGGATCTCAGTACGATCTGAAATGTCGCATTGATATGTCATTGTTTGTGTTCATCTGCGCAGAAATTATGTTCATGCATACAACCTTATAAAATAGATTTCCTTTAAACTTTTCAATAGGTTTATATTGGACGCATCAGAAAATAGTTTTTGTTTTTATTTTCCAACGTCTTTTTTAAAATCAAATAGGTTGGTACTATGAAATGAAGTTGTAACAAAATGATGACCATAAATGTAGAGGAATACCAATATAACTTCTTTAATTTAGTTGGATTTTCGATTTTGTTCCAAACAGAAGCCTCAAAGTTTTTTATTTCGCGTGTTAATAAATGTTGCACATTAAAAGAGTTATTGTGATTGGAGCATATTTTTTATTTTTAACCGATTTCAAAAAGGAGGAGGGTCTCAAGTTGGTTGGTTTCTCTGTTTTTTTATAATAGCATTATAAATAATGCATTTGCATTGGTCTCCAGTAGTTTTAGTTGAACCTTAATATTATAATTCAACTTTTGAATGGACAGCTTTTGAATGGAATTAGACAGCCTGGCATAAGCTACGCAGCGCATGTAAAACGCATCGAAAACGTATGTTTGAAGCATATTTTAGTGTTTAAAGGATGCGTAAGTTAAGCATATTTTAAACAAGCTGTTAACATCTTCTTTGTATATTAAAATGATTGTATGTACAAGTAGACTTCAATACCGCCAAACCAATTGTTATGAAATTTTCAGGGAAACTCTAGCAAAGTCTGCAGAGCGCTCCTGTGAAGTTTGGCATCGATATCGAATAGCTTTAGAATTACATGTTGCACAGCTCCAAAATTCTGTATTTGACCTCAATTTTCACGTGCTGTTTTACTGGTAAAATTTTAAAGCCGTTGCAGAAGAGGCGTGACACTTTTAAGGCATTCAAACTTTTCAGTATAATTTAAGAAACATAAGTCACAAATTTGTGAAACTCGGAAGGAATATAACATTTAGTCGTGTCCATCCACTGGAAAAATTCAGCAAGCATTGGAAATTGGGTCGTGACACCATCAACATAGTTTAAATGTTTAATATCGAATAGCTTAGGTACTTCATGTTTCATAATATTTAAACTCAGTATAAATTTAATTTTTGGAAATGTCTTTCGACAAGAAATATAGCACGGGCATTGGAAAACGGGGTGTGAATCCGCCCATACAAGCCAAATTTTTAATAGCAAATAGCGTTGGAAATAAAAATCGCTGATCAGTGAAATTCCGAATGGAGTTGCCATTTGGTAATGTCCTTCTAATAGAAAACTGGTCTGAGCTTTGGTCAAGTGGGTGCACCTTCCCCTACAAGCTACATTTTTGATCGAATAGGTTCTGAAGTCACAGATGAAGTACATGTGTTTGTCTAAAGCTGCGTGCATTTTCAACGCCGATTCAGACAGACAGGCAAGCTGAAATCTGTGTGAACAAATGAGATACAAATATCTATCTCTCTCGCTTTTTCACACACTCTGCGGACACAGGCAGGCAGTCTGAATCGGCGTTTACTATGCACGTGGCCTAAGGCGTAGCAACGCGCGCCGGGTATTGCTAGTTAAATATAAAATGAATTTTTATCTTAAAAACCAAGTTCCAAATTTTATTCAGATGAAGTTTTTAAATGGATGAGGTAATACTATAGGCAATAGGTCGTCGATTCGACGAAGCATGTCCTTCCAGGGTTAAGATGCTTTCAAAAAGCAAAAATATATATTTAATAATAACTCTTAGAAAGAAAACCTATATTTACGCCCACTCGATGTATAGTCCGATGAGATACTAACGGGTCTCGTTTGAAAGAGCGCTTAATATAGGATGAAAAAAAGGGAGACTTGTAAAAAAAACTTTCGTATTCTAGGCAAAAATAGAGTATTACAACTTACCCCTGTTACAACTAGTCCCCCGCTCCACAATGTTAGAACAATTTTCATGTACTCAGTACATACATAATTTATTCATTACATATTTGTATGTAATGAGTACATACGTAAGTGTATATTTTTAGTACGTAAATTAATTTAATGAGTACATACATAATTTACTCACTACAAATTTTTAGTACATACATAATTTACTGATTACATATTTGAAATAGATAATTTTAAGTAATGAGTACATTAAGGTGCCTCGACTTGTATGAAGAAAAAAAAAGTTCCATTTGTACCCATTTTAAAATGAACCTTGATGTATTCTATGATCGTTCCCAAAATATTTTGGCTATACTAAAATCCGTCAGTGAGCTAAACCATTTTGAAAAAACCTCCATAAATCATGTTTTCCGCATTTATACTGGCTAGTGTAATAGATGTAAATAAATAAACTGTCTCAAATTGTAGGCCTGAAAAAGTTCTTTCAATCTGCATCAAAAATTTGTATAAATTTGCGATTGGATTAAAGATAATGATGTTTTTCATGATTTTTTTCTTAATTTTTTTAGATGATTTTCAAAAATTCTCATTGAAACAAACGCTTGAAATAAAAAAAATACAGTATTTTGGATTTTGAAAATATTATTTTCAGGTAAACTGCACACAAATGGAGAAATAAAATAAGAGCCACACTTTATTAAACAAAGAAAAATGTCCAAAATATATGACAGCCGTGCATACCTTTCCAACGGTATTTTGATAACGGCGATCGTATAAGAAATAATGAAGTTATTTGAATTTTTGTGAAATTAATCTAAAAAAAATGCATGAAAACATCTTTATACTTAACCCAAAAGCAAATATTTTAGAATTTTTGATACAGATTGAACGAACTTTTTCAGGACTATAATTTGAGACAATTTATTTGTTTACAACTATTACACTAGTTAATATATTTACGGAAAACATGATTTTTGGAGGTTTTTGCAAAATGGTTTAGCTCACTGACGGATTTCGGCATAGGCAAAATATTTTGGGAATCATCATAAAATACATTAAGGTTCATTTTAGGATGGGTACAAATGAAACTATTTTTTTCAAGGCACCTTAGAGTACATACATAATGTGTTCATTATATATTTTTTTGTACATACTTTCATGTATTCAATATAACACAGATCAACTGGTGTGAACTGGTTAGCTTTCGGAGAAATGCAGTATCCGGCGAAAAAAAACTTAACAGAGCTCTGTTAGCAAAAGTGCGAATTTTAACAGAGAAAAAGTTAAACATCTCTGTTACTAACAGATTTATATAAATAAAAAGCAACCAATGAAAAAAAAAAACATAATAATATATAAAAAAAATAATAAAACGGCATGAAAATTTATGTTAAGACAATTTTTGTATTGTTCCAAGAATTGTCGAAATTGTTGGGAACACAAATTCTATAAATGGAAAAAATTTTTTTCAAACCTAATAGAAAAGTGTTATGGTAGTATTATTTTTGAACTCAGATATCTTCAGTCAAAATAAACTGATTCAGTTTTTTTATAATTGAGTTGGAATATTTTAAGTTTTTTCATTTTGCACAAATTAACCAATCTATTTGAACCACAGTTTCTACAAATGGAAAAACCTTTTTATCAAATCTTATACATATGTATAATGGCACATAAGTGTAATGTTGCAAGCGAGAAATATACTGTGTCTATATTTTATGTATTGAGTTAATTTTATGTAAAAAATTGCATAACACGTGGATTAATCAAACGTTTCTTGTATATATTGAAGTCTCCAATGTATTCAACACAATATTGAATTTATTTTTAATTTATTTTGAAAAGTGAATTAATTTATATGTAACCAGCACACGCTCTTTTTACTCAGTAAATACTGCTCCAGTTGCGTTCCCATGCAAGTTGCGGTACATAGATTTTACATAGCTGTCTCTGTACTGACTACATTACGTTTTCCCTTAGTGTAACCGTACGTACTCACCGTCATCATATTCGGACTTCATTTCGATTTCAGTGGTCACTTCTCCAGGCATAAGTGCTCTTGGATTGTTCAAAATTTCGACGAAGATGTCTTTCTCGTCACTTGGGTGGTCGACTTGCTGTAGAGACAACAATACAAAAATTAACTCTATTTGAATAATGAATAATCGTGACCGTTTTTCGTAAGTATTGTTCACGTTCAACAAATTTTCAATTTCCTGTTGAGTTAGGTACTTTGTATGGAATATTCCACATTGTTTTCGGCCTGTTCTGGAAAAAGTTCGAAATTTTTTTTAATTTAAATTTCGTTTTTAATTAAAATCATTAAGCTACTTAATGAAACTATAAAAACAAACTAAACATAGTAAAATATTTGGCAGCAACTATTACCGTTAACAGTACTCATAGATAGCCATTTTAAATTAGCAAACATACTGCTTACTATGTAAAAGCTTAAAATCGAAATTTATAGCCTGAAAGAATATTTTGGTTGAAGCGTTTGTCAAATTTAAATTTTGTGCCTGGAATATCACGTTTTTTTTTTTTTCTTTCTTTTAACTACAATAGCACGTGTAGCAGTCAACCGTTCTCTGTCAAGTGCTGCCTGCAATTTGTAACAATTGAATATGGCAACGCTGTACACTGAAAACGAACAATACTTCCGCATACAATTTGCACTTGAATGCAATTTCGTTGCAGCAAATATGCAAATATGCCGGATATAGAGCAGCGCGAACACGTTTAACGAAATGCCGGCAGGCACTTGACTCTCTGAACTCGACTCGGAATGGACAAAATTATTTATTTTTTTTTTTTTTTTTGTATGGTTTTAAACTGTAGACAGAATGTAGCACTTAAATAGTTAGTAACTGGAAGGACAGGTTTTTGCTGTACGTTTGGCAAACAAAAAACTCAACATATTTTCAATGGGAACTGAGGATTAAGCAATACCGAATTTGGGGTTAATTCATTATAAAACAATTATCTTAATTTATTTAACTGAATTATTTTAAATTCATTTTGCAATAAATAAAATTTTGACAAAGTTTCAAAGTAGTTCAAGAAGAGATATGCGGATTTATAAATAAAGTTGAATGCATTGCATTAGTATACATCCAATCTCCAAGAACTTTATATATGATAACTTTAAGTTTTTCAAAAAAATTTTAAATTTAGACGATTATTTGATGGATAAGACAGGCCAACCCATGATATAATAACATGCTTTGATCAACGCATTATGTTAAAAAATAAAAAAAAAAATTAAATATATGTAATTTTTTTTTATACTTATAAAAAATTGTTCATAGTGTTTTTAGACGCTATTAAAAAATGTCTCAAAAACTACCCTTAATGACAGTCAAGTAGCTTTAAATGTTAAATAAAAATGTTACGTTAATAAGTAAAGTTACTATCAGATACTTTGAAAATGTCTTAAACTTATTCAGAATTAAAATTTATATAGAAAAAAAGTTAGTTCTGAAAGTACTGAAAATTATCTCTTTTACTAGAATGAATTGATAGAACTCTGTGAATTTGAATAATGCTTGAAGTTGTCTAAAAGTGGGCATAATTGTGTAACAAACTGTGTAACATAATCAGCTTAACGAGACAGCGTATTTTCGTCAAAATCCTTTGTTCTGTTAAAACTCCACTCAAAACTACGCTATGCCGTTCTTGTTATGCTGCAAATAAGCGAGTGTTTTGGCAGAAAGCAACAAATCCAAAACAGATATAATACAAACTCACGTGCTCAACTTGTGGCAACAATGGTTAAAACCACAGCATTTAAGGTTGATTCGACTGACTCGATTTTAATGAAAAGTTGTCATTGTATTCATGATGCAGTGTAGCTTCTTTCGACTTTAGGTACAACCAGTAAATACACAACACATCAGACTCATGCACACGCAGATACTTTCAGAAACAAAACAAAATAATGTCGTGAGAACATCAGCGAATAAATGTCAAGCCAAGTTCGAATTGAAAAAAGTTTAAAAAGTTTTTTTACTTTCAAAATCTATATGTTTAACTCTAAAATAATTAAATAATGTTAATTTATATAATAAAAAAAAAATCTCATCAGTAAAAATTATATCTGATGTAAACATAAATTATTACAATTAAAAAAAAAAAATTATGTGTCAAAAAACTTGCCAAAACTTTTGATATCATTAAATAAAAGTAAAGTGTGGATAGTTGTACTTCGAAATGATGCTGAAAAGCCTTCGAATATATGCGTTATTGACTATACACCAATACCTCGCTATGCGTCGTTTCGTTTTGCGTTTTTTCGAAGTTGCGTCGCTGCTGAATTAGTACTAATTTTCACTGTGCGTCGTTAGATTTTCAAAGTTGCGTTGTTTTGGGTTCGAGTCTATATTTTTTTTTTTTTTAAAGATGGCTTTATTTCTAAATGCGCCACGCCATCAAAACTCGGGATTCCCTTTCTAATTGTAAAACATCGCAATTTTAATACAGTTTTAGTTTCACTTTGTTTTCCTAATTTTAGAGTTCAGTTTCAATTAATGTGTTGTGCTTTTTTTAAAAGAGAATAATATTTTTATAAATTTTTACGGGTTATTTCTGGTTACAAAAATGGTAAATATTTTCCCAATTTATTTATTGGGTAGAAAGGGAGCTGCTGGTAGTATAGTATGGAGGAGACTGACATAAATAAACTGTCCAAGAATTGTCTAATAAAGAATTATTGCAACTTGAATTGCAATTTGCTAATGAAGAAGATGACAGTGACCGTTCAATAGAAATCTCCGAAGAACAAAATTTAACCTCCAAACGAATTTCCAAAGCGTTGTGTTTGATTGACGAAGCTATGGAAATTTTCTTAAAAAACTATCCTGACAGACCAAAGAGTTTTAAAGTGTCCCAGGCGGTAACTACGAATATCAATTGCTACAAGGAAATTTATTTTACATTGAAAAAAAAGCTGTTCAGCAAACATTGGACCAATTTTTTTTTTAAAGAAAGCCGACTTACGACAACAGCCACTATGGACACATCAGACAGTGATTAATTTTTATTTTGTTTTTTTTTATAAATTAATTGAATATTTTATTTTGTTTAAAGTGGATTTATTTTTTTGTTGTTTTTGTATGTATCTAATAAAATTTAGAATTAATTTTGTTTTTGAATTGTTTCCTTTGCTCAAATTTCTTTTCAAAAAGTAGTATTTTCGTAAGCCTGGAACCTATATTCGATCTTAACATGGTTTGCTATAGAAAATCGTCATTTACTTTGCGTCGTTTCACTTTGCGTCCTGTTTTTTTGGAACGTAACCACGACTCAAAGTGAGGTATTGGTGTATATAACATTCGAAAAATCTCCGAAAAAAACCTTTCGTTTTAAAGGAAAACGCGATAAGCGCGTCATGTAACCCTCTTACAAAAAATATGAAAAAATCTCTAAACTACCTTACGCCAAAAGCCTTCAAAAAAAGCTTGAGAACAAAGATTTTGTCTTGTTTTGTGACACACTTAAGTAAAAAACCCACACTTATGTGGTTAAGCATTTGTTCACAAACTGATGAAAATGTCAAATTATTAACAAATACTCTCTCAATAATTCATAATAAATAGGCACAGATAAGAAAATTTTTTAACACAATATTCACGTGCAGCACCGTACGCGTGAAAAAACTGAACGTCATATCATGGGTTACTTGATTTTTAAGAAAGCGATTAAATCTAAACCTCATTAAAGCAAATAAAAATAAATACAAAAAAAAAAGGACACGACCATCAGAAAAATACAAATCTAAGCACAGACATTTTTTTGTTAATATTTTCTCTGTTATATAAGAGTCAAAACACAATGCAAGAACAAGACGGACTGTTTTAAATAAACAACAAAATTCTTTAATACAACAATTTCGTCTGTTGAAAAAACTGAAAATTATATTAAAATCTGTTGTTTCAAAATCTGTTAAAGAATTTGTTTGATATAGTGGCATTTTCCTCAGTGTGGAAGGAATACATTCAGTTCGTATTCAATTTATTCAGCAAATTTAAAATTTTTATTGTTGCTAGATCATTCTGTTCAGTCAGCAATTAATTTTTGTAGCATTTAAATAATTTTTTTCTGCTTTTAAGTCTTGTGTAAAATTTTACGATCTATACAAAAATGTATTGATGATTTCACTAAAGCTTTCAATAATTTCTAATATATCGTTATATTTTCAATAAATATTGGCAAATTTGCGATAATTATCGATACATTTATGTAACTATCGAATAATTTAGATAATTATCGTTAGCATTTATACAGTTATCAATAATTCTGGACAATTTTAAAACTTTTCGTTAGTTTTTCTTTAAATTTTAAATAACTTATCGATAAACTTTCATTCAGTTCGGAGCTAAATTTTAAGTTTCAAATCACTAGCTCATTGGGAAATTGGTTAAAAATTAATTCCAAGATTAATACGGCACATATCGCACAAGAAATGACGCTAATAAAAATATTTTTAAATATATCGATCATTCCCTGATAGTTTAAGCTAACTTTGCGTAAATTTATCGATGGTTATCAAAAGTTCTTAGATACTTTTCAAATCTATCATTAGTTTGTCGTTCATTAAAAATGGATAAAAAATTTTTACGGGAAAATTTATCGATAATTTTTCGATAACTTATCAAAAATTTATAGTATATGAAAGTGAATTATTCAATAATTACAGAGAACTTTTAAATAATTTTAAAATTTTTCAATATCTTGTCGATAATTTCAAAATTATCTTTTGATAACATTCTGTTGTCATCAATTTCAGAGGTAAAATGTATACCTAAGCTTTTAACTGAACAAACCCACAAAAAAATTAAGCTTATCAAAATGTATCGATCATTTATCGATTATTTTAAGCTAAATTATTATAATAGTATATTAAGCTAAGTTCTGAGCTTTATTCTAAGTTTTGAATCCCTAGCTCATGGAGAAAATGGTAAAGAATGGGTTAAAAGATTTGTGTGACACGGCAAAAAACCAAAAAAAAAAAACAAATTGCCAATTTCATATTTTGAAAGAACTTTGACCAATTTCTAATGATCAATTGTGTTGTGTCTGTTATTAAATGTTTGCACACAATTAACCGAGAGCTGGATCTAAATGTTTTATGCCGTCTCCGAGTGACTAAAGTTAATGTTCTCAAGAAGCTTTACATGGCATTATTTACTCTCTGAGGTTTACCATTGTCTGCAGAGAGTTGGTGACCGATCAGAAAAATTTTTTTATTGAAAAAACCTGAAAGGTCAGGGTATATTATTTCTTTTGCAGACGTTTGTAACGCATAGCACGAAGCGACTCCGGTGTAGAAAAGTATATATATATATTCTTGATCAGGGTCACCTCGTGAGTCGAGCTAACCATGTCCGTCCGTCTTTGTGTTGTCCATAAACACAGGATAAGAAGGCGTTGAGATAATAGGATGAAACTCGGTACACATGGTCACATTGACCCAAGGATGTGCACTGTTGAATATTTTTGGAATCACGGACACGCCTACCTCCAATACAACTCAAAAAATGAAAACTTCATATATAAGCACATAATAACCGTACAACCATAAAATGAGGTATGTATGTATTTTATATCAAAACAAAGATCTCTGCGTTAAATGGGTGTCATCTCCCTACGGAAACGCCTACCTCCCATACAATCAAAAATTTAAAACTTAATAAATAAGCTTATGTTTAACGTACAGAGATTAAATTTGGTACGTAGGTATGTTATATCAAAAGAATGACGTCTTCGAAAAATGTATGTCATCCGTTCACGGACACGCCCACCTCCCATACAACCCAAAAATTGAAAACTCAATAAATTAGCTTATGTTTAACCTACAGAGATAAAATTTGCATGTATGTATTTTATACCAAAACTGAGAAGCATTCAAAAATTAGACGTAATTCTGTCCAACCCACAATAGCGAAAATAGTATTGAGGCATTGTGGCAATTTTTGTGAATTTTTCATCAAAATTGAAATGCATATAAAGTATGGGCTTCAACCTCTCACGGACGCACCCATTTTCAAAACTATTGCATTTTGAAAAAGTAGGTTTAGGGTATTTCATAGTCGGCCTAATTTTTGTTTTTGCATTAAACTTATAATACGTTTTAAGAACATTTTTTGATTAATTATATAAATAATATAACGAGAATATGTTATTTATTAAAGCACCTGAAATATGCAGTGCACACGATTTTTCGGAGAAAACAAAAATTTTCTTATCCGAAAAACATAAAAAATCTAAACTTCTGTTCCTCTGAAACTTTTAATCGAAGATTTTAAAAAAATATTGATTCTAACGAAAGTGATTTTAATTTTTATAATATAAAAATAATTTCTAAAAAATAAAAATCGAACGATTAACAGTAGCAATGATATTTAATGAAAAAAAATTTGGTTATGATCCTTGGCATACTTTTTGAGTGATGCGTTTAAAGTTTAATAATATAAGTAGTACATTTATTGACTTCTCGTCGAACGCTTGTGGTTGACCACAACACAAGCATTGTGTTAACGGGTAATTACAACAATTTTTTTTTCAATTGATTTAAATATTTCGGAAAATATTTTACAATGTTATACATTCGAGAAATGTTAAAAAAATTATATATATATTTTTGGTGCCCAAAAACTTTAATGGGCCCTTAAGTCTTGGGCAAAAATTTACAATAGATTTTGAAGGATTCATATTTCTATCAGTAAAATTCAAATGATTCTGATAGCAAAAATATAATCATATTAGTGATGATATCGGATCATTTTCGAGATTACTTTTTTACAAAGGCAAATAGTACTTTTGTATTGTTTAGGGTACTTTTTATTAAGTAATAATATGTGAATAAATACATAAATTAAAACTAATACTTTTTTAAATTGTATTATATTTATCACATAAAGGGACAATAAATAATCAGGATTTCTTTCAGAACCCATTAAGTGTATATATTTATTAGGGTGCCTCGACCTCTATGAGGTAAAAAAAAAAAGTTGTCATTGCCACCAACTTAAAGTTAACCTTGATCGATTCTAAGACGAATGCACAACATTTTTTTGTCTATAACGATAGCCGCCAGTGAGCTAAACAATTTTGAAAAACATCCAAAAACCATGTTTTTTCGTAAAAATATTAGCTGGTGCAGCAGTTGCAAATAAACAAATGATTGGAAATAGAAGTACTGAAGAAGATCTTACGAAGATTTGGGAATTTGAATGAAAATTTTTGACTTTTTCTTTTAAAAGTTCTTATTCAGGGAACATTTCTAAAATCAACGGCAAATAATACGTGATTGGGCGAGAATTTTGGCAATAAGCTTATGACATCATGTTCAAAAATGTTTTTTTTAACTCTTGACAAAATTTCAAGTAAAATTCTTTAATATACTAAAGTACTTTTTTCGGCAAGAAGATACTCGGGTACTTTTGTAGAGTCAATAGTATTAAAAAAAGTACTATTCCACTCAAAATATCATCCCTGAATCATATGGAAAAAAATTCTCAAAAAATTATCGATAATTATTTTCTGATAGTTTTCGACAATTTCTACCCAACATATCGAAATTTCTTTGTTAATGATCAGTAAATTTTCGATCATTTCGAAATTTATCGATATTTTTTTCAATAAATTGGAAAGAAAATTCTCAAAAAATCTGCGATAATTATTTTCCTATAACTTTCGACAATTTCTACCCAACATATAGAAATTTCATCGATAATTATCAGTTAATGTTAGATAATTTTGAAATTTATCGATATTTTTATACCCTAAACCTGAAAGGTCAGGGTATATTAACTTTGTGCAAACGTTTGTAACGCATAGAACGAAGCGAGTCCGGTATAGAAAAGTATATATATTCTTGATCAGCGACACCACATGAGTCGAGCTATCCATGTCCGTCCGTCTGTGTGTTGTCCGTATACACAGGATAAGAAGAAGGAGTTGAGATAATTGGATGAAACTTGGTACACATGGTCACATGCACCCAAAGATCTGCACTATTGAATATTTTTGGAATCCGCCCACTGACACGCCTACCTCCCACACAACGCAAAAATGTAAAACTGCATAACTCAGCTCATAAAAAGCCTACAACAATAAAATTTGGTATGTATGTGTTTTATGTCAACACAAAGATTTTTTCGAAAAATGGGCGTCATCCAATTACGGACACGCCCACCTCCCATACAACCCAATAATTGAAAACGCAATAAATAAGCCTCTGTTTAACCTACAGAGCTAAAATTTGGCACATATGTTTTTTGTAACAAAACAAAGATGGTTTTGAAAAGTGGACATCATCCGCCCACGGACACGTCTACCTCCCATACAACGCGAAAATTGAAAACTGCATAACTCAGCTCATACTTAACCTACAACAATAAAATTTGATATGTATGTGTTTTATACCAACACAAATATGTCTTCCAACAAAATGGATGTCATCCGCTCACGGACACGCCCACCTTCCATATATCCCAAACATTGAAAACACAATAAATAAGCCTCTGTTTAACCTACAGAGCTAAAATTTGGCACGTATGTTTTTTATGACTAGAAAAAGATGGTTTTGAAAAATGGACGTCATTCGCTATTTCCCATATAACGCAAAAAGTTTTAAACTCAATAAGTAAGGTTATGTTTGTCATAGAGAAATTAAATTTGGTATGCATGTATTTTATACCAAAACTAAGGTGTTTTCAAAAATTGGAAGTAATCCGTCCATGAACACGCCCACCTCCCATAGCGAAAGCACAATAAAGGCATTAACTGTGAGCTACAGGAATAAAACTTGGTATGTGTAAATTTTTCATCAACATTTAAATGCATATAAAATATAGGCTTCATTCGTCCTTGGAGACGCCCATTTACAATAAAAATTTTTTGTTTTTGAAAAGTGGGTTTAGGGTATTTCATAGTCGGCCTAGACCGACTTTAAACTTTCTTTACTTGTTTTCAATAAATTTAATGTTACTTATCAAAAATATTATGCTGTCATTCAGTACTGAGATAAACTTTGAGTTTGAAATCTCTAGCTCACCGGGAAGTTGATTAAAAATTAATTTCAAGATTTGTGCGACACACATCAAACACGAAATATAAGTTATAAAAAAAAATTTGAAATGTATCGATACTTCCCGATAATTTGTCGATAATTTTAAGTTAACTTTAGTAAGTATTTCTATTATGTTTAAACTAATCGCAAGTTTTTCGATATTTTGAAGATAGCTTCTCAATAATACTGTGTTTTCATCTAGTTCTGAGCTATATTTTTTATAATATATTTATTGGTAATAAGGCCCGTTAACTGATCTCCGAAGTTTAAATTCCTTAATCTCAGATTTCGTAAACAGAGTTTAAATTTTAAACTCAGTTAAAATTATTTTCGTAACTTATCTCATTTTTATCGGCAGTTTGCTAAAACTCTGCTTAAAAATTTAAACTGAGATTAAAAAACATATTTGAGCGGCACTGTAGTAAAAATTCTACAACTTTGACGTAGGACATCAAAATATTTCAAAAATTTTTGATAAAATAATGCGAGTTGTCAGTTTCATTGGAATATTTTTTTTTTCAAAACTTAAACTATGTTTGTTTTTTGTTTATTGTTTTGTTTTTTTTGAAGTATGATTTTTTTTTATTTTTTATTTTTTGTTTATGATTGAGAATATTTCCAATGTTCTGAGAGAATTTTTGACAAAATCTAAGTTTACATTTTTTAAACCTAGAATTTCTGTGTTTAAATTTAAACTTGCCTCACCAAGTTAAACTTAGATTTTTTGAGATGAGGTATCGGCGTTAAAATTTAAACTGAGGTTAAGGAATTTTAAACTTTGTTTAAGCTAAACTTTGTTTAAAATTGAGATCAGTTAACGGGTTTTACTAATACAAATGAAAATTTTTAAAAAAATTTTGATAATTGAAAAATTTCAGGCTGGTAAAGTGAGGGAGGCAAAATAAGGGAGTGTCCTTTTTGACATGATTCCAACCATTATGTTGACTTTGAAAGAGGAAAACAAAAATATTCTTAATTAGTAAATTGCTTTCCAATTTTCGTTTATAATCAGAAGCTTGTATTATAATAATTCCATCTTTTTATAGGAATATAACAAGACTCCAAGTTTACGACCATAGGTTTTAATCATCTCTTTTGACATGAGTTTTTCAAAGTTTCTTGCTATTACTATGCAAATATTAATTGAAAGAATACAGTATTAAAAGTGCCAAGCAATATAGATTGAGTTCTTAAACTGAAAAGTATGTGCAGCAACTATTAGAGAATTGATGTTAATAATTTAAAAATTCAGATATTATGACACACATATTTTTTTCTACGAAAAACCAAAACCCTTACGTAGCTGACACTTTATTGAGAGCAACCAACTACCAACCAAACTTGGTTGAGGTGTTACTGTCAACGGAAAGTGACAGCACGTAACTTGTTGTTCTTATTGTGCATTTCAAGTTCTTTCAGCCTCAACAGGTAGCACTCGTAGCAACACCAACACCAACGCCATCATCATCATCATCATCACCATCAAGAACAGCTGCTGCAGCTACAAACGTGAAGTGCTCACTTGACACAAAAGTCAACAGCAAACATTACTTATAATTTAGGGCGCAACACGCCAAGCAATGCAATACCGGAAACCTCACCCATTCGAGGTGAACAAATATTACTTGCATTTGTTTATGTCTGCATTATTATTGCGCAAACCATTAAATGTGAGAAAATGACACAAAGACATAAAAGCCGATGAAGTGTTTAAGTGCGTAGCTTGTGTGCCAACAAAATATTTATATTAAATCAATTTAATATTAAAGTTTGCATTTTTGCAATAACAAAAAAAAAAATGCCTATTCTTTATTCCTTTCTTCAAATCTGTTTTAAATTTACTTTAGCTAAATTCACACAAAAGCTACAAGAGCACAATAAAAATAAATTTTCAACTTGTGGATAGTGTTGTAAAAATAAAATTAAAACCTTTTACACTGTAGTGCAATTTAAAAGCACTGCACCACATACAAAAGTAGAAAAAGATTTATTTTGCACATTCCGGTTGTGTCACTTCTTTGTAATAATATTATGAGAATTATTCTAGCATCCATTTTAAAAATTCAATAAAAACATGCTAGCTACATGTGCCAAGTTTCATTTGGAACAAATAAGAGCACATTATTGCACAGATGAAACACACACAGACGTACAGTTGCACATCACTTATACAAACACATGATGTTGCAGCAAGTCTGAGCAATGAAGTGTCCAAAGTAAATACCGTATGAGAGACAGTAAAGACTAGAAGAAGAAGAAGAAGAAGAAGAAGCAAAAGCAACATTCTTGTACTAAAGAAAAACAGTTTTCAATCAGAAAACGAAATTCGAAATCAAAGCAATAGATTGCAAATACTTGGAAATAGTAATAACATATATAGAGCTGGTTAAATTTCAATATTCTTGAATAATTTAAGTTGAAAGTCATATTGGTTTTATTAAAAATTTCAATGTAAGGTTATATTTGAATTTGAGTCTGATTCATTCGTTTTGCTTTGCATGCTTTCCTGGTATTGCAAGTTTCAATAGAACCTCTTTAAAGATCGGTTGATGTTGATTAATATGCAAACTTTCTTAAATCGCAGAAAAGTTTCCGATGTACTTTCTTTTATAAATGAAATACTAAATGGAATTAACAACTTTTCTGCACTTTTGATATGCCTTAATAAAACCCGCACAACCTTAAGTTTGTGCCTCTCTTGCATCTTAATTTTCACCGCATAGACTACACATAGAGCGGAAAAATATCTAGGTCGCTTCGCTTTTCAAAGTATACCATGTATTTCAAAATTTTGAGTATTCAGTAACTTTATTACTTTGGTCTTTGATGTCCATCTTCCAGCTAGTATTTTCAATCGTAGACGGATCTTCCGCGATTGGATCGGGCGATTAAATAAATCGTCGACGATGTCCTATTCCGATCGCGCAAGTTCAGTACAACGGAAGAAACTGTGTCAAGCCGGCGACTCTTCCATCTGAGTCGTCTATGATGCGTAGAAAAGAATCACGTATAACGCTTTTATCCTACTTCAAGCGAGCCTAAAAGAGTCGTCTGTGATGCGCGCCTGCAAATAACAATCTGTTTATGGTCGTCAGAAGAATTAAATGACGATCGTAGAGTAACAAAAAAAAAAAACACTCGTCAATCAATCATCAAAATGAGTCACATAAATACCATATTCAAGAGTAATATGCGATGTTTGCCTACCAGCAATCTTTAAATGCTCACCAAAATGCGTGAACGACGTCACTCGTCCAACAATCGTCATAACGACTCTCGCAAAAGCATCATTTGGAAGAGCAAAATAAAATTCTTCCGTAACAATCGTCTAGACGATTAAAAAAAGAATCGGAAATGATCGCGCTCGTCACACAATCGTCCATATGCTAGCTGGGTTGTGTCTGAGTTCTCTTTCAGTAAAATTGTTAATATCTTCAGAAGAGTTGTAGAAGGCATAGAAAGCTTTAAAATACTTTCAAACGATTCCAAAAAATATTTCATTTCCGCATTAACTGAAGTATTTAGAATGCATCTCTATGAGATTCAAGCTATGTCTATTAGAGCGTATCACCAAAACTAACCTATTTTTGACCCCGCCTCAATCGTTAGATATTTGAAAGACATTTTCGAAAAAAATATTTTTTTTTTTTTTAAAGTGGTCCCTATGGTGCTATTTTGGTTTTTTCGTTATATCTTCGGCGTTTCTTGTTCGATCCGGAAGATTTTATATCTGTGTGTTTGTTGGTGTTATACAAATATTTTCTTATGTTTTTTTTTACCTCAAATGTTTGTTTTTCTACTGATTACACAATCGATCTTCGTTCCTACCATATTATCCTGCTTCAAAAAGTCCAACAAATTAAAGCTTTGAAAAAATCATTATAACCATGGGAAGAAGTGAAATCGAAAAAATGGATTTTAGAAGCACTTCCGACCTATTTTGCAAAGAATAACACTTTGGATCATAAAACATTTTTTTTTGAATTTTCGAAATCTTTTCGGGATTCAAGGTGGCTGTAACGCTCGCAACTGTCAAGTTTTGCGAAAATGTGCCCCAATCGATTTTCGTCAGTGACTGCTGTGGCCGACTTATGTACTTTTTGAACGAAACGCTCCGTGTTTTGCGAGTGGCAAAGATAATCTGTCAAAAATAAAACGTGATACAAACGGATTAAATTATGACGTCAACATAACATCATTCAATTATTAAACTAATGTTTTCTGTGGTGCTCACCTGGAATTTTAATGATTTCGTCTGAATACTGTAGATTAGACAGTTGGTCTTGCTTGTAAAACTGGAGACATGGCGGCTCAGTGATCTGAACTCTTGACCAGTCGATCATTTCAGTGTAAGTTGTGCTGCTATAGTTGATATGGGGTGGTGGTTGGGACCACGAAATTGCCGAATTTGGCTTCGATTGTGGGTTCTCGCCACTATTGGTATTTTTGCGCCATGCCACAATCTTGAAACTTCGTCGTATATATTTTCTGTGAATGCACTGCGTTTGACTTTTTAATTATGCTGAAGAAACAACGCGTATTCCACCACATTTCGTTTTGTTGGTAATTTTGTTCTGTCAAAGTCGCGCTAAAACCATAAAACGGAAATGTATTTTGTTTAAATTAAGTATTTTTGCACGTTTCATGCGAACTAAAGCTCGATTTTATTGATCACTGAAAAATACCGATTTACTTTTTGATATGAAGTGACTGCTACAGCCACCTTAAATCCGAATTCTTAAATCTTAAACCCAATTTCCGATTTCGAAAATTAAAAAAAAATTTATTATGATCCAAAGTGTTATTCTTTGCAAAATAGGTCGGAAGTGCTCCTAAAATCCATTTTTTCGATTTCACTTCTTCCCATGGTTATAATGATTGTGTAATCAGTAGAAAAAAAACATTTGAGGTAAAAAAAACATAAGAAAATATTTGTATAACACCAACAAACACACAGATATAAAATCTTCCAGATCGAACAAGAAACACCGAAGATATAACGAAAAAACCAAAATAGCACCATAGGGACCACTTTAAAAAAAAAAAAAATATTTTTTTCGAAAATGTCTTTCAAATATCTAACGATTGAGGCGGGGTCAAAATAGGTATATTTTTCTGCCATACAAGGTGATACGGTCTAATGTCTATAGCTTTATAAGATATGACTATGGATATAGCTTTATCGACATATTTACTCCATTATTGTACCCTTTTCCCATGCATATTTTATATCGATCTAAATTTCTTGATAACTTCAGATCATCTCCAATTTCTTTGTTCTCTCTTTCTCTCTCTCTCTCTCTCTCTCTCTGTCACTGCGACAAACTCTCTTGAATTTTTCCATTTTATTCCCTAAACATGTAAAATCGGGGTATAATAACTTTTGAAACGTTTGTTTCACCTAGAATTAAGCAAGTCTGGCATAGAAAAATTATGTAGGTATATTATTGCCCAGCGTCTGCTCGTCGATTTAGCCCTGTCCTTCCATCGTCTGTCTGTTGTTCTGTCTATTAAACTGTTCCGTTTGTGTCTTTGGTCCGATTGTTATGGCCATTTTGAACATATTTTTCATTTATCTTCCGAAAACTAACAAATAAATTAGTAACACTCAAGTTATAGACCTCTTATCGAGACCAAAACTCAGAAAAAGTAAGCATGATAAATAAAGCAAGCAAAAAGAAACAAGCTAAATGTCAAATTCTTTCGATCAGTTAGTTAAGTTTGACAGTTTAAGTTCATTGACTTATTTGTAAAGAGGTCAAATAAAAAGACCTTTCGCGTTAAAATAGAGCCTCAATACACTATATAAAGAGTACATACAAAAATAAAGTGCTCCCAATGTGCACAATGCCTTCTCACGTTGAGTAGAAAACCAATTCTGTGAATCAGTTCGTACAAAAAAAAAAAAAAAAACAAGCAAAATCAGCGAAACCAACACAAAGAAAGCAGCAGGCACAACATAAAAAGCTAATTATTGATTTTCTTACATAAAAATATAAATTTTTATTTTTAGATTTTGCTATTTTGTAACTTGACTGAAATAGTGACAAAATCCAAAATCAGATATTCGTAAAGCATACTATATATCTGATATAAATCCGTATATATTATCTTTGAATGTTGAATATTAAAGTCTGTAGGTATAATCTGAAGTATTACTAAAAAACGTTTCATGGCCTTGAAAAAATTCATTAAAACTACACCATACAAACTGCGTTGAGAAACGTAATACTACGTCAAAAAAAAAAATATAATATAGTATTAGATTCTTGAGATTTGAACCTATGTCTAAATTTTAAGCAAAATTGAAAGCATGAGGTCTAAGAGGACTTGCACTAGGCTTGAAAAGGGTGGTTTATAAAATTAATTCCATCTCATTTTTTGATATGCTATAGTCTAGACACTGGTTTAGTTCTGTACTTTTTCCCACACTAATTGAAATAAATTTAGTTATTATTTTTAAGTTTGCATATCTACTATATTTTCTTATATTCTGTAGAAATAATTAGTGCTATTTTTATCAAGTTGATTAATTTCGCAACACTTAAGAAAACAACAAATTTTTCATACTTTATTTCGACTAGCTAATTTTTTATATATAGTACACAAATAAAAACATACCAAAACTTGTGAAACAATAAATTTAAAATCTAATTACGCGGGTCATTTAATACAAACGCCAAAAACGTGTGGCCAGGACTTTAAGGAAAATGTAAGGGAAAACAAACCAAAAAAAAAGGACGCAAACAAAACTAAGTCGCAAAACAAAATCATATCAAATAATAACAATCGAAAAAAAGTCACAAGACGTTGGACAAAAGAAATAGGTTCAGCATGAATAAATGGCAATCAGCTTTGACAGTAGTAACACGTGAACAATGTTTCAACAAAATATTTCTCTATTATTGTTAAGTTCATCATCAAGTATGCGCTAAATATTTTACCCGATTAAATAATTGCTATTCGAAAAAATTCATATCGGAAATGCTTACTCCATCTAACTGAGAAAATAATCTAAATATATATTTAATTCCAAATAAACACCTTCATATATTTTTATGTCGATATAAACATAAAAGAGCTGCCTGTACTACCGTATGTCTTACAACAAATTTAAGGCATTTCGGCTTTATCGCAAATATTTATCCAATTAACAAAATTAAGAAACTTCTCACGTCTTCGAAATATTTAATTGAATTTTTGTAATTATGCGGTGTCGCAGTTGTTACTGGAGGGCATAAATATACGGTCATTGTAAAGTCCTTGGCGCTGTCATTGCCAAATGCGACATCTTATAGCAGCAGCGTTATGTTCGTGACTACAAAAATTTCAAATTTCATTCCAAGAGCATCGTTGTCTGACAAGCTTGGAATGATTTATTTACATTAACATATTTTGTGAAATTTTCAACATTTCTACTTTTGATAATTTGATTTTATTTTTTGTTTAGATATTTAATACTCTGAAAGAGATCTCTTCCAGTCTATAAATCAAACACATCTATAGTAAGTGTTACATACAGTCACTTAAGTAGTGTTCAAATTATTTCCAACTCGATTGTAATCTTGTTCACACAAACAGCCAACCAACCAACCAACCAACCAACCAACCATCCAAGCAATACTGTCGTCCACTTTCTTGAAATGGGTTTCCTATGTTAACCCGTAACATACACGTGCTCACGTATGAGTATAGCAATGTTTTTGTTGCTAGGTGTTGCTTCATTGTTGTTACGGTTGTTGGGTTAGAGAAAGAACTGAGATACTCTGCTGATAAGTCTTTCAACAATAGGCCAAGAAATTGAAATTCATTGAGTTACTTGGCCACTTGAAAAGGTACAAAAGGTTACAAAATAACAATAAAAACAACAACAACAACAACAACACAACACAACACTTAAAAAACAAACATGCTTACATCATATGTGTGTGTGACCAAAAACAGTTTTGCTAAATATTTGGCATAGCTACCTGTTTGAGATTTTTTGTATATGTAAAATTTAAAACTTTTTTTGTCAATATCAGTAATTTCCGGTTGAAATACACTGAAATAAATATTGTTCATCATCTCTTTATGCAGCAAAATTCATTGATTTTAATTAACAGTTCTTTGGCTAAAGAAATTAATTCTTTTGGTCAGGTAAGGTAAGTAAATTCCATTCCCATGGTCCCTTTCTAAACTAAATAATTTTTTTATAAATGTACTATATAAACTACCACTAGATATCAGATACCGCCATTCAAGACACTTAAAATTAATGTTCTTTCTGTACAACTTACAGTTTAAGGTACAGGTCTAGAAGATAGAGCTGTTTAAATACATGCATTTTTTTATTTTTTTATTTTTTTAATGTTATTTTACAGTGTATAAGTGTGCAAAAAAAAAAACAATTTTACCATATTAGGCTTTTATCAGAGTTGGCCTTTATTATAGTGTATCGAGTTGTATGGGAAAAATCTGACCCAAAATTTTGGTACTATAATTTAATAGCATATAGAAAATTCTTTAAATTTTTTTACTTCGTTTTGTTCTTAATCAGTTTTGGCGTCCCCTTCAATGCATTTTTTTAACAAGTTTTGTACTGAAGATTGTCTAATGGTTGATTTAAAAAGAAAGTCAAGCATTTCAATCAATTACAAAAACATAAAACTGCAAATTTGTATGCCTTGTGGACATATGTTCAGAAGAGATGTGAATGTTTTTCTTTCTAATGAAAAAACTTTCTGTGTCAGATGGTGATTCCAACCCAAGTCTACCAAGATTCGTTGGGACGTACGACACATACTTGGCACAACCGCCACGCGTGATTTTTATGCAAATATCCAGTATTTTCAAACATTACGGGTATTCATTAAAAGAGCTGCCCAAAAATGCAATTTGGGGGAAGCCACAATTGATTAGTCAACAAAAAATTTCGCATAAGAAAATTTTAAATATACCATTAAATTTTGGAAATTATGGGTCAGATTTTTGATAATCTCTAATCTTCATGCAAAATATTTCTAAAATTTTAAATCATTTAAAATAACTCTTCAGTTGTGGCTAAACTTCTTCCTAAACTTAAAAACAGATAAAGCCAATGAACTTGTACTTTTGAGTAATTTTAATGAAAAATTCATTGGAAGAAATATTGGTTTCTTTGTTACCCCGCATTTTTTGGTGTGGAAGTGAAGGGAAAGTTGTGAGTTCCATCCCTCCTAATTTCATATCCAGAATGCATTCTTCTAACATATATATTAGAGTGCTTTAGATTTAACTTTTTAACGAACTATTGAGGTCTTACAGCAAAAATTGATAGTAAATGAGGTTTTGTCTTAAATTAATTTAAAGCATTTTTGTTGTTGAGAAATTTTTTCTTATATCATTTTCGTAAACAAACGACGCGTTGTGAAAAAGAAGCTAGATAAAATCGGTCATAACTTTAGGACGGTAGCGCCAGAAGCGTTTTTGATTTTGGTCTCATTATATTGTCCATAAAATAATAAAAAGAATCATAGTTTTGTGTCAAAAAATATTTCATTAAGTTTATGAACAAAATTAAATCGAATTTTTGTCTTTTCAATCAAATTCAATAAGGACGGTTTCCCAATTTTTTGTGAAATATTAACAAAATATTCTCGTAATTTATAATTTTTTTGCACACGTTCTTGCCAAAATTATGGAATTTTCATTAATTTTAAGTATAAAGAATATTACGATACTTTTGAGCCCGTGCGATAGCTAGATAATTGATAGTTCTTAATAATATTTCTAGTAAATTATTTTTACATCACATACTACCAATTTTTGCTGAAAGACCGTAATAATTCGAAAAAAATTTGACTCATCCTAGTACACATGTCATTAGAAGGAATGCTTTCCTTAGTCTTCTCTATAAGTGCTTCTAGAATTTTTCAATGGAAAATTTCTGTGAGGCCTTACATGATTCAGAACACGTAAGACAAAGCGCTTCTAAGAAAATACTTAACCATTGCCTTGCACAAGCCATACCATGGAAGTATTCTTGGAATAGCCTTTTAGAAGCTTATGCGAATGCCTCCTGAAACCAGTTTTCGATAACACTGAGAAGAAGCACAATTGAATTTTTAGTATGTCTTCTGGAAGCGGTGTATTGAAGAACGTATTCTATCAAAAATTTTGCTGGGTGTAAGTGTTTATAATTAAATCTAAACAAACTTCGTTGATTTTTTTTTTTAAGTGAAACTTCTTTAGCCGCGTATACAACATAGGACGAACAAAACGGGTAGTAAAACCGATGACATGAATGAAAAGGCAGCGAATTAAGGTGAATTTAGGTCAATTTAGGTGAATTTAATTGAAGTTTAGTGTTCGAAACACCCTATAAATTCGACGGAAAAAAATTATTAAACAATGGTTTGAGTCCGAACTAACAGACGAATTAATCAACAAAGTTTTAGACCGTACTTTTTGAAGGTGGAATTTTCAACCAGATACGTTATGCTTCAATTTCCAACCGTGACACGTTACGCTGGAATTTTCAACTTGTATGATTCAATGGCCAATTGGATACAATAAGATTATCTGAGGTCACACTCGGGTCATTGGCAATGTCATCGATTCCATGAATCATTTGGACAAAAATGAATGATTCTATGGCCAATCGGATGCAATGGGATTATCTGAGGTCACAGGCGGGTCGGCATTAGCAGGTGGTCATTGAAAATTTAATGGATTCCATTTTTAAATACATTTTTTACAAGACGAACTTAATTTATATTGATGATGATGAGAAATGGGTTTATTACGATAACCCTTAGCGCTTAACCAGGTCCTGGTACTGACCAGGTCCTTTTCTGTGTTTGGTCCCTGTGTTTGGTGGGGCCGTGGCACAACAATCAAAGGCACAACAAGGTAATTTTGCAGCATGACAACGCTCATCCACATGTTACGCAACCGGTCAAAACATACCTTGAAACGCTGAAATGGAAAGTCTTACTCCTAATTATAACCTAAACCTGAAAGGTGAGGGTATATTAACTTTGTGCAAACGTTTGTAACGCATAGAACGAAGCGATTCCGGTATAGAAAAGTATATTTATTCTTGATCAGCGTCATCACGCTAGTCGAGCTATCTATGTCCGTCCGTCTGTCCGTCCGTCTGTGTGTTGTCCGTAAACACAGGATAAGAAGAAGGAGTCGAGATAATTGGATGAAACTTGGTACACATGATCAGATGCACCCAAGGATCTGCACTATTGAATATTTTTGGAATCCGCCCACGGACACGCCTACCTCCCATGCAACGCAAAAATTTAAAACTGCATAACTCAGCTCATAATAAGCTTACATCAATAAAATTTGGTACGTACGAGTTTTATTTTAATAAAAAGATGTCTTTGAAAAATGGACGTCATCCGCCCACGGACACGCCTACCTCCCATACAACGCAAAAATTTAAAACTGCATAACTCAGCTCATAATAAGCCTACAACAATAAAATTTGGTATGTGTGTGTTTTATATCAACACAAAGATGTCTTTGAAAAATAACCGGCGTCCGCTCAAGGACACGCCCACCTCCCATACAACCCAAAAATTGAAAACGCAATAAATAAGCTTGTGTTCAACCTACAAAGCTAAAATTTGGCACATATGTTTTTTGTAACAAAACAAAGATGGTTTTGAAAAGTGGACATCATCCGCTGACGGACACGCCTACCTCCCATACAACGCGAAAATTGAAAACTGCATAACTCACCTCATAATTAGCCTACAACAATAAAATTTGATATGTATGTGTTTTATACAAACACAAAAATGTCTTCGAAAAATGGACGTCATCCGGTCACGGACACGCCCACCTCCCATACAACCCAAAAATTGAAAACGCAATAAATAAGCCTCTGTTTAACCTACAGAGCTAAAATTTGGCACGTATGTTTTTTATGACAAGACAAAGATGATTTTGAAAAATGGACGTCATCCGCCGACGGACACGCCTTTTTCCCATACAACCCAAAAAGTTTTAAACTCAATAAATAAGGTTATGTTTTTCATAGAGAAATTCAATTTGGTATGTATGTATGTATTTTATACCAAAACTAAGGTGTGTTCAAAAATTGGGATTAATCCGTCCATGAACACGCCCACCTCCCATAGCTAAAGCACAATAAAGGCATTAACTGTGAGCTACAGGAATAAAAGTTGGTATGTGTAAATTTTTCATCAACATTTAAATGCAATAAATTTTTTTTTGTTTTTGAAAAACGGGTTTAGGGTATTTCATAGTCAGCCTAGACCGACTTTAGACTTTCTTTACTTGTTTTATTTAAAAATTATAAAATAGCAGCTATTTTCGGTACTTGTTTTAGTTGCTTTCGAATGACTTCTCAACTTTGTCACTTTTTAAATGCTAAATTGCATTTGCAGAGAATTGCAATCAGAGGCAAATGATGTTGATTATTGTATTTTGCTTCCTGATCATAAAAGTTGCTTTGTTGAGTGTATCAACTTGGTTGACTAAAAATTTTTTCCCACTAGATGTGCCTTAATATTTTCGTTTGAAGCTTAAAGAAATACATTTTTCGCGCATACTTTTCGGATGAAAATTAATGTTACGGACGGAATGTTACACGTTTAATATTAATTACTTGTTTGCATTTTGTTTATCATGAGCCTATGTGGCGTAATTGTAGAACTTCCGACTATCAACATTGGTGGCCTGGGTTCAATTCTCACTAGCGACTATCATTTTTTGAAAATTTTCATATGCATTGAAAACGTTAGCCTAGCGTCACGAATAAGAGATCTTGAAATTTCAATTTTTAAATTTCAATTCTCACTAGCGACTATCATTTTTTGAAAATTTTCATATGCATTGAAAACGTTAGCCTAGCGTCACGAATAAGAGACCTTGAAATTTCACTTGCCGCCAAAGAAGTTTCACTTCAAAAAAAAAAAAAATAGTCTAATAGTGCAAAACAAATTCATATTTTTAATTTGAAATTTGGACTTGTCTGGTTTTGAAAGTTAGAAATCAATCAAAAATTAGTTTCTGCCGTTTAGGGTCTTAAAAGTTAGAGAAACTCATTACAACGATTTCTGCATACTTTTTTTCAACTCGGAGGAAATTCAAAAAAACAATTTCTATTCTCCTGAAGGTCCTTTTTAGTAAAAAAAAAATTTTATTTTTTACAGAACGCATATCTAAATCCGCAAAAATGTTTAATGTATTACTCATGCCAACGTTTTGACATAAAAAAGTTTTTAAAATTTGAAGACTACGCAAATGAAAACTTGCTTGAACTTATCTGGTTTTGATTGAAAACTTACAGTGGACATGTCTGCTTTTGATTGAAAATTAGATTTTTAATGCATTTTTCTCTAGGATTTTTATCATTTTTATCAAAGCGTATTTTATGGATCGATGTTTTCTAACATTAGCTTTAAAATGGCTTTTCTAACTAACATTTATTTTGCTGTAACTTATCTGCATTTTAATGTAACTCCTCAATTATTTAATTTTTAAAAATATTTTGGTTCAGACTATTTTTTAGAACCATTATTATCATTAAGAAAAAAAAGGGTTTGAGAAAAAGTGTTTAAGAAAAAAAGGTTTTCCTACAATGTTTGCCTGTAGGAAAATCCTTATTTGAAAACACTTTATTTGACTTTTAATTTAAAGCAACAGAAAGCATTCTCTTCTAAGCAATCTTTTGTAGTGCAACTTAACGAACATCATCTTAATTAGTTACTTTCTTGTACTTCAATTGAACAGAATTGCTTTCAAGTAGTGTGCTGAGCAGCGCACAATATTAATAATTTTTAAATAACTTAATGAAATAAAAAGTTCTAAACTGAACACCGCACATTGAAGCACATCCTTTCCTTGTGATAGAAGCAGAGTGAGAGCATCACCACAAAAAAAAAAAAAGAACTCACTGGCAAGAATCAAAAATAAGTCAAAACCAACAAAATAACATAAGAGTGGAGGTGCACAGTTTAAGTGCGGTGGCTGCAAAAGCATTTTCATTTCCAGCCACTAACCAAGAGTCAAGTGCCGGAAATAATTTTCTAACTTCTTACTTAAGACCGGAAGCATAAAGTGGCAGCCATAATAAGGAAACCAAAGTAAAACGGCGCAAGCAGCAGCAGCTGAGAAAAAGTGAAAAACAGAAAAACTAGAGAGGCAGTTAGGGGCAAAACAATTGATGTTGTTGTTGTTGTTTTCGTTGTTGCCGCAACTCCTACTCACAGCTGGTAATAAGCGCTTAAAAAAATATCGCATATAAAAAACACGTAATAACTTAAAAGGCGTTAAAATGTGGCATTGTAGAGAAATTTAGAAGTTAAGTAAACTGCTGCCAAAGTAAGTAAATGAGTTTTGTGACTTCAACAATTTTTAAAGCAAAATAAATATTTTTAATGTCAAACGCTCAGAAAAATGCTACTCGTAAAAACAACAATATCTAGCTAACAAGTTGCATTTCATTAAAAACACCAAAATCACTTCCGTAACCGTATCTACTGCCACATTTTTCAAGCAAAGCTAATAATAGCTGCAGCTAAAATACTTAAAAAAAAAAACACAACTAGCAAAGCCAACGAGAAATTGATGTGGCTACTCGGGTTACGCGAACAACATAGAACAAACTTCAGCAAAGAAACACACCACCACAAATTGAACTCAATAAATTGCACTGATTGTTTCCGTTTCCGATTTCACTGCTTTTACTGCTGCACATTTTTTACCTTTATTGCTTAAGTAATTTCCTGATGTAGTCGTTTTTTCAAAGCAATATTTTAGCGTAGAACTGATAAAAATAGTCGTTTAAGTTTACAAAAAAATAGATAGGTGTAAAAGTTTGACATACAACATGCAGTATGCAGTAAAAAAAAAAACGAGAAAATTGATAACAACTTGGTTTTTGCACTCGTGATGCTGCGTAAAAAATTACACAATTGCGGAACTGATGCATAAACTTTTTTAACTTAGTTATTTAGTTTCTCATAAAATATTATTGCATCGTTATTTAAGATAAATTTAATTGTTAATTATATTCTATTTCGCCCACTTTAAGAATCTGAAAAATAACATTTTAAAAAGCAACTTCATAATTTTCTACAAATTACTGCGTTAAATGCTTAATTCCGTTTGATAAAAACCATTCCATTTCCAAAAATTGACAAAACATAAACTCAAGCTATCTCAATTTATCTCAGACAGACAATGAAGACTAACGACATTGCTCAAAAAAAAAAGTCTTCACACACACATTAAAATGAAGACTTACCTTGAAGAAAACCTTGAAGGAAGAGCTCTTGACGCAGCCATAACGTCAACCATACATATTTCTGGCTAACCATGAATTATGTGCTGCATTATTTTCTACTTTTCCTTTTGGGTGGCTTAAGTGTTCGTTGGCAGAACGACGACGACATCATCGACAAATTTACGTGATGTCATTAAAAACCTGTGCAAGAAAAGACTTTTGCAAGCAAAAAACTTTTCATCGCCTGTGATACTGCAAAAGCTGTAATAAGTAAATAAAAATAAAAAATAGCAATAAAAAAATTCTTATAAAAATAATATGATATGAAATTATCAAACAAATAAGTCCGTTGAAAGTAAAAAGCCAAGCACGTCATTCACAACAGCCAGCGCCGCACACAGTATATCGACTTGAAGGACCTGAACTGCACAAAATTACTTCATTAATTTTTTTTCTATTTATTGAGTCAAAGTGAAAACATGCGAAAAATAAAGAAATTTATATTTCAAATAAATGTTTTTTGCAAAAAATTCTAACACACTTTCTTAGAAAGGCAGAAAAGGAATTATAAAGGGAATTTTTTAAAAATCAAAAAATCAAAATTAAAATCAATATCAAACTCAAAAATCAAAAATCAAAATCAAAATCAAAATCAAAATCAAAATCAAAATCAAAATCAAAATCAAAATCAAAATCAAAATCAAAATCAAAATCAAAATCAAAATCAAAATCAAAATCAAAATCAAAATCAAAATCAAAATCAAAATCAAAATCAAAATCAAAATCAAAATCAAAATCAAAATCAAAATCAAAATCAAAATCAAAATCAAAATCAAAATCAAAATCAAAATCAAAATCAAAATCAAAATCAAAATCAAAATCAAAATCAAAATCAAAATCAAAATCAAAATCAAAATCAAAATCAAAATCAAAATCAAAATCAAAATCAAAATCAAAATCAAAATCAAAATCAAAATCAAAATCAAAATCAAAATCAAAATCAAAATCAAAATCAAAATCAAAATCAAAATCAAAATCAAAATCAAAATCAAAATCAAAATCAAAATCAAAATCAAAATCAAAATCAAAATCAAAATCAAAATCAAAATCAAAATCAAAATCAAAATCAAAATCAAAATCAAAATCAAAATCAAAATCAAAATCAAAATCAAAATCAAAATCAAAATCAAAATCAAAATCAAAATCAAAATCAAAATCAAAATCAAAATCAAAATCAAAATCAAAATCAAAATCAAAATCAAAATCAAAATCAAAATCAAAATCAAAATCAAAATCAAAATCAAAATCAAAATCAAAATCAAAATCAAAATCAAAATCAAAATCAAAATCAAAATCAAAATCAAAATCAAAATCAAAATCAAAATCAAAATCAAAATCAAAATCAAAATCAAAATCAAAATCAAAATCAAAATCAAAATCAAAATCAAAATCAAAATCAAAATCAAAATCAAAATCAAAATCAAAATCAAAATCAAAATCAAAATCAAAATCAAAATCAAAATCAAAATCAAAATCAAAATCAAAATCAAAATCAAAATCAAAATCAAAATCAAAATCAAAATCAAAATCAAAATCAAAATCAAAATCAAAATCAAAATCAAAATCAATATCAAAATCAAAATCAAAATCAAAATCAAAATCAAAATCAAAATCAATATCAATCAAATCAAAATCAAAATCAAAATCAAATCAAAATCAAAATCAAAATCAAAATCAAAATCAAAATCAAAATCAAAATCAAAATCAAAATCAAAATCAAAATCAAAATCAAAATCAAAATCAAAATCAAAATCAAAATCAAAATCAAAATCAAAATCAAAATCAAAATCAAAATCAAAATCAAAATCAAAATCAAAATCAAAATCAAAATCAAAATCAAAATCAAAATCAAAATCAAAATCAAAATCAAAATCAAAATCAAAATCAAAATCAAAATCAAAATCAAAATCAAAATCAAAATCAAAATCAAAATCAAAATCAAAATCAAAATCAAAATCAAAATCAAAATCAAAATCAAAATCAAAATCAAAATCAAAATCAAAATCAAAATCAAAATCAAAATCAAAATCAAAATCAAAATCAAAATCAAAATCAAAATCAAAATCAAAATCAAAATCAAAATCAAAATCAAAATCAAAATCAAAATCAAAATCAAAATCAAAATCAAAATCAAAATCAAAATCAAAATCAAAATCAAAATCAAAATCAAAATCAAAATCAAAATCAAAATCAAAATCAAAATCAAAATCAAAATCAAAATCAAAATCAAAATCAAAATCAAAATCAAAATCAAAATCAAAATCAAAATCAAAATCAAAATCAAAATCAAAATCAAAATCAAAATCAAAATCAAAATCAAAATCAAAATCAAAATCAAAATCAAAATCAAAATCAAGATCAAGATCAAGATCAAGATCAAGATCAAGATCAAGATCAAGATCTAGATCAAGATCAAGATCAAGATCGAGATCACTATCAAGATTAAGATCAAGATCAAGATCAAGATCAAGATCAAGCTCAAGATCAAGATCAAAGTCAAAATCAATAGCAAGATCAAAGTCAAAATCAAGATCAAGATACAAGTGTGGTATGTTTTGGTAAGGTAGTGTGTGGTAAGGTAGATATCGTATGATGGGATTGTTGTGAAGAATGTGTAGAGATGGGAATATGTGAGGCGTTCATATTTATATATAAGCTTTATAAATAATTCACCTGCTCCCAGATGTTAGTTATAACTTCTTTATGAAGAAAGTTTTCATTACATCGTTTTTTTTTATTATTCGCAGATAAAGAAAACTAATTTTGACAACATTTTGATATAGTTTTGGGCACACGGCAATGCTTTTTTTTAATAATTAAGCTTTTTTTTATTTGCCATAAAGATATGATAATTTTCATATGATCAATTTTTAAAAAAAATTTAAATTTTTTCTGACGATGCTTAAATGATGACAAAAGTAATTATTTCCAAACAAAAGACAACAGCATTACATAAATTCTTTTGTATCTATTTTGTAACTAGCTAATTTTGCATCATTAAACTATTTAGCAAAAATATCAACGCAATTTTATCGAGCTTTACAACGGCTTACATAAATCTAATGCTTATTTAATATTTCATTACTTATAATTCATTTAAATTTGTATTAAAATTAATGAAACACATGACTGTATGTGTATGAGTGTAAATACTTTGATATATATTATTCAGCTAATTTACGCAATTTAGCGGAATATAACAGTTATTCAAAATAACTATTTAACATTATTTTATTTGTTATTTCTGCTATTTTATAATGTAATTTTTGGAATTATGGTTTTATGCAACAAAAAAAAAAGGGGATTATTTGAGTTTATAAAATTTTAATTGGTTTGTTTAAACTTTGCTATTCTACACATGTCAAATGTAACAATAACGAACTTAACCTCACCTTAAATGAGATAAAAAAAACCCAACATATAATCGAGAACGTTTTCAAACAGCATTAACTAACTTGGTCCTTAAAATGCTAAGGATCATCAAGGAAACTATTAGGCACATGTGCTACTGAGTGAATTGCACAAAAACTAAAGACAACCAAAAACTTGATTTGCATTTAAATGATATTATAACTTCATTATCGAAGAACAAAGCGCTTAGAAAACCACCCACGCTGATTAGGTTGCTGCCCAGCCAAGAAAACATGCAATGCATTTCGATACAAATGTTAAGCTTAAGCGTCATATAGAACAAAAGGAGCTTACAATAGTGAAAATTCTAAAACATTGTCAGAGTTTTCAAAAACAAATAGAATGAAATCACATCCGCCATTGCTTCAAAATGCCAAAGTAATAGCAGCAACAGCAACAGCAATAGCAATACCAACAACAACAACAACCAATGCTACTTCAACATCCGGTGGCTTGGTTAGCGAATTCTGTGTGCGTGTGTGTCTTAACTTAGTACGGTTTAGCGTAACTTTGAGAAAATTTCACCAACTACGACCACGTTTAGCATGCAGCATAAACAATAAAATGTCTTGCTTAAGTTGCTGCGGTTCGTGTGCCAAAACTATTGCACGCGCATCTGAAGCTAGTGTGGCAAGTACTAGGATATAGTTGTTGGTTGGAGCAGGAGTATCAGCTAGGTAGCAGCTAGTAGCTGTGCTTGTTTAATATTTACACTTTACACACACCTTGCCACACTTTAGCACAATCTGCGGAGTAAGTTTTGCAATTTTAGTTGGTTGGAACGTGTCCATGACATGTTTTCGCATGTTTTGTACTGTGTTTTTGACAGTCATATTGAAGTTTATTGCTTAAAAACATGTTAATTAGAAAGCAAATTGGCAAAGTGGTTACATTTCTATGATTTCCAAATAATAACTTTAGCAGCTGATAAAGACAGCTCACAAAATAAGTTGTTTTTTTTTATGAAGACTATTTAAGTAACCAAGATGTTGCATGCTTTTGGTGGTTTGTTTGACTTCTGTGGAGAATGCCAGTAAATTTTTGGCAGTTGTCTCAATGTTGATTTTTTTTTTTTTTGAGTCATTTAAAACAGCTTATGAAAACAAAAAGCTATAGAAAATAATTTAATTCGTTTCTATATGAATCACATATTTTGATCAAACTCTCTGTGAGTGTTACTAAATGTTTGTTAAACAGAATGGAACCGAACAGTTAATGTACTTGTTGTCTTGAAGCTTGACATGGTATTTACTATGCTTTGTGACTTGCCATTGGATACAAATAGGTAAAGGTTGATTAGAAAATTTATTTCAATTAAAAAATTGTCTTTGTTAGAGAGAATCAGTATTATGGGCAACTATATCAACTATATACATTAGACCGTCTCGCCTTATAGGCGAAAAAAAAAAATGTCGCCGCACACCAGCTAATCTGAAGCATTATTGAAAGGAGGTTTCGAAAAAAAATTTTTTTTTTTTTTTTTGACCGAACGTAGGGGTCGCGCATCGACATATTTCTTTATAACTTCGATACTTACCGTCCGATCTTAAAGAATGATATGTTTTTGTTTTTGTCTCAGGAAGACCTATTTTGTGTCTCTAGGACTCATTGACCTCAGTTGACCCCTGATAGTACTGACCAACCAGATCTCAGTTTCTACCATCTTAACGTACCATTTTGGTTCCAGAAATGGAAAGCCCATAAAAAATCATATATTTTATATATATTTTCAAAATTGTTTTATTTAATGTTTTTGCAAATTTTAAATTTTTTGTCATATCGTATTATTTTTAAAAAATATCCACCGAAAACGTTCTTACACCGAGTAAAAACCATAGTAAAATTATCTAAGATGGCTTTTGTGAATAATAAATGTACTGAATGAAATAACTATCTATAAAAACAAAAGTTTTTGTGTGAGCTGAAGATGGTTTTAAAATGAAAAATTTGATAATTAATACAAAAAACATAATTGTTAAATTCACAAAGCACAACTTTGTAAAAGTAACTAAATTCATGTATAAAGTACTCAAAGCATGGCTGGTAGTTAAAAATAAAATTACACAAACACTTCGAACAAGGAAGATGCAAATAGTTATCAATCAATAAATTTTTTACATTTTAGAATGTTAATCATCGGAATGTATATATAATACTTCCCAATCAATTGTATTACTTCCCAACAGTGCAATTCTACTAATATACTTGTGAAAATATGCTTACAACCAATGGTTTTCACCATAAATATAAAATTCGATAAATTACCAGATTAAACTTTGTTGTCATATCCAAGAACTTTTTAGGCTTAAAACAGACCAAGACCTTAGGTAAACTAACATAGATTTTTTGTTAATTTTTCTTAAGTTTTTTCTAGGTGTATCCGAATCATTATGCAATTGTTGCCGTTATTTTAAACTTCGACAAACCTTGGACATTAACAGCACGATCTTAAAGAATAGTCCAGGAAGTTTAGTACGAAGGAAGTTTTTTGCAGGCTTTAATTGCATTACTTTAGAATTGTACATTAGGATGCTTTTTTCGGATGTGAACGTTTTCGGTGGATATTTTATAAAAATAATACGATATGACAAAAAATTTACAAATTTGCAAAAAAAATTACAATAAAAATTTTTCATATTTCTAGCGGAAATAGCGAAAAAATTCTGTGGTAAAAGTTTTATGATTTTTTATGGGCTTTCCATTTCTGAAACCAAAATGGCACGTTAAGATGGTAGAAAATGAGATCTGGTGGGTCAGTACTATAAGAGGTCAACTAAGGTCAATGAGTTATAGAGACACAAAATAGGCCTTTCTAAGACAAAAAAAAAAAAAATATCATTCTTTAAGATCGGACGGTAAATAACGAAGTTATAAAGAAATATGTCGATGCGCGACCCCTACGTTCGGTCAAAAAAAAAAAAAAATTTTTTTCGAAACTTTCTTTCAATAACGCTTTAGATAAGCTGGTGTGCGGCGAAATTTATTTTTTCGATACGGTCATTTATTTTTTCGATATTATACATATATATCGATTTCTCTGATTTTTTTATCAAGTTCTTATACATTTTAATGAACCAGACCATGACATAAGATTCAAATTTATCGATTTCCAGTCGCTTTTCTAACCTTTAAATAGAATTTTTCCTGAGAATAACCACCATTTTGTTATGTTTGGATATAACAAATTTATTTAAAAACAAACTGCTACAGCAAAAAATAATTTTCCAGCTTTTTAAGATGACCTATGCTCAACCAAAGTACACAATAATTATGAATTGTTACATGATGCCCATGAATCGCTAACATAAATTTTGTTCAAGTAACCAATTGCTTGAGTCACATGAACTATTCATGATGCAATGTACAAAAGAAAAAGAAACATGAGAACTTGAATACTTCATAACTACAAGGTACAAGGACCACAAAAAATTTCGTAAATGCCATGAAAAATGCAAGGGGAACATGAATATTTCTAATATTTTTAAATAAAATCCATGTACAAATAATAAAAATGCATGTATAAATACGAGAATAATAAGAACAGTTCATGAGATAATTGACAAAAATGCATGAATCTCATGTATATATTGAAGAAAGCATAAACTACTTTATAAGTTTAGTGATCGAAATGCATATAACACATGTACAAATACAAGGACAGCAAGAATAGTTCATAAGAAACGAGTCACAAATGCATCAAATGCATGTACTTACACAATGGAAGCGTGAACTACTTAATGCATTTTTGGACCAAAATTAATACATCCTATGCACGGACGAGTCGATCTTTACACAAAACAAAAAAAAAATACTGAAAGACTGAGTTAAAATGTTCCTTACCTCAATTTACACTGAGTAAATTGTGTTCCTCTAACGTTTATTTTCATTTCAAAAACGGACATTCTACCGACGAGCACTCAAATAGGTATTCGCTCGTACAATATGCCTGCCCAAGGTGTTCTAGAATTAGCATGTTTTTGGGAGAGACATTCGCCATCAGGGACACCAGCCATATATCTGCTACTTTATTGACACAAAATATGAAATTGTTTCTCTGGTCTGTGGTGTCTTAGAGTTGTCGCCTTAACAACCTTCAGAAAACAATCATTAGGTAGCCTTATTCATGAGAGTTGGACAAACCAGACAAAATCCATGTAAGGGACTCCAGAACTTCTTCTTAGATATCTCTAGATCACCTTTTTCCCAAGCTTCATTATTCATAACGGCCTTTAACCTTATTACTTTTTGCACTACGAAAAGATAAATTTGTCAACTAGAGAAAATTGGAAATTGGTAGATATGGTATTTCGGGCCTCTTCTGCAACATGGTTCAGAGCATTTAATACCGCTGCTATCAAAACATGCCAGCTACAGTCTAGCATTTGAGAATCTACTTATATGTAAGCTGGAGAAAAGCGTTGCAGAAGTTTAGAAAGCAATCAAAATCTTTCATATCTTTCAAAATCTTTCAGACCTATCAGCCTTCAATCCTTTATACTAAAAATTATGCAAAAAATCTAATATATTGTTTGGGAAGCTATTGCCAACACACGGTTAAAGTCCTTTTAAAGGCTATCTTCGCCAATTTTTTTTTAATTTCATTTTCACGTTCTAGCCTATTGAGACCGAGGGTACTATATGACCCCAACGGATTTTTTCTTATTGTCATTTTAATTATAAAAAGTCCGGCAATTTATCCCTTGAATCTTGTTTTAAAAATTTCAAAGCTAATTAGCTGGATGTATTATTTTTTGCGCGCAAATTGTGCTATTTTTGTTGCTCAAGTATTTTGCTAATAAATCTTATAAAGTGGCTAAAATCGTTCCAAATCGTTAATGTAAGTAGTAAATTTTGAAGTGTTTTATTGGAAAATTATCGATCTCACTAAATATGTCTAGTGGTTCTTACAAAGTTCAGAAAATTAAATTGGGTCGCACATGACCCCATCGGTTTCAAGTAAAATTTTTTGCGATATTATTTCAAAACACCAAAAATTTGTGCCTGCTCTCACTCTCTTGTGTTTTCTACAGTTTTGATATCTCAAAATGCTAGAAAAAAGGTTATATTTTAGTAAAGAGAAGGATTTGACAAAAATATGCCAAATTTTAAAACCTGACGATAGTGAAGAAGAAGTAGAACCATTGGACGCAGAAGATATAACTTTCCTTGAAGATGATGCCGACAATATTGATCCTGGCGTAGAAGTTGTGATTGAGGAATGCACACTAACTGATTTTGATCAACCATCTTCATCCTCCGCGGCATTAAAAATTGCACCACTGACTACCGTTGTGACTGCACTCGACGATTTTGTTCCTTTTAGATGGCGTAGGCATTCATTTACGCCAAAAATATTCGATCGTTCTCTAGAATTTCCGTATTCAAAAGTTCTGCTCTCTGATGAGAATTGCGACGGCACACCAATATCTGTTTTTGGAAATGCGACTCAATTCGAAACGATCTTACTTTTAATAAAAAAACAAATACTGCTTGGCAAAAAGGAGTGGTTTTTTCTATAACAATTAGTGAGCTAAAAGCAATCCTCGGTATATCTAACATAATGAGCTATCATGTACTGCGTTCTATAAGACATTATTGGTCTAGCGATCGTTATTTGTGTGTGCCTTATATAGCAAATACTATGACTCGTGATCGATATCTTACTATCCGATCAAATTACCTTTTTGCAGACAATGCTATACAACCACTGAGAAATGATATTAGACACGATAGAGCATTTAAGGTGAGGCCATTGTTCAGCCATTTCAATAAGACTTACCAAGCTGCATTTTCACCATCACATTGACGAGCATATGATAAAGTTTACTGGCCAAAATCAAATGAAGCAATGCGTCAAAGGAAAGCCAATCCAGTGGGGGTTTCAAATGCTGGGTGCCGGTATTATGCTAAGACTGGCTACCTTTATCAAATTGATATGTATCTTGGCAAAAAAGCAACGCACACTGAAGATACCTTGAGTGATTCAGTGATATTTTCACTTACGGCAGGCTTCGAAAAAACTGGTCGCGAATTTTATTTTGATATTTTTTTTCAACTTTATGGCCTGTGAAACTGTTCGCATTAATCGAAAAGGAATGCCAAAGTTCGAGACCAGTACATCGAAAACTCAGCGTGGCAAAATTGATGCATTTCCTGCGAACAACATTTCTGTAGTAAAATACGTTCATATGTGCTCGAATTTTCTTTCGCCACTTAATGTAAGCACAGTCAAACGTCGAACTGCCGGATCCGCAGAGAAAAATTTCAATACAATGTCTGAAAACTATTAAAATTTATAATTATTTTATGGGTGCGTAGATCTCATGGATAAAAAGAGAGTAACCTATGAACTCGACCGTAACTCAAAAATTAGTTATTATTTGCGAATATTTTGATCTGACTTGATGGATATAGGAATAAACAACCCTACGACAAAAGCAGTCAATTGCCCTAATGTTACCGGTCCTGTGACAGTTCTTATTTAACCCAACACAAGACAGGTTCGATATGACTCAGAACGGGACCGATAGTTTTTAAATGTGTTCTACTATATTTATCTTATCGTTACCAAAAGCTCAGTGGAAGTGCACTAGACTGTCACGCGGTGGACGTGGATTCGAACCCTGGCTGTGTAAGTATCAAAAATTTTAAATTAATAATCTAAATTAAATTAATAAACCTTGAAAAAAATTGAAAAGTTAATTTTTTATTAAAAAAAAAAAAATATTTTTAAGAAAAAAAATTTTTTTTGAGGTTTTGTCTGGGATTGAACCCAAGTCAGTCGAGTACTAACAGTGAGCGCTAGCAATCTCGGCTAAACATGAATTTCCAAAGCAATGATTCAATGTCATTAACAACGGGCGTATAAGTGTTCTATAAGACCAGCTACTAATTAGGTCCAAGGGTATCTATGAGGTGGCAACTGACACTTTCCAATATATTTTTGAACCGGTTCTAGGCTTGGTCCAAAGGTATATAGCCGATGTGAATGTACCTCTGTTAATGACAACGCCATGTTAAAGGGACCGGTTGGTTTCATATGTTGGTGGTAGAGTTGGGACCGGTCACTATCACTTTGGAATCTACCAGGTCATAGGCTCTGAACCAGTTCTTTTGTCCGTAGGGAATAGCTATACTGTCTACAAAAAAATCCACGACAAAGAGAAATCACAGAGTACCAGTTTCGATTTCAAGCGCTGTATTGCCATAGGGCCTTATCGGAACCTATAGCGAACGGAAAACACCAGTATCAACTACGGGACGAAGAACGGCAAAGAAACGAAAATTGGACAATAGCACAATATAGACATTTGGCTTGTGCTAAACAGTTCCGGAGCCGGAACGAACATGGAACGTTTCTATTGTACAGCAGAACTAGTTCGCGAAAACATGTTCGCGGAACTATGTAGTGCCTTTGCAATTTTCAAGAATGTTTGTGTACCTTAATTTATGAGGCAATCTGCTTAGATATGATATGATATATTATTAAATTAGCTCTTCATAAATGCAATACTCATTTGCATAATATAACAAACATTGTTCTACATTCCTTATCTTCAATTTATTCCACATATTTTAATTATTTAAACATGCACTCTCAAAACAGATTACCTGTAGATCCAAAATTTTTGGTTGGGTGTTTCGAAAAATAGTTGCTATAAACATTTTTCGGTTGTTATAAACTGAATTCGTTATTCAGAATCAAAATTTTGTAGAAACCAGAAATATTCGTTCATCCATATAAGATTGTGTGTGATGTAACAGAATCGAGTCATTTTTCAAGTCGACCTTGAAAATACTGGAAATAAATGACCAAATAATTGATTCCCTCAATTGAATATTGAATTTTACAACCGAATAATTTTTTGCACAACTAATTGTTAAATAAAAAATACCATCAGTATTAAAAATTTGATTCAAGTTCAACTTTATTAAATTTTAATGCAAAATATCTGCAAACCTTGCTTTTATTTTTCTACCATATTGAACTGCGCTATATAAACGAAGAATTGAATGGCTTGAATTTATTTCAAATTTCTTACGAACACTATCTTTTCTCGTCTATCCTATACAAATTACCACACACGAAAAATTTTAAGATGGTTGCCCGATCTTGTGTACATCATTGTATGCAGAGTTTCCTGCAATCATTTTCCCCAGTTGTGGCAAATTCAGATTTATGTTGTACCTATCAACTATCTATCATATCAAGAGAATGGTAAGTTGTAAGATTCGATTTTAAGTTATGAGTAGGGCATGATTTGGTTTTGATTTTCAATAATTAGTTCATACAACATCAAAAGCATTCATCGCTGACAAAATGTATGCTTCAATAACTTCAGATTTCAGGTTGCAGCAACTTCGAAAATGCGGTTGGGCATTTTTTTTGTTGCCCCAACCAATTCGTTTCCTCAGTGTGTTAATGTGCAGCAGTTGCCTCGAAAGCAAAACATGTTCCGGAACTATCTAGTTCCGCCCGTTCGAATACTCAACCACATGAACAAAACAATGCGGATAACATGTGCGTGAACGACATTATATCTTCCAATATTTCTTTTATCATGTCTTTCAATCAGATTTATACATGTCCGCGGAGCTATCTAGTTCCTCTAGATCCATTTGATTGAAGGAAAGCATGTTCAAAATGAAATGAACAGAGCATTGCACACAACTAGAACAACGAATTGTCATCTCTCCATTTCATACATTAGTTCTTTCCTTCGCATCATTTTTGCACTTGTAGTCGATCACAAAAATCGTGTAAGACTTAATATGTGAGAAAGAGATGTTGTATTGATGTTCATATTGCGTAAGAAAAAAAACAATCATTGCACTTGGAACTGTTTGAACATGCTAAAAATGACACGAAGGAACGATTGGAACTATGTCCGACTGTGAACATAGTTCCGGGAACAATACAGGTTCGGAACGACACATCTCTAATCAACATATAACTACCAAGGAAGCAAAACGAGAACGGTGTATCGTCTGACCACGCAATGCGGACAGAAAAAGTAAGAATAAGTGTGCTGAGTGTAATCTCTATTTCTGTTTCACCAAAAATTGTGACTGTTTCACCCTATATCACAAAACAATTGGCGTTGCTTGTAAAAAAAATTAAAATTTAAATTTTGCTCTGTTAAGTGTTTTTTGTTTATGTAATTTCTTAAATTTGAAATTAAATTGAATTGAAAACATAGTTTGCTTGTTATTTCTTATTAAAAATTATTTCAAATCCATTATAGATCATACTAAGGTGAATTCGTAAAAAGTTTCACTTGAAACCGATGGGAACCTATATGACCCACTAAAAAGGGCTAAAGGTGGATTTTTTTCAAATTTTCCAGACCTAATTTTTTTTTCCTAAATTTAACCATGTGAAAACCAAATCCTACAGACAACTTTTCTACTGTTCAGCTTAAAGTAAAAAAATTAATTCATTTTTTGAAAACCTAAAAGTACATAAATATATCATTATAAAGTGTGAGCTACGTTTATTTTTTCTAAACAGAATCCTTTGATGTCTTGTTCAGTTCAGTTTACATATAAATGGAAAAAGCTATATTTTATGCTTTACTTGCTTTATCGTAATCATCAACACTTAAAGATAAAATTTTCACATTTAAAATTTTATTTAGTGGTTGCCTCCAACTACCGCTAACTGTGGTCCTTGTCTTTAACCCCTAAACGACTTGGCCAGAGTATGGCTGGCTTTTAATTCATTTTATTTTTTTTCTTTTAATTTTTTGAAATAAATTCTATACAGCAGGAAGAGTCATCCAACTTTATTTTAATTTTTATTTTTAATTTCATTTTTTTTTTTTGTTTTGTTATTTTTTGTTTTTATTTCTTGTATCTTTATTATTTTTTCATGCACTTGCCAATGTTGGCTGGATGGCTGGTTGTTTGGGTTGGCTGTGTGTTTGTTGGTTATTATTTACAAAAGTATTTTTTTTTTTCTTTTTCGCGCAACTGTTTGTGTAGCAAATTTAAAATGCTACAGAAAGCAACTTAATTCAGACGGTTATCAGAGCGAAACATCATAAAATATATGCAATAAAAAAAATAAAATAAACAAAACGAAATAAAAAAATGTATAAAGTATAAACAAAAGGCCGCCTAGAAGCGAAGCATTGTTTGTCAAGAGGAGACAGGATAATGTTTTCAACAAGATATTTAATTTATATTTATTTGAGCATTAAAAGACAAGAAAAAAAAACCATGAAAGCCAGTAAAGCATTTGTAGGTCTCAAAAGAGGGCGCTGATTGTCTTGCCTTTCTGTCTGAGGATTTATTTTGTGAGTAAATAAGGAATAGAAGCTGGCTTGCTTTGATGCAAAGGTTTGACCTGTGGTCAGACATGGTTGACCTTCAAACAACAAAGCGGTAAACTGAATAAAGGACTCAACGAACTTTTTTAACTAACGGTAATTCATTCCTGTACGTTGAATGAAAAATGCCGTCAACTCAATATATGATGTTTGGTGTATGAAATGGAATGTTTATTTAATAAATAATGAATAATGAATAATGAATAATGAATAATGGATAATGAATAATGAATAATGAATAATGAATAATGAATAATGAATAATGAATAATGAATAATGAATAATGAATAATGAATAATGAATAATGAATAATGAATAATGAATAATGAATAATGAATAATGAATAATGAATAATGAATAATGAATAATGAATAATGAATAATGAATAATGAATAATGAATAATGAATAATGAATAATGAATAATGAATAATGAATAATGAATAATGAATAATGAATAATGAATAATGAATAATGAATAATGAATAATGAATAATGAATAATGAATAATGAATAATGAATAATGAATAATGAATAATGAATAATGAATAATGAATAATGAATAACGAATAATGAATAATGAATAATGAATAATGAATAATGAATAATGAATAATGAATAATGAATAATGAATAATGAATAATGAATAATGAATAATGAATAATGAATAATGAATAATGAATAATGAATAATGAATAATGAATAATGAATAATGAATAATGAATAATGAATAATGAATAATGAATAATGAATAATGAATAATGAATAATGAATAATGAATAATGAATAATGAATAATGAATAATGAATAATGAATAATGAATAATGAATAATGAATAATGAATAATGAATAATGAATAATGAATAATGAATAATGAATAATGAATAATGAATAATGAATAATGAATAATGAATAATGAATAATGAATAATGAATAATGAATAATGAATAATGAATAATGAATAATGAATAATGAATAATGAATAATGAATAATGAATAATGAATAATGAATAATGAATAATGAATAATGAATAATGAATAATGAATAATGAATAATGAATAATGAATAATGAATAATGAATAATGAATAACGAATAATGAATAATGAATAATGAATAATGAATAATGAATAATGAATAATGAATAATGAATAATGAATAATGAATAATGAATAATGAATAATGAATAATGAATAATGAATAATGAATAATGAATAATGAATAATGAATAATGAATAATGAATAATGAATAATGAATAATGAATAATGAATAATGAATAATGAATAATGAATAATGAATAATGAATAACGAATAATGAATAATGAATAATGAATAATGAATAATGAATAATGAATAATGAATAATGAATAATGAATAATGAATAATGAATAATGAATAATGAATAATGAATAATGAATAATGAATAATGAATAATGAATAATGAATAATGAATAATGAATAATGAATAATGAATAATGAATAATGAATAATGAATAATGAATAATGAATAATGAATAATGAATAATGAATAATGAATAATGAATAATAAATAATGAATAATGAATAATGAATAATGAATAATGAATAATGAATAATGAATAATGAATAATGAATAATGAATAATGAATAACGAATAATGAATAATGAATAATGAATAATGAATAATGAATAATGAATAATGAATAATGAATAATGAATAATGAATAATGAATAATGAATAATGAATAATGAATAATGAATAATGAATAATGAATAATGAATAATGAATAATGAATAATGAATAATGAATAATGAATAATGAATAATGAATAATGAATAATGAATAATGAATAATGAATAATGAATAATGAATAATGAATAATGAATAATGAATAATGAATAATGAATAATGAATAATGAATAATGAATAATGAATAATGAATAATGAATAATGAATAATGAATAATGAATAATGAATAATGAATAATGAATAATGAATAATGAATAATGAATAATGAATAATGAATAATGAATAATGAATAATGAATAATGAATAATGAATAATGAATAATGAATAATGAATAATGAATAATGAATAATGAATAATGAATAATGAATAATGAATAATGAATAATGAATAATGAATAATGAATAATGAATAATGAATAATGAATAATGAATAATGAATAATGAATAATGAATAATGAATAATGAATAATGAATAATGAATAATGAATAATGAATAATGAATAATGAATAATGAATAATGAATAATGAATAATGAATAATGAATAATGAATAATGAATAATGAATAATGAATAATGAATAATGAATAATGAATAATGAATAATGAATAATGAATAATGAATAATGAATAATGAATAATGAATAATGAATAATGAATAATGAATAATGAATAATGAATAATGAATAATGAATAATGAATAATGAATAATGAATAATGAATAATGAATAATGAATAATGAATAATGAATAATGAATAATGAATAATGAATAATGAATAATGAATAATGAATAATGAATAATGAATAATGAATAATGAATAATGAATAATGAATAATGAATAATGAATAATGAATAATGAATAATGAATAATGAATAATGAATAATGAATAATGAATAATGAATAATGAATAATGAATAATGAATAATGAATAATGAATAATGAATAATGAATAATGAATAATGAATAATGAATAATGAATAATGAATAATGAATAATGAATAATGAATAATGAATAATGAATAATGAATAATGAATAATGAATAATGAATAATGAATAATGAATAATGAATAATGAATAATGAATAATGAATAATGAATAATGAATAATGAATAATGAATAATGAATAATGAATAATGAATAATGAATAATGAATAATGAATAATGAATAATGAATAATGAATAATGAATAATGAATAATGAATAATGAATAATGAATAATGAATAATGAATAATGAATAATGAATAATGAATAATGAATAATGAATAATGAATAATGAATAATGAATAATGAATAATGAATAATGAATAATGAATAATGAATAATGAATAATGAATAATGAATAATGAATAATGAATAATGAATAATGAATAATGAATAATGAATAATGAATAATGAATAATGAATAATGAATAATGAATAATGAATAATGAATAATGAATAATGAATAATGAATAATGAATAATGAATAATGAATAATGAATAATGAATAATGAATAATGAATAATGAATAATGAATAATGAATAATGAATAATGAATAATGAATAATGAATAATGAATAATGAATAATGAATAATGAATAATGAATAATGAATAATGAATAATGAATAATGAATAATGAATAATGAATAATGAATAATGAATAATGAATAATGAATAATGAATAATGAATAATGAATAATGAATAATGAATAATGAATAATGAATAATGAATAATGAATAATGAATAATGAATAATGAATAATGAATAATGAATAATGAATAATGAATAATGAATAATGAATAATGAATAATGAATAATGAATAATGAATAATGAATAATGAATAATGAATAATGAATAATGAATAATGAATAATGAATAATGAATAATGAATAATGAATAATGAATAATGAATAATGAATAATGAATAATGAATAATGAATAATGAATAATGAATAATGAATAATGAATAATGAATAATGAATAATGAATAATGAATAATGAATAATGAATAATGAATAATGAATAATGAATAATGAATAATGAATAATGAATAATGAATAATGAATAATGAATAATGAATAATGAATAATGAATAATGAATAATGAATAATGAATAATGAATAATGAATAATGAATAATGAATAATGAATAATGAATAATGAATAATGAATAATGAATAATGAATAATGAATAATGAATAATGAATAATGAATAATGAATAATGAATAATGAATAATGAATAATGAATAATGAATAATGAATAATGAATAATGAATAATGAATAATGAATAATGAATAATGAATAATGAATAATGAATAATGAATAATGAATAATGAATAATGAATAATGAATAATGAATAATGAATAATGAATAATGAATAATGAATAATGAATAATGAATAATGAATAATGAATAATGAATAATGAATAATGAATAATGAATAATGAATAATGAATAATGAATAATGAATAATGAATAATGAATAATGAATAATGAATAATGAATAATGAATAATGAATAATGAATAATGAATAATGAATAATGAATAATGAATAATTAATAATGAATAATGAATAATAAATAATGAATAATGAATAATGAATAATGAATAATGAATAATGAATAATGAATAATGAATAATGAATAATGAATAATGAATAATGAATAATGAATAATGAATAATGAATAATGAATAATGAATAATGAATAATGAATAATGAATAATGAATAATGAATAATGAATAATGAATAATGAATAATGAATAATGAATAATGAATAATGAATAATGAATAATGAATAATGAATAATGAATAATGAATAATGAATAATGAATAATGAATAATGAATAATGAATAATGAATAATGAATAATGAATAATGAATAATGAATAATGAATAATGAATAATGAATAATGAATAATGAATAATGAATAATGAATAATGAATAATGAATAATGAATAATGAATAATGAATAATGAATAATGAATAATGAATAATGAATAATGAATAATGAATAATGAATAATGAATAATGAATAATGAATAATGAATAATGAATAATGAATAATGAATAATGAATAATGAATAATGAATAATGAATAATGAATAATGAATAATGAATAATGAATAATGAATAATGAATAATGAATAATGAATAATGAATAATGAATAATGAATAATGAATAATGAATAATGAATAATGAATAATTAATAATGAATAATGAATAATGAATAATGAATAATGAATAAAGAATAATGAATAATGAATAATGAATAATGAATAATGAATAATGAATAATGAATAATGAATAATGAATAATGAATAATGAATAATGAATAATGAATAATGAATAATGAATAATGAATAATGAATAATGAATAATGAATAATGAATAATGAATAATGAATAATGAATAATGAATAATGAATAATGAATAATGAATAATGAATAATGAATAATGAATAATGAATAATGAATAATGAATAATGAATAATGAATAATGAATAATGAATAATGAATAATGAATAATGAATAATGAATAATGAATAATGAATAATGGATAATGAATAATGAATAATGAATAATGAATAATGAATAATGAATAATGAATAATGAATAATGAATAATGAATAATTAATAATGAATAATGAATAATGAATAATGAATAATGAATATTGAATAATGAATAATGAATAATGAATAATGAATAATGAATAATGAATAATGAATAATGAATAATGAATAATGAATAATGAATAATGAATAATGAATAATGAATAATGAATAATGAATAATGAATAATGAATAATGAATAATGAATAATGAATAATGAATAATGAATAATGAATAATGAATAATGAATAATGAATAATGAATAATGAATAATGAATAATGAATAATGAATAATGAATAATGAATAATGAATAATGAATAATGAATAATGAATAATGAATAATGAATAATGAATAATGAATAATGAATAATGAATAATGAATAATGAATAATGAATAATGAATAATGAATAATGAATAATGAATAATGAATAATGAATAATGAATAATGAATAATGAATAATGAATAATGAATAATGAATAATGAATAATGAATAATGAATAATGAATAATGAATAATGAATAATGAATAATGAATAATGAATAATGAATAATGAATAATGAATAATGAATAATGAATAATGAATAATGAATAATGAATAATGAATAATGAATAATGAATAATGAATAATGAATAATGAATAATGAATAATGAATAATGAATAATGAATAATGAATAATGAATAATGAATAATGAATATTGAATTATGAATAATGAATATTAATATGAATGTTATAATAATAATATCATAATAAAATAATAAAATAATGAATATTTAAAATATTTCCTGAATATTTTTGTTTTCTCTCTACATGAGCCTTTTTGTCATGCCTGATCGGTAAAATTTCGCATAATTCCTGCAGTATAAAAGTTTTTATTATTTTAATGATGCCTTAACAGCTTGCTAGAAGACTCTGTCTGGAACATTAACATGCTGAGCGTATTCCTACAAAATTTCAGACGGACAAACTGTCTTAAGGTGAAACAAAACAAAAAAACTTACAACATTAAAGTAAATTTTTGAACAGTTAAAAAAGAAAATCCTTGCTAAACCTTTTTACGAAAAGTCTTGCAATAGTTTCAGAGGAAGTTGTTGTTGCCGGCTGATGATGTCGCTGATGATGGTGACAGAGGACGAAGGATACACTATTTTTGCCCGAAACTAAATGCAGCAGCAGCAATAACAAAAACACAAGCTCACACACACACACAGCCAACCAACACATTTCAACTCCTTCATAGTCTGTGAGAAACTCACTCTAGCGTAAATCTGAAACGTGCAGCGATTGCTGAAGATGAAACAGCTCAGAACAGAAACTAGCAGCTAGCTAGAAAAAAAGCCAATGACATAAAGTCTCAAAAATTTAGAAAAAAAAAAAAAAATGTCAGATGACTAACTGAAGTATAACAAGCAGCGAGAAACTTCTGTTGACATTGCTTCCAATTTCCATGCTTCAAAGTAGGAAAAAATCATTTTATTGCGGAAGGGATCGAATAATTTATCTTCTGCTTTGAACGACTGCGGATGCATGTTTGCGACACGTACGAGCGTAGCTCATGCGTCAAAGGTACATATCGCGATGTATGAGTGTTAAAGTGTGGGTAGGAAGTGCTGTGTTGAAGCTGTGTCAAATGGCACAGTTGCAGCCCCTCGAACATGCCAGATAGTTATTTAAAATGTTAATGATGACTATAATGATAACTTCGACCAATTTTATGCGAGCAAAGACAGAGACAAAGAACAAAAGATAACGATGCACAAAAACTTGTGGAGCAGAATGGAGTTCTTGCGAAAGGGTTGATTTATGACGTTAAATTATAAATTTAATTTCCGGGTTTTTTTTTAAATAACTAGACACCGTTGGTGTTTTTTTTTTAACTTTAATCAAATTACTATCTAGAAGCTGAGCAAGTCAAGCGAAGCCATAAAACGAGAAAGGAAGTAATTTAAAGTTATTATTTTATATTTTTTTTTTTTAATTCTTTGGCTTGAGTTCTTCTTGAAGGACGTTATAAAAATTTATGCGACACTTTTTGCTCCATTGTTAAAAATGGTGACGGAAATTGCTCTCGATTGCCCTGCAGTAAAACTGAAACGTGTTTTAATTACATTGTCAATTTATAGCTTCATTAAGATTATATTTTCGATAGAAACGGAAATTAAGTCTTAAACGGAAAGCGAGTGCGACGAACTAAAGGATGACTGTTTTTTTGTTTTTATAATAATATTTTTCATTTTTTATTTCTTTTGTTATTGTCATGGATAAGTGAAGTGGAATGGTTAAGTGGATTTTTGATTGCGGTATTAAGAAAATGTTAGAGGGTAAAATGATATTGAAAAACAAGTGAATTTCTTTATTAATCAAGACTGCATAAGAAAATCTTTAAGTTTCCATTTTGCATTACCTTCGCATACTATCGTTGTGTCATTTTAAAAATAATAAAATAAAAATAATTAAATGTATGGCAATAAAAAATATATTCAAAATGGTGTGTTAAGGTACGTGCGGTAGGCGCTTTACTTCCTTGGCAATATTGTTATAATAGTTTTTGCTTAAAATTAATACCAATTCATGTCAGAAGACATATTTGAACCTGAGTCTAGCGCAGTTCATTGTGACGCACATAAGAAACTTCAACACAAATGTCCACGGCTAGCTCAAAGTCCCTAACAATGCCAGCATAAAACAACTTTATATATTTTTTCATTGGCCAGTATTGCCTTTTGGCGTTACTTTCGGAAATTATTCGTTTTTACGTTTTACCTATAGCAGTTGTTGGCATCTGTGCCTCGCTCTAGGCAGTTTGTGCTGACAACATCATTAAGGCATGTCTCTTAGTTTTATGCCGAATTCTAGCAAAACCTCTCTTCCTTTCCAGGAAATTTAGAAATACTTGACTGCATGCTTTGAAGTCTTTAAAGGGATTTTTTTTTTTCTTTCTTTCAATTACTCTATTTTATTGGAATTTTGCTGATAGACCAACTGCAGCGACAGCAGAAAAAAAAAGAACTATTCACTGCAGTTTTTCATGACAAACTGCGAAGCAGCACCGTTCATGTGTCTGCTGTGGATTTTTCGCCCGTTTTTGAAGTAATCTTATAAAGCTGCTGCAAATGCATTTAATGTGCAGCTGAGTGCGCTTCACGCGCGCAGCTTTTATTGTCACACACACATACACACACACACATATACACATAGAGTGACTAAAAATGCATATGAAAAAAAAAAAAAAAACAAAACTAAAAAATATATACTAGTTCGTTCGGTCTTTATTCGACGCACCATGTAGAATTTTAATGTATTACGTTGTGCCAAAACCATCACCAAAAGGATGATGACGACAACAACAACAACAAGAGCAACGACGTCGACTAACGATGTGTAGTTCAGACTGACATCAAAGTCGACATTGCCTTATCTGCTCTACTGATAACCCAGCGACAGCAGATACTTTAAAATATTAAGCAAATATTTTGCTTTCTCTTATTTTTGGCTTATTTTTGTAATATTTTTTTGTGTGTTTTTGCCGTCGCGATATGCAGTGCTTAAATGTTTGGCAGGAAAGGGGGTGGGCTAGAGGACAAAAAAGTTAAAACCACGTTTCCCAAAGTTGAAGCGTCTAAAGCTAATAAGCAGGATTTATTGTTAAGCATGCTTATGTTGAGGCCACTTAAAAATCTACTGCGTATCCATCCTTGTGTTTATCGGGATTTGATGTTCTAATGGGAATGCGTGCAGAGAGTGCTTAATATTTGGCGCGTAGATTTTTGTCAAAGTTTTGTTTTAGTTTTAAGTTCTTCTTTGCCTGTGTTGATAAATTATAACAACTTCTTTTGTTTATTAATATTAATGATTTCCATCGAAATGGCGATGAAAGTGACTAAAAGGAAGCTGCTAGATGAGTGGTTTTGACATAGAACTGTGCTCTTGAAGTGATAGTTTTTTTTTTCCCATTAAATTATATTTCTGAAAAGCAACACAATGACATATACTTATAAAATTTAAAAAGTATGAAAAAAAAGGTATATGAACCAGATACAAGAGCGCTTCCAAGCACTTATAAATATTTAAAAAATAAAATATTGTTCCATAATTTCAAAGTTGACAATTCTTCTTAAGAAACGTGAAGGTATATGTGTGGCCGCCAAAATTTTTGCGAGTCATTTAAGATGTTAAAAGTTTAAAAATCATTGTCCCAATATATAGTTTAAGATTAAGATTTAAACGTAACAATTATGCTTAATTAATGAAAAATCGATGATTAAAAATATGTGAAATGTTTAAAGAAAAGCTCAAAATGGACCTTGTTTATAACTCTTGTTAAATTAATTTTCATATCGTCACCTAAAATGCAAAAAGTCGTAACAACAAAAAAGTTTATAATTGAATTTTTGATATATTATAAAAAATTTGACTAAACTAAACCGTCTAGTTAATTTTCAAACTTATGCTTTCAATAATAGCTATTTTTTTAACGAAACTCAAAAGAAGTATTGGTTCCTAAATCCTAAATAACTACCATTCTATGACGTTTTTGTGTTCTCCTTTGAAAATATAAAAAGTGTTGTTCCGTCATTTTGCCTCTAAATTGACGATTTACTGAGACTCGCATCGAATTTTTGGTTTTTTATAATGCCTGAAACTATTCAACAACGCAGTTTCATTAAATTTTGTGTGCGGAATGCAATTTGTGCTGATGAAAATGTTGCAGAAAAGCTTAAGTGCGCAAGCTCTATTGAAAAAAAATGTTTGTGAGTGGTGCAAAATGTTAAAAGAAGTTCGAAAAATCGTTGAAAACGAGCCACGTTCAGGACGGCCAACAACATCAGCTGATGAGCTACACGTCAACAAAATCAAAGAATTGGTGCTCCAAAATCGTCTATTGACACTCCGAGACCACTCAATGACCTTGTTGGAATATCGAAAAGTTCAGTTTAACCATTCTGAGTGATTATTTGGCCCTCTTCATCTTGGTTTTTGCATCACGATAATGCACCATCTCACAGTGCATTTGTCATATGTGATCATTTCGCCAAAAAATTCGACCCATATCGTTCCGCAACCACCGTATTCGCCTGACTTAGCACCATTTGGCTTCTATCTTTTTCTCTAAATTCAAGAGATCGCTCCGTCAACACCGTTTTTAATCGATAGAAGAAAAAGTAACCGCAACGAAGAAGGAATTGAAGGCTATACCGGAATAGGACTTTGCAGCATGTTTTGAAAATTGGAAAACACTTTGCAACAAGTGTATTGCAAATGAGGAGAGGAACTACTTCGAGGAAGATGAAATAAATTTAGAAGAATATATAAAGATTTTTTGAATTATAAACAATTTCCCGATATTTCTTGCCCACAGTTGTATATCATGTAGGACATGACAACCAGCAACACGCAACTTTCAAAATAGTTACACTCAAACTGCAAATTTTTCAAAATTATTTTTAATACAAGCTTAAATTATCGAATACTTCTAAATAATTCAAGCTAAATACTTCAAGTACACTGAGCGAATTATGTGTTAAAATGAAATGAAATTATGTTCATATCAAACGAATTTGGTTTTAAAATAGAGCTTGAAGTAAATTTATTTAAATTAAACACAACTGTTTTAAAAGTTAAATATAAGAGAAAGCTTTTGTTTTTAAAACAAATTAAAAACAAAAATATTAAAATTTAGATGCCATTTTTTTAGTTTTTCCGAGTTTTTGGTATCAGATTCATAATCAGTTACCCTTGGGACCGTCCGAATACCAAATATTAACTTCATTTGATGTCGTTTGCATTTTAAATATAGGATTAATTTATTAATTCTTATGTTTATCTTATTTATCTAATATTTGTCAAAAAGGTAGTTATTTTATTTGTTATTTCAAAGAAATAATAAAAGAAAATTAAGAAAAGACAGGAATTGAAAATAGTTGAAAATTAAACACTTGTTTTAAATTTTGTTTTGCAGAAACGCAAAGGCATTAAATTTCTATTCAAAAATTTTTTATTTAATTTTTAAGTATGTTTTCTTCTCAGTGTAGGTAAAATAAATCTAATAAAAAAAAAAAAAAATAAATTAGATTTTTTAAAATTGTAAAGATTAGAATATGAAAAACTTAAAGAGTATGTAAAGCAAAAAATTAAAACTTTTGTGTTTTTCAATACCGTAACCATAACCATCTTAATATATAAAAGACAAGCGTCCTGCTCCGTGCCCTATATCGTAAAACATGTTCAGCCTGGACCAGAACCTGTTGTAAAATTATCCATTTGAAATGTTTGTACTTACTAAACCTTTTAAGACCTGTTCACAATGGACCAGAACCTGTTATTAAATTATGTATTGGAAATCTTTGTACTTGAAGACTATCGTCATTTTCCTCAACTACTATACGTCAAACATCATGTCTTGCTATTACAGTGCTTCTTAATTAAAAGAACCGCAACCTGCATAAACTCGGTCTGCATAAACTAAACAGCAATTATTACATTCAGTGACGTTGGTGTCAATTGGAATTGCTAGAATTAAATCACAATGTTTGGTCTTCTGATCCAAGTTTTAGCGATTGGCTACTCAAGTTAGGAAATGGAGATGAAGATATCATAGAAATTCCAGATTATTTTGTTTGTAAAGGTTCGCTTATTAACCCCTTCAATGGCTTGCCTAGAATAATCGTGGACAATGTTTTTGAGCTTATATTCCTATCATTTAAGCAATAAAAAGATTAAAAAACATCCCTCTGATTTTTACATGAGCTGCTTTGCTTTTGGCAGGCTGTCTAATATAATGGACCAATATAATGGACAAGTCCATTGAATAGATTTTTGGCGATACTTTGAGTCCGAATAACATCAACCGTTATTCCAAAATTGCTATCCTGTACCCAAAAAATTCCGATGTGAACAAAGTCAACGAGCAAGTTCTAAATATTTTAGTTGGTGACACAGTGAGAGATTTGAGCACGAACTAAATCGACGACAGTGATGATAACGATAAACAAAATTACCCTGCCGAGTTTTTGAATGAATTATATCCTTCAGGAATGCCACTGCATAAGTTAAACCTCGAAATTGGAAGTATTATAATACTTCTTCGAAATTTCAATACCAAAAGAGATATCTGTAATGGAAGGTGGTTAGTTTTGAAAAACCTAAAAACTTAATTAATCATCGCACAAGTATTGACAGGTGCACTGGCGAACATGAAATAGTTTTGGCCCCGACAAACACAGATTTGCCTTTCACTCTCCGAAAGCGACAATTTCCAGTTAAACTCACATTTGAAATAACCACAAATAAATTGCAAGGTTAAATATTGCAAAAAGTAGGAGTTTTTCTAAAAGAAAGGTATTTAGTCATGGACAGTTTTAGCGGGCTGATGATGTAAAACTAAGCATTATAGATGGCAAGGTACAAGGTTAATTGGTTAAAATTCTACAGCCTGGTTTTCACTATATCAATTTCAATGGTCAGTTGTTGTCAGTCACATGAAAAATGCCAACACGTTGTCATTTTTTTCTGTTTGACAATGGCGAAAAATAGGAAAAACTGATCTCGTCACATGTTCATAGCAAAAATTGCAAAAAAAAATGTTATTTATGTGATTTTTTAAACTTTTAAATTTCATGTCAAACAAAAAATGACTAAGTGAAAACCAAGCATAAGAATTTTTTTACTAGAAATGTTGTTTATACGGAAATTTTATAAAAATAATTTAATAAACATGTTTTCAATTAAAAACCTTTGTATATAAATCCAATAAATTTTTTGTCGCATTTTGTACTCTAAATGGTTCCTTCCCGTCGTAGGACGGGCTTTTGCACTAGTATTATCATAATAATTTATCTCATGTAAAGCGTTGTACCAAAAAAAATCACTTTATGTATATCTATCATACAATATCCATCCACACAATATACCATTACATCATCTAAACTAAAAACTATCATACGAATTTTCTTAAAATATTAAGAATACCATCATCATCATATCATATCGAACCAATGCATATTTGACAGACTGATCTATTATACTCTGAACCAAAAAAGCATGAATCGCCTTTACGAATTTGTATTCAGTTACCAATGTCATGTGTCACAAGAACCATTGATGATACACTAAGGGAAAAAGTTATGTAGTCAGTACAGAGACAGCTATGTAAAATCTATTCACTGCAACTTGTATGAGAACGCAACGAGAGCAGTATTTACTGAGTAAAGGGAGCGTGTACTGACTACATATCAATTTATTCACTTTTTAAAATGAATAAAAAATGTATTCAATACATCATGTTATGTGTTGAGTACATAGCAGACTTCAATAGATACAAGCAACGTGTATTCAATCAACGTGTTATGTAATTTTTTACAAAAACTTTACTCAATACATAAAATATAGACTCAGTACACGTCCCCTTTATTCGATTGAAGTGACATATTTATTCAGTACATAACATATGTACTCAGTACACGTGTCTGTTGCACATCGGCACACGATTTTGCTGTTTTATGTCATTCGTTTCTTGATTTTCAAATAAGCAACACCTCTAAACTCTAGAACAAAAGCGATGATTGGATAAGAATTAAATGGCTGGGTTTCTATAAGTAATTGTCAATTATTTTGTGAAATCTAGTCATTTCTTTATTAAGTTATTTATTGCATGTGTTGAGAGGGTGATTTACGCACAGACATTATGCATGTACTCATTGCATAAAATTATGTTTTTAACATATGTAATGAGTAAATGATGTATGTACTCATTATATAAATGTATGCACTACAAATATGTAATGAGTAAATTATGTATGTACTCATTACATAAATTATGCATTTAAAATATGTAATGAGTAAATAATGTATGTACTCATTGCATAAAATTATGAACTCCAAATATGTAATGAGTAAATTATGTATGTACTGAGTCAATAATCTATGTAATACGTACATAAGATCTTTACTCATTATATAAAATTATTTGTAACAGCTTGCGATGAGTACAGTGTGCATGTACTCACCACATACATCCATGAATTCACGAGACATATTTATGCGTTGAGTGCATAAAATTCTTTATTGACTACATAACCACTTGAAAGCATTATGTAGTCAATAAAGATTTCAACATGTACTCAATATATGAAAAATGTAAAATTTTTGTGTGCAGAAAACTATGCGATGAGTACATAAATTTATGTATTGAGTCCATAGGTTTTTCCCTCTGTGTATCTATGTACAAAATATCATATCATTCATACTTAAATTTCCCTAAATCAATAAAGTAATGTACGCTACCATGTCAAAGTACATAAGTTTCATACATTTTTGACTCCTTTCTAATAAACTATTTTTGCTACCCTTGTATTGGTACAAGGCTTATATGAATTTCGGTTACAAAACTCATAAATTAGTTCATGTTTCCATTGTGTTTGCACTTGAGATTCATGCGTTTTTGTCAATTATCTCATGAACTGTTTTTGTTGGCCTTGTATTTGTACATGAATTTTATGAATTTTATTCAAAAAAATTATGCACGTTGAAAGTGCTACCTATTTAGTTCTTCATTGCATCCATGATATATTTTATTGCTTCATGTATTTTTTTATGCACACTTCAATCAATAGGCTTGGGTTGTAGCTAACTGCAGCATCTTATTATACCATTGACTTCCTCATGAACCAACCAAAGCATGGAGTGCGAAATGTGCGCCCAACATCTGCCAGCGCCATCAAATTCAGAGTAACGTTACTTGAGCTAGGCCTAGAGTTGAACGGAATAGGCGTCGGTGGTTCGCTGTGATTGAAGTTAAACGAAATCTAGCTTTCGTTATAAAGCTGTGCCTACATCTTGGCTCAAACATATATATAGTGGTCCTTATAGTACATTTGAAGCATGCCTTCCGCCGTTCACAACTTATCAATTTGGTTTTCCCTTATGGATATCGAGGTGTTTGAATCTGGTGCTGCTTATTACCATGTTTTGAGCTGCTGTTAAAATTGGTCTTCGTGAAGACTAAACCAACCGACAGATGCCTTTACTTCCAACCGACAGATGCCGACCTTTGCGTTGAAACCGCCGAGAACTATTTTTACGTAGTGGGATCATACACGTCCATGTCCAAAGAAAGCGTCGATGACATCATCGTACTTTTTCTCCGTCGGGGCCTGCGAGCACATTATGCTTATATTGTGCTCTTTCCATCGCATCATATGAATGACAGTGATGTCAGATTTCTGATGGAATCAAAATAAACGGATTTGCTATATCAGTAATTTGCGTTCAGTTATGAAACCACAAAATGAATAACAATATATAAGACACTGTATAGGACTCTTATCTGGACCCGTGAACCTGCTTGAGGGAATTGCTTTGGGAAAAAAATTACGTCAAAGATATGATTATTAAATTACGACCTAATAAATAATAAATTACCTCACTTTCACAGCAAGGCAGTCATGACTCATAGTTATAACAACTGAAATAATTGATAAGAAGTTAAAAAAATCAAAATTATATTCATTTTTGACTGTATACCATCTAACATCCTTATTCTGGTGATTAACAATTGTAAATTTATTGACAGGGTAATCTTTTATAAATGTTTTGTTATAAATATACTATAAATACAAAATAGTTAAAAAGCCAAAATTATTTTATATAATTACACTGTTTAACAAAACTGAAATTTTTAAAAATCCCAAGAGGTTTCACAACAGTTTCCTAAGTTTTTGGGTTCGCTGAATCCGAATGTGAATTCAGAATTTTCGGGTCACCCTAGGTTTTCAAGCTAAAGGGGAGACCCTAATACCCCTACTGTTAATGAAATCAATATGACCGCCCCCTATTACTTCTTTAAGAGGAACATTTTTTGCCTTGGAGCCCATCTCCTTCGACCCCTGCATATGGGGACTCCCATACAAATTATATGATTTTCATGTATTTTTTATATAATCTTTTTTATTTAAAAAAAAACTTATTGTGTATGATAATGATAAAAATAATTATGAAGAATTCTAAACATTAAATTAAATAAATACCAAAAATAAATAGAAAGGTGCTTCATGTCACTCCGTAAGTGCTTCGTAAGCTCGTATTTCGTAAGAATTTACAAAACGTCATAATTCTTTCTATGCATATTCAGATACGAATATTTTTCAACTATTCGCAAGAAATTTGATGCTTATGTCGTAAATAAGTTTTCGTAAACTTTTTTCATTTGTCAAAATCAAAAGTAAAATAATTTGACTTCAACATTTTTTGTTATCAGTGAACGCATTCAGCTAAAAATCGTATTGTCTAACAACATTTCCTTGCTATTTGGCGCATCTTAGGATAATCCATATAAAGCCGAAGAAATAGATTAGCGATCAGGAAAAATTGGCAACAAAGCTGCTGTGGTCCAGAGACAACACAACAATTCTTGTCGGCGCAAATTGTTTCCACAAGAGATCTATATAGCTGCAGTTTCAGCTAAGCTGCTGTTTCCGTTTAATCCCGTTTAATTGATCATGTGAAGCTCGGCCAAAGTCCTTTGAAGGGCTGAAATGGCCAATTTTGTTTTTTTTTTCTTTGTTCTCAAGCATCGTGTCAGATCTCTGGGCGTTCGCATGCAAGTCATTTTAGACGAGGTGTCTCGTCAGACGATTTATTCAACCTATTTGGCTTACCATTGCCATAAGTTATGAGTCGTACATGTGCTCACTTCCAAGTGTTCATGAAATAAGTTTTCAATATAGAGTCAATCTGCGGTTTTGCTTTCCTTTTCTTCACATTTCTTCGTTAATGCTGGCTTCTGGACAGCTTCACTGTTTGCTCCTTATAAGCAGCTCTTCTATTTAATGTGCTTTTTGTAGTTGTCTTGAAATTGCCATAGTTTTATTTATTAGGCTCTGACACTAAAAGTCATGGATGTGTCGAACTCTTCACCTTCATTTCATTTGAAGAAGGTTTCTACCAATGAAAGATGTATGTTGATGTACATTTTCGCCTTGATCTCGCGGAGACACGTTATCGATAGGAGGCACGAACAAGTATCGTCTGTATTGTTTTCGGAAATTGGAAAAGTTTTCAGTTCCATGGCAGCTTTCTTGTATTAGCTTATCTAACCCAATTTTGTCTTCTTTCTAAAATTTTTTTCAATGGAACAGTTATTCTTTCCGGGTAGGCTACTATCCCATAGCAGTAGCAGCTCTTTGAAGCCCTGGACTCCCCTATCGCTTGCTCCACGGAGTAGCGGTTGAATAACCATCTGCGGAAAACGCATTATTTAAAAATGAACGTGTTTCCTCCGGGGCCCCCGGTCATATGATTCTTGGAAGATTCTTGATAACATGATATTTGGATGTAATTTTCTTTAGATAAAAATTTAACTGAAATAAGCGCATTGTAATACATCGCTATCTGAGCACTCAATCATACGGAATGCGATCACACACATCTCGTTCAAAGCATTGCTCGTTCGTTGTTTTCAAATTTGTTATTCGAACAGAATCAACAAACGATAACAGCTGATCAGCTGGCGAACGATGCCGTAAAGCTCTGAAATATATGGAATTTGTATTTCTAGCAGTGAGTCAGATCACGAGGAGAAACTTCAAATTCAAACGAACACTTTTATGTTATCGTTGTGCAGCTCTCTTTGATAAACATTTTGTTAGAAATGGATAATATCAAGAGTGCTGCACTTCGTGTAGGTGGCTTTAGCTCGAAGAAGGTAAAGCTCCCCGTGGAGTTGCCAAACGCAGTGCCTAAAAGCAGTGAGCACTTGAAAATAAATGTTATGAAAAAACTTACTCAGCGTCTGCTGGGTCCAAAACATTTGCGCTATCTTCGCCTTTTCACCATGAATGTCCTTCCATCAGCTTGGTCTAAATTACAGCTGCAATCGCTGCAAACATTTCATTATAGCATTTTTTTTTTACAAACACAACACAATTTTTTTAAATAAATTTATTATTTGTCAAACGAAAACAAACATAAACAAGAACAGGTGTCTATAAATATAAACAAACTGAACAAAGGGATTGCCAACAAACAAGGAACAAAGCCAAAAGTTTAAGAAATCTTTAAGAAAATAGAAAAATTTCAGAAAACTTTGGAAATGTTTGATCTTGCAATGCTGAGAACTGCTTGTGTATAACAGTTTCAAAAAACGTAAGAAGCATAAGCTTGCTGTAAGGGTTGGCGAGCAAGTTCGTTAGAGATACAGATTTCAATTGAATCACAAAATCGTTCGCCTAGCGCTCGTTCGTTGAGTCGCTCGTTAGGAATAGAAAATGATGCTATAAGTTTACAAAAAAAAAAGATATGAGTGTTTAAAAAGTTCGTTCATGTTCATGTTTCAAATACGAAGAATACGGTTTTCTAGAAAAATTAGTTATTTATTTTTTCAAATCTATTAAGTGTTCTCTTAAGCCGTAAATAAATTGTGAAATGATAAACAAAATTAAATTCATCTTTAAAATTTAATTGTTAGCAATGTAAATTTAAACTTGCTGCATTAATTAATTATGCGAAAAAGAAAAAAAAAAAAGGAAAAAAAGTATATCAAGCTCAGACGGAAATAAAGCGTTCCTTAATGAACTTCAACAGCAACCTGTTGTTTCTAGCTTTGGCCATGCCAACAACAACAACAACAACAACAACAACAACAACAACAACAACAACAACAACAACAACAACAACAACAACAACAACAACAACAACAACAACAACAACAACAACAACAACAACAATAACAACTGCTGTACTGCTGCATTCTGTTGAACGTTATAAAATTTAATTAAATTGAAAACGCTTTGTAGCAGCATCCTTACAGCTTTAATAATATGCTAAAAGAGGAAAATGCTGTTTGTAGTAGTTGTTGTTGGGTTTTGTGTTTTACATTTTTTTTATTGTTTATTCTTGTTTTTTAGTTAATTGCACAAAGCCACTAGCACAAATATCATTAAAATGACTGACATCTTTTTTTTTTTTTTTTTGGTTTTTGTACCTATGAGTATTTGAGCGACGTGCTTGATAAATTAATTAAATTGATTTTCTCACAAATGTTCTTTCTAACAGTTAGTCCAGCAACGCCCACTCGTTGCCATTTCAAACGAACACGTTCGCAATCAATTTTAAATCCGACACACATCATTGACTACAGCAATACATGGCAAAATATTTAGCTGTACAGCAACAACAAGCTAACATTTTAGCATCTAGAATTCTTTGTGCTGCATTCAGTTGATTCCAGAGTGCCTGAATGAATACTTGTATTTTTGTGAATATGCATGTGTGTGTGTGTGTGTGTGTTTTTGTGTATGTATCTGTTGCTTATTTTCAACACAATTAATTTGTCCATCTTAATTAGTACATTAAATATTTGCACAGTTGTTCGCATGTATAACGTATCCAGAGCACACAAAGGTTGCCTTAAAATAGTTGCCGCGCCTTGTTCCACTTATGCATTCATGATAACCCGTAACCAATACAATGGCAGGAGCAACATTTTCAATTGACTTATTTGACAAATTTGATTGATGGAAAACGACTGTCAACGTTGACATGCTGCTGCTGCTGCTGCTGCCGACGAGGTGGTGGTGCTGTTGTTGGACAAACGAAAATGATGTCCTCATTATTGCTGCTGCCATTGTAGACGTTAGCGTTGATTTCCTTGCGGATTTCTATGTCATCATGGCTCGCGTGAATATTTAGTTGATTGTCATGGTGAGTCACATGAGTGCAGCTTGGCATGTAGAATGTTTGATGGATGACACAGAAATTCCACAACGCAATCATGTCGGTTGTTAGCCGGTTATAGAACTGTGACTAACATGCAAGGCGACGTTGTGATATCCATGATATGCTTAAAATCGTTATGAAAATGAGCTTTTAACAATGCCAAAATATAAGTGAATGGCATAAAGACGGAATAGAAAAAATAAACACATTAGCTGGAACACTCAAGATAAGCATGATTATCGTCAACTGAACTGAATTGTAGAGAATAATTTTGTAACCTAGTAGCTGCCTGGTATCTGATTTGTGACAGCATGTGTAATTCAATATAACTGTGGACATTTGACAAAACAACTTCTCTCGAGATAAGAAAATTCTTCAGGATTTATCGTGAATATAGAATTTCAAAACGCTTCTTTTGGTGTAATCGTCGTATTTGTACGATTTTTAGTTGCAAAATTAAATCACCACCAAATCAGCCTCTTTTGAGTTTTCATCTTAATTGCATTTGACAAAAAACCTTCCCTCAAACAGTTTTAAAACTGTCACAAAATCAATGTACAAAGTAAAAAACCCTTTTTGACAAAACAACCTATCTTCATTTAATGCTAGCCCATTTAATTAAAATTCATTTTCACAAAAACACTTCTATCGAAAGAAGTTCTTTTGTCATATGTAAAATTTAAAAATACTGGTTTCTTATCCCACACAAGTTTTTTTTCATACATGCAACAGCGAGATTTCATTGCGACAAAACGTCTTATCCCGTTACAAGTTATTTTGAGGAAATAAAAAAGGAAAAAGTTAGCATTTATTTAAGTTTAAACTGTTTTGTCAAGTGCACTCACGCAAAATTAAAAAACAAAGTTATTTGATTGAAAGAAGTGGAATGAAATAAAATATATAAAAATTTTTGAAAAAAAAAATTTTTTTTTCCAAAAAAGTGAATCAAAATGACGAAAATCGGCAATTGTTCGCTAATAGAGATAAATTGGTGTTAAAAGAACTTTTCACGCATAGAGATGGGTCGGTGTTTAAGCCACTTCCTAATGAAACGGCCACATCTCATAATATCGGTGCAGTTGGTGATATGGTGTCTCTTCTTCATGAGAAACATAATGAAAAAAGTAACTAGGGTGCTGTTTCTATGAAAAATAGCTTTAAAAACATTGAGGATATTTTTCATAAAATTGATTTCGATGATTCAGATTATATTCCCTCAGGGAATTGAGATTTTAATATAGCTTCTGAGAGTATGCGACCTTTGGGTGTTATTTTGGAATGTAACCTTTGTGACACAGTGTCACCGCAGTTTGACGAAGAACAACTTCTGCCTGAGCCAACCCCAGCAACATCGTAGAAAACAAATAAGATAAACAAAAATTTGGGAAAAGAATACTTTACATAGCTATAAGAATAAAAAAGTTCCTGCCAAAAAAATAAGTCACAACAAAAGAAGTTTTCAGCAACAGCAATAAATATATTTCAAGCATGATCGATATTCAAACTAAGAAAACCGAAACTCTTAACAAAGCATCAAATTCTCGAAATCGGCAATACGTTTACTTGTACTATTTTGAGACAAATGGGCAAAGAACTCGAGTATGCAAGAGGTGTTTTTTAAAAATATTTGGGGAGACAGATCAAAGTTGCAAAACCGTAAATAATCACAAAATACAAAAACAATTTGGAAGTATTTCAAGTGATCGACGTGGCAAGCACGCACCACCACATAAAACAATGATCGAAAAATGCAACGAAATGTATGAAAGTCATTATAGTCGTCGTCATAAACAGCAATTGTATTTTCAGCGTGGTCTCAATCTGGCAACCTTGTACCGAATGTATACTGAAAAATATTCTGATCCAGTATCAGAATCAAAGTAAGTACCAAGATATATTTCGACCCTTGAATATTAAATTTAAAAAACCGCAACTTGATCTCTGCAACAAATGCAAAACCTTAAAAACGCAAAAAGCAAATGTAGCGGATAAAATGGAAAGTGCCAACTTATGTTCAGAAAAAACAGAACAGAAAAAACATCACGATGAAGCGGATTTTGCATATGAGTGCAAGAAAAATGATAAAGAACGTTCAATGCGGTATGAAACTGTTAAAATGTTTTCTTTTGACTTGCAACAATGCTTACCAACTCCATATTTACGTGCATCCTTGTTTTTCTATAAGCGTCCATTGTGGACTTTCAATTTCACAATGCATAAAAGGGCGTTGAAAAAGGCTGACTCCTATATATGGAATGAAACAGTTGCAAGGCATGGAGCAAATGATATTGGTTCTTGCATATTTAAATGTCTGTTGAATCTATCAGGAACAGTGAAACACGTCATATTGTATAGCGATTCCTGTCCTGGACAAAATCGGAATTCATATCTTTGCGCAATGTTCGAAAAAGTTTTGGAAGATCACAGAAGCATTGAAATGATAGACCATAAATTTCTTGTTGTGGGTCATACGCATCAAGAATGTGACTCAGTCCACGTACAAATAGAATGCAAAAAGAAAAATTTATTCGGATGTATTCAACATCCACACGACAGGGCAAACTTTAAAGCGACTACAAGTACGAATTACATAGTCCTCGATTTAAAACAAGAGGATTTCTTGGATTTTAAAGCTCTACTGAAGGAGAAATATACATGGAGAACGAACAAGTTTCATGTATGTACGAATTGTTATAATTTTATAATTAATAATTTTAATTGCACTTAATTTATGTCATATGAGATGGTCCACATTGTGTTTGTTAAATTGTCCAAATTAAGATTAAAACAATAACATTCATTTTAGGCGAACTCACAAACAGTTTAATGACCAAATATTCTTATAAATTCTTAAATTCTTGTATGTATCTATATCTTTAAGGTGAAAAGTTTGAGTGGAAAACGGTTCGTTGGATGCGGTATGAGAAAAGTAACCCTGATGTTCTGCAACACAAACAGTCATTACAAACAGAAGAGGCCTTCAAGGAACTAGACATTAACTCAAGTCGTCGAAAAATTCTAACTCCACAACTGGTTCCAAGTTATACGTGTCCATTAGCAGTATCAAAAAACAAAAAAAAAAGAATTTGTTAGACATGCTGCCTTTGATCGATACACATTTTCACGGATTTTACCAAACAACAAAAGCTGAAAGCGAATGTCAAGTTGAGATTAACTCGGATCTTGATGACGAAGAATTTGTTTAAATTCCTATAACTTTTTGTGTGTGTTCGTCCATACATTTGATTTTTTATTGTTTTTTAATTATCATATGAAGTTTATTTTGAAATATTGACTGTAATGCTTCAACTTAAAAAGATAATTTGTTTTAATTTCTTATTTATTGCAAGGCATTGGTGGAAAAAACTGAAAATAGGTACTTAGCAAAACATTTTGTCTCGACATAAGCTAGCAAGGTTTAATTCTTTTTCAATTTCTTTCTTGTGTTATATAAGCTGATAATTTTTCCAAAAATTAATTTGACAAAACATCTTGTTTACTTCTTTTACCATTTTATAAAAAACCATTGCATCTTGGTACTCAATTTTTTTTTTTCTTAATATTAGGTAATTATTACTTACATTAGTGCAACCAAAGGGGGGTTTTGGGGTTTAAACAAGTTTAAAAGTCATGTGGTTTAGTAAAAAAATATTAAAATATTATTATTTCCGATTGACTTCCGAAACTGGAGAAAAAAAATTCAGACTTCATCATTCTATATCATACTTTTCCGAATCTGTTTCATAAAAATTTCTCTAAATTACCAAATATTATCCGGTTTTAAGAAATAAGGGCTAATTAGAAAAACAATGTTGGTTTGATTTTTATTCCGTTCATCCGTTTATATCTAGTGATATATGAAAGTTATATCAATAAACATGAATAAGCAAATGCTGACTTTTATCGAAATTATATAATTTTGATGACAGGTCTTCACGACACTTTTTCAAATAGGGATTTTGATGAAACAGATTTTAAAAATCTAATGGATATTATGAATTTTAATATATTTTCCACCAGTTTCGGAAGCCAATTGAAGTTATTGTTGTACCTTATCATTTTGCTTGTACACTGAGAAAAAAAACATACTTTAAAATTAAACAAAAAATTTTAAAATAGAAATTTAAAGCATTGCGTTTCTACAAAACAAAATTTAAAACAAACGTATTTAAATTTCAACTATCAACTCATTCCTTTTTTTATAATTTTTCTTATATCTTCGAAATAACAAAAAAATAACTATCTGAAAAAAATGACAGTTTTTGAAATTTTGATTTTGCAAATAACGAACATAAACGATAAAATAATCATTTATTAATTATTTCAATATTTAGAAGTCAAACTACATCGAGTGGAGTTGAAATTCGGTATTCGGAGGGTCCCAGGGGTCGCTGAATACGAATCTCATGTCGAAAACGCAGAAAAACTGAAAAATTGGCATCGAAGACATCAAGCTCAAAACTTTTGTTTTAAATATTAAAATTTTCGTTTTAAATTTGTGTTAACATTTAAAAACAATGTTTTAAAAACAAAAATTTTTGTTTTAAATTAAACTTTAAAAACATTTGCGTTTAACTTTAATGAAATTGTTTCAAGCTCTATTTCAAACACAAATTCGTTTGATATTATCACAATTTCATTTAGTTTTAACACATATTTCCCTCAGTGTATGTAACTTTTCAAAAAAAAAAGATATAAAATAAAGACTTGTGATGAACTCAACTTAAAATATAAGAAACAAGTCGTAAAACAGCAGTATGAAGGGCGTTTGCAAGACATTTTGACCGTACAGAGGTTGAACATTGTAAAAGAAAAAATTGTATTTTTATTCGGGGAGAGATCAAATGTTTACAAAGGACAAGATTCCGTTATTCCATATTGACCGAAATATTTCAGTTTATATAAAGGTATATTTGCATACACTGAGAAAAAAAACATACTTTAAAATTAAACAAAAATTTTTAACATATAAATTTAACGCCTTTGCGTTGCTACAAAACAAAATTTAAAACAATTGTGTTTAAATTTCAATTATACACTCCTTTCAATTTTTTTTTATTCATTATTTCTTTGAAACTTTCTTTGACATTTTTTGAATTTTGAATTTTCATTGGTTTGAAAAATATCGAACATAAAATAAAATAAAAACTAATTCAGTTTTTCAATATTGAAATATTTAAAATGCAAACTTCATTGAAAGGAGTTGAGATTCGGTATTCGGCGGGTCCCAAGGGTCGCTGATTACGAATCTGTCATCAAAAACTCGGAAAAAATTAAAAAATGGCATCGAAAAAATTATGCTTTAAAACATTTGTTTTAAATTTAAAAATTTTTGTTTTAAATTTGTTTTCTTATTTAAAAACATTGTTTTAAAAACAAAAACCCTTGTTTTAAATTTAACTTTAAGAACAGTTGTGTTTAATTTAAATGGATTTGTTTCAAGCTCTATTTCAAAAACAAATTCGTTTAAAATGAACACAATTTCATTTAATTTTAACACATATTTCCCTCAGTGTAGCGAATAAGAAATTTTTCGGAGCGCTACATCAATGCCAGTAATTAAGATTTACGTTTACGTCCATCATGTTAGTTACGTTCACCATTACAGTTCATCCGTAACGTAATTTCGGCATATTTTTTTCCGCATTTCGGATGGTATCTCACAAATGGCATCTGTGATGTTGTTTTCCAGGGCTACAATTGTGGCTGGTTTTTCTCTGTATTGAAGAGACTTCACGTAGCCCAACCAAAAATAGTATAGTACTAGCGGATGTAAGCCGGTGTTGCTCGGGGTTGTGCCTCGAGCACAGAAAGGGGACGATTTTCAAAACTGCTCTCATTTTTACGTTTTTAAAATTATCAATTCAATTTTAAAATTTTTTATATTATCGTTTTTTGGGGTTTTGCCCCTCCTTCCGTCGAAAGTGTTTAGTCAAATTTCTGTAAAACTGTACCTGCCAGACACATTCAGAAAAAAAACACATATCTTCCTTCGGTGAAAAATTTCGCTATTTTCGATAATAGCAATTTTCTCTTTTCAAATAAAATTTTATTCAATTAGAATAAATTTTCACATTTTCGAAGAAATATTTCTTCGCCTCTAGGAAATGGAAATATTTCAATGTCTCTTATATTGACAAATATATATCTAGCACAAAAAATTCTCATTTATACCGAAAAAATTTTTGAAAATTAAAATTTTTTCCTATATTTTGATAAAAAATTGACTATGGGAAGTATTTTCGTCAATAAAAACAAAGGTTTTCTCAAAAATAAAGAGTCTTTCTCTAAAATCGAATTATTCTTATGTATTTCTCTTTTTCATAAAAGGTTTTTTTCATTTTTAGAGAATTTTTAGGATCTCAAATAAATTACAACTATAAAAAATCCTTTAAGCATCGATTCGCTTTTTGGATTGTCTTCATCCAGACTTCAGTTTTGGTCGATACTGTTCGGTTAATTTTTTTCATATTTATAAAGCTTCTGCTGGTATTCGTTAAACTTCTTTTTATTCGTTAGTCTTTGGTTCTTGACTTCGTTTGCCTTCGGCTCATTCATTGAGTTTTGTCGAAAGAACTTTTAAAAGCATAGGATCTATTTCAGTAACAGATACAAATGCTTGCCAAGTTTCATCAAAATCGGTTCATCCGTTTTGACGTGAATGAGCCAAACATAATAGATTGAATAAAGCACCCTCTCACGGAAGTTTTATGAAATTTAAATAGCCTCAATTCTGTTGCAAAGTCAAGTTATTTCACGTACCAAATTTAAGTCAAATCGATCAAGTCATTTAGGAGTTATTGAGTCTAAACAATGCACTACTTAAAGCGCCCGCCCTCTTGCGGAAGTCTTTGGAATTTTTTTTAATATTTTATGTTTTATCTTGGGTGTAGTTGAACGTTCATACCAAATTTCATTGAAATCGGTTCAGACGTTTAGGAGTTATTGAGTCTTTAAAACACACTACTTAAAACGCCCCCCGGACGTCTTTGGAATTTTCATAGCCTATGTTATCTTGGGCGCAGTCGAACTTTCATTCCAAATTTAATTGAAATCGGTCCAGGTGTTTAGGAGTTATGATAGAGTGCCACGCCCCCATATTTAGTTAGTCTTAATTAGTTAAAGACTTGCGGAAGTCTTTAGAATTGTTTATTGCCTATGTTTTATTTTGGGATCATTTGAACCTTCATACCAAATTTCATGGAAATCGGTTCAAGCGTTTAAAAGTTATTACAGAGTGCCACGCCCACATACTTCCGCCCAATTTTGAACCTATGCTTTATATTGGTTGCAGATGAACCATCATACCATGTTTCATTGAAATAGGTCCAGGCGTTTAGGAGTTATTGAGTCTTAAAAATGCACTACTTAAAGCGCCCTCTTGCGGAAGTCTTTGGAATTTTTTATGGCTTATGGTTTTTTTTGGAAGCAGTTGAACCTTCATACCAAATTTCATTGAAATCGGTCCAGGCGTTTAGAAGTTATTATAGATTGCCGAGTCCACATACTTCCGCCCACTTTTTTACACCCCCTATGTTCTTTCTCTCTATGAAAGGTACTCGATGTCCAAATTTCAGCTCAATCGGATAAACGGTGCACGAGTCTATATTTAAATGACAGACAGACAGACAGACAGACAAACATTTGATTTTATGTATTAGATGTAGTAAGGTAAAATCGCATAATCTTGGCGGCCATTGGACTGTTCAAAAACATGAGATTGATCTATGAAATCGTAGATCTATGAAATCGCGTCCCATGTGGCATTTGGCACCGTCTTATTAAAACCACACGTTAACTAATAATAAGTCCAACTCTTCGATATTGGGTGCAAATAAATGGGTTATCACCGCATGGTGCCTCCATTGATGCCGCTGGCCCACAAACCTCACCAAACAGTGCATTTTTCGGGGTGCATTGGCAGCTCCTAAGCTGCCTCAATCTTTAATTTATCAAATTCGGCAATTTGGTTTGTTGACATACCCATTGAGCCAACAAGAGCTTCGTCACTGAAGACAATTTTTGGATAAAAAAGTAGATCTTCATCCAACTTTTTTAAGGCCCATTCACCAAACAAACGACGTTTTGGTAAGTCACCCGGCTTCATTTCTTGCACCAGTTGTACGCACTTTTGAATGCTTTCATACCGAGGTCCATACTTAAAATGTTCAAGGAACGGAGACGAATTTCAAATCGCGATATTCATTGACACTGACCAATACAGCAGTTCGTTGAATAAATTTCATTGATTTGCAAAAGCTGTTTATTTGTTTGAACCTTACAGAGCATTTTTGGCTTTGTCAAATGTTACTTATCACGCGTGAGGTTTCAAAAAATGCACCTTTAAAAAAAATACCAAAAAATCACCATATTTTAAGAAAAGAAAATAAGTAAACATATGCTTTGTTTGAACATTGTTGAAACTTATGCTATGATATGAAGTCTTTGAAAAAAAAGAGTATGAGCAAAGCAAAGCCTTAAGTTGGCACAAGGTTCAAGTAAAAGTTCAAATATCGGACGCATTAACCGTTAGCCGTTTACCCATTAAACGCAATTACATAAAATTGTTTTTATATATAAGCCCTACAATTGATAAAACCCCCTCCCCCCCAAAAAAAAATTCCTGGTTGCACCCCTGATTACTTATTACTGAGTTCAGTATAAAATTTTTCATCTGAAGTCAGTATTTTAAGTTTTGAAATTTGACCATCATTGCAAGCCTTTTATTGCAAGCTAAGAAATTTTTTTTTAAGTTCTGAACCAAAGATAAAGTCAAGTTATATAAACCACCATTATGAGTCCTTCCGTATGTTGGCCACAAAAAAATGTTGTTTATAATTTACATGTTTCATTTAATTAAGTATCTACGTTAATGTGAACGTGGCAGTGGCAAATGGCAAAGTGAGAAAAAAAAAGAAGTTATAAATGAGATTAAAACAAAAATACATTCAAATAGAATTTAAAATAATTGCAAAAAGCTTTTAAAATTGCATTTTTTGTACGCTCACATATAGCTGTTGTTGGTCTTCAACGCGGTCTGTCTGTTCGTCTGAGTTACCTTGGTTTGCTGCACTTTTGTTGTAATATAAATAGCACTGCGTTGGAGACACAATGGTTAGATTTATCTTGCGGATTTATGTTATTTTATTTCATTTCATTTTACTTCAGCATTTTTTTTTAAATTTTTTTTTTTTTAATTTTGAAGCGTTCCTAGCGGTCAACCTAGGTGCGAGTGGTGTTAGTTGAAGCGTTGACCTAAGCAGGTTGTGGGTGCGCGCTGCTTTTAAAGCATTGAAAAAATAATAAAATAAAAATGCAAATGAAAAAAAAAAAAAACAAAATGAATGCTCTTAAAACTCGTGCAATAAAAGTTGTTTAAAATGTAGTGTTGCTTTATGTGTTGCTGCAATTGTTGATGTTGCTGTCTTTGGTGTTGCTGGTGTTGTTGGTGTTGTTTGAATGTTGCCTGTATTCACGGAAAATGTTGTCATAACACAGCACAAGCAGAGCACATAAATAAAGTCATAAATTTTGCTGCTCTAGCCTGTGTCTGCGAGCTGGTTGCACGCTGCTGACAGCTGCAACAAAACAATTCGCTGCTGCAAAAGGGTTGCCATACAATATTTGCCAGAATTGTTTTTTGTTTTATACACATTGGTAGTACGATTTTATTATCTCTTACCACCTAATTTTTTTTATTTCTTTTTTTTTTTATTATTCTTTTTCTTATTACTTTGGCCGAGTGTAAGCCGAATGGTTCTATTTCAATTTAGCCATTGTTTTTGTTGTGCTTCAACAACGTTTGTTTGTACGACTGTGTTTCAGTATTTTGGGCTGAAACAAAAGTAAATTTCTATGAAAAATTGCAATCTCAAGTGTTGCATGCGTCCGCTGTAAGCCGTTGTAGTTGTAGTCGTCGTTGTTCTGGACGTTCTTTTATTTTTGGTTGTTGGACTTTAGTTTTGCGTTTCGCTTGCAGTTTTTGTTTAAATTTATGTATGGCCCTCTATATTCAGCATTTTTTTGTTTTGTTTTCTGTTGCACTAAGTTGGCCAATTGTTTTTCGACGTGGGCGTAGTTTTTGTTCGTCATTGTTTTGTGTCGAGTGCAAAGTCAAGCGCTGCATTTGAAACATTGAAACAATAACGTAGACTCGACTGGGCTGGACTAACCGAGGCAGTCAGGAGTAAGCATTAAACAGTCGGTCTTTGGTATCGGACCTGAAGGTATTTTACAGAAGTGAATGCGACTTATTGCATGCCTCAGCGGAATTGCCTGCCATTGTGCTGCTTATGATATCAACACTGTTTTTCATTTACAATGAAAACTTAGAACGGAAAAGTTAGCTTATAATTAAAAGTAGCAGATTCAAGGGTTTCTGCTACCATTTAAATTAATTATGTTGCCATTTTAAGAGTAGCAACACCAAATAATTTTATGCTGATTAAGAATTTTATAATGTTAGCACTTTACCGAGCCATTTTCAAATAATTTTTAATGTAGTTTCTGTTGTTTTTGTTTCTTTTTGTCCATTATATAATTTTATTTTTAAGGTGTGCTTCAAATATCAATTCAGTTTTATAAACATACTAGTGTAAAAGCCCGTCCTACGACGGGAAGGAACCATTTAGAGTACGAAATGCGACAAAAAATTTATTGGATTTATATACAAAGGTTTTTATTTGAAAACAATTTTATTAAATTATTTGTATAAAACTTCCTTACATACAACATTTCTAGTAAGAAATTCTTAAAATTTTAACCAATTAACCTTGTCCCTTGCCATCTATAATGCTTAGTTTTACATCATCAGCCCGCTAAAACTGCCCATGACTAAATACCAAATACCGTTCTTTTACTATTTAATGTTCACCAGTACGCCTGTCAATACCTGTGCGATTATTAAGATTTTAGGTTTTTCAAAACTAACCACCTTCCATTACAGATATCTCTTTTGGTATTGAAATTTCGAAGAAGCATTATAATACTTCCAATTTCGAGGTTTAACTTATGCAGTTGCATTCCTGAAGAATAAAATTCATTCAAAAACTCGGCAGGGTAATTTTGTTTATCGTTACCATCACTGTCTTCAATTTAGTCCGTGCTCAAATCTCTCACTGTGTCACCAACTAAAATATTTAGAACTTGCTCGTTGCCTTCGTTCACATCGGAATTTTTTGGGCAAAGGATAGCAATTTTGGAATAACGGTTGATGTTATTCGGACTCAAAGTATCGCCAAAAATCTATTTAACCCTTTTAATGGATTTGTCCATTGTATTGGACACTTCGAAAAAAATTTTTTTTATTTTCCAACGTCTTTTCTAAAATCAAATAGGTTGGTACTATGAAATGAAGTTGCAAACATGACAAAAATAATTTTAGGGAGATATATAACGTTTAACTTAGTTAGATTCTCGATTTTATGCCCAACAGAAGCCTTCAATTTATATCGCGTGTTAATAAATTTTGCAAATAAAGTGAGTACTGTGATTGGTGTGCAAAGTATAATTTTTTTTTATAATAAAAAAAAAAAAAAAACAAATTGGCCATTTCAGCCCTTGAAAGGACTTTGACCGAGCTTCTTATCATCAATTGTGTTATGTGTGTTATTAAATGTTTGCACACAATTAACCGAGAACTGGACCTACACGTTTTATGCCGACTCCGAACGGCTAAATTTCATGTTCTCAAGAAGCTTTACTTGGCATTATTTACTCTCAATGCCATTGTCTGCCATTGTCTGCAGAGAAGTGGTGACCGATCTGAAAAATTTTTTATTGAAAAAACTTTTCGCCGCGACTGGGGATCGAACTCGGGCTCCGAGCGTACTAAGCCACACACTTAACCTGCACGCCACGATCACCATAATTTTTTTTTATAATAACATTTGTATAAAAAACGCATTTGCATTTGTCTTCGGTTGTTTTAGTTGAACTAAAATATTATAATACAACGTTATCGTGGTTTTGTCCATTATATTAGACAGCCTGCTAAAAGCAAAGCAGCTCATGTAAAAATCAGAGGGATGTGTTTTAATCTTTTTATTTTGTTTTTATTTTACTTTGTTTTTGGAAAAATAAAATTATAACCTAAGTCACAATTGAACTTCTCAAAATCTATAGCGGGGAAAATGTTCTCAACAAATTTACCCTTATTCGACCGCTATTTTTGTGTTATGACATAAAATATGTATATATAAAATAAATATTATAAAAATTAAAATAAAAATTATACTTTCTTACTGAATAACATTTTTGGCCTATGGAACATGTATTTTATTTAAAATTACACATTTAAGAAGCAAAAAAAAAAATTAATTAAATTAAATAAAAATATTCTTTAATTTATTTCTTTTTAGCGAATGTAACCCGGTGTTACTCGGGGTTGTGCCTTGAGCACAGAAAAAGAACGATTTTCAAAACTGCTCTCATTTTGGCATTTTTTAAATTATCAATTTAATTTTTTAAATTACACAGTGCAACACCAAAAAAAATAACCATATACGGACACCACTACGTGATAAAAGACTAAAAAAAATAGACCCGTGTCTCCCAATTTTCCCCAAAGTCATGCACTTTTTGTTTTATGGGCCACGCCTACCTCCCATACAACACAAATAATGAAAAACTCTATAAAGAGGCTAATATCAAAGTTACAAAACTGAAACTCGGTATTTGTGTGTTCTATGTCAAAACTTAAGTGTGTTAGAAAAATGGGTGTTATCCACCCACTAACACTCCCACCTCCCATACTGCCCCAAAATTGAAAACTCTATAAAGAGACTAATATTAAAGTTACAAAACTGAAACTCGGTATTTGTGTGTTCTATGTCAAAACTTAGGTGTGTTAGAAAAATGGGCGTCATCCACCCACTAACACGCCCACCTCCTATACAACCCCAAAATTTAATATTTTATAAAAAGGCTTATATTTATGCTTCAGAAAAACAATTTGATATGTTTGTATTTTAGTCACATAAAACTAACAAAATTTTCTAAAATCTCATACAAAAAGCTCTCATACAAAAAGTTCAGGTCCATAGGTAGCAAACCGTTCAAAATTCAAGGAAACAATCAACTACAAAAATGTTTCTAAGATCTCAATAAACAAATTTCTAAAACATATAAACTTCCTAGAGATGATTCTTAACACCGTTTTTTAATTTCATTTGTTTTTTATTTACTTCAACATTGAGTTACTATGCTATCTATTACAAAAATATTAAAAAACTAGTAAGGTATATCTTCGACTTGGCCGAAGTTAAAATACCCCCACGACTGATTCTTAAGGGTTAAATAATCTTAAATTAGAGAGCTTTTTGTATGAGATTTTAGAAAATTTTGTTAGTTTTATGTGACTAAAATACAAACATATCAAATTGTTTTTCTGAAGCATAAATATAAGCCTTTTTATAAAATATTAAATTTTGGGGTTGTATAGGAGGTAGGCGAGTTAGTGGGTGGATGACGCCCATTTTTCTAACACACCTAAGTTTTGACATAGAACACACAAATACCGAGTTTCAGTTTTGTAACTTTAATATTAGTCTCTTTATAGAGTTTTCAATTTTGGGGTTGTATGGGAGGTGGGCGTGTAAGTGGGTGGATGACGCCCATTTTTCTTACACACCTAAGTTTTGACATAGAACACACAAATACCGAGTTTCAGTTTTGTAACTTTGATATTAGCCTCTTTATAGAGTTTTCATTATTTGTGTTGTATGGGAGGTAGGCGTGGCCCATAAAACAAAAAGTGCATGACTTTGGGAAAATTGGGAGACACGGGTCTTTTTTTTTAGTCTTTTATCACGTAGTGGTGTCCGTATATGGTTATTTTGCCGTGACTTAAAAAATTACACACAGTGTTATCGTTTTAAGTCAAGTGTTAAGTCAAATCTACGTAAAACAGTACCTGCCAGACATAACTAAAAAAAATGACATCTTGAACGTCTCGATCTGACGCTTGGTTTTTGAGAAAATGTTCACCCACACTCAGAAAAAAAACACATACAATCTTTCTCCGGTAAAAAATTTCTCTATTTTCCAAAATTTTCTTCAATTGGAATATACATTCACATTTTCGAAGATATATTTCTTCACTTCTAGGAAATGGAAATATTTCAATTTCTCCTATTCTGAAATATATTTTTCTCGCACAAAAAAATTCTCATTTATACAGAAAAATTTTTTGAAAATTAAAAATTGTTCCTATATTTTTATAAAAAATTCACTTGAGAAGTATTTTCTTCAATTAAAACAAATTTTTTCTCTAAAATAAAAGGTATTTTTCTCTAAAAACGATATCTTTTTATTTATTTCTCTTTTTGATAGAAGCTTTTTATCATTTTTAAGAGAATTTTTAGGATCGCATTTAGAGAAAGGCATTCTCTGTAGCAAAGTCTATACAATTTTTCTCTAAATATGATGCCTTTTTATCATTTTCCGCGAAACTTTTTTCTGAATGCAGTTTGAAAAGTCATTTTGAGAAAAATGCGTTTTAAGTTTTTCTTAGCATGCATGTAATATGCACTTTTATCTCAAAAAAAATTCTAATTTTAAAAAATCTTTTGGGATCGATTCGATTTCTGGATTGTCTTCGTTCAACTAAGGTTTTGGTCGATACTGTTCGGTTAATTTTTGTTCATCTTTATATAGCATCTGCTCGTTTTCGTTAAACTTCTTTTTATTCGTTAGTCTTTGGTTTTTGACTTCGTTTGCCTTTGGATCATTCCTTAATTATTGTCGAAAGAACTTTTAAAAGCAAAGGATATATTTCAGTAACAGATACAATTGCTTACCAACTTGCATCAAAATCGGTTCATCCGTTTTGACGTAAATGAGCCAGACATAGTTGATTGAATAAAGCGCGTTCTCACGAAAGTTTTCTTGAATTTAAATAGCCTCAATTCTGTTGCAGGGTCAGGTTATTTCACGTACCAAATTTTAGTAAAATTGGTCAAGTCATTAAGGAGTTATTGAGTCATAACAATGCACTACTTAAAGCGCCCTCTTGCGGAAGTCTTTGGAATTTTTTAAATTTTACGTTTTATCTTGTTTGCAGTTGAACGTTCATACCAAATTTCATTAACCCTTTCACTACCGCTCCTAAACCAGCTAACCTCAAATTGTTTTGAACCTTGGGGTTGTTGCTGTGATTTATAACAACACTTTAGAAAAACAAAAAATTCAACCACTTCGATGGGTGTGGCCGATATAAGATATCCACCTGAGTAGACATGAGTAGTCAAGGTAGGCAATTGAAAAAATAAAAATTTAATTATAAAGAAAGGCAAATGCGTAGTTTTATGTAAAAATTTATTGTTTTCTTGTTTATACATACATATAATACATATAATAAGAACATATATTGTACATGCTATGTGACATTAGAAGATTAGTACATAATTTCATTTCAACTAACTCTACTCTTTTTGATGATACTCAAAGAAACATTCGGAGCTCCGACGAATACATAGATGTGCGTTGCATTTCGGGCAATAAAAGTAAGTTTTTTGCTTGCTCCCACTCGCTTACAACGCTCTGCATTATTTTGTGAAGAATACAATCTGGGTAGGTGACCAACTTGATCATAACGTGTTTTTTGTTCATCTTCGTTGTGCATTTTGGTTACATTGGGATGAAGATTCGAAAAGTGTGAAGGACGGCCCCGTTTTTTGGAAGCTTGAGGCATTGGTGAAAGAGTAGCAAGAGTATAAGCTTATCCTTTTTTGAACGCAAGCAAGTCCTTTTGAGGTATATTATTCTTGAAAGCATTTACTTTATATTCAAACTAACTTCCAACAATTGACAAATCCAATTGCAACATCTGATGCAATAGATATACGCCATCCATTCCATTATTATAAAGCCTTATTATTCCTTTGACCAGTCAAGCGCAATATTCCTACCGGAAAATTTGAATTTTCAGGAACACTTTCTTCACTATTTGTAGCAAGTGAGCGCGTGACTAATGGAAATTGTTCCATAACGCCTATATTAAGTTCATTTGTATTTTCCTCATCATTTAATCCTTATCTTGATCCCCTTCAATTTTATCCCGTTCAGAATGTTTCACTGCTAAGAACTCCATTTCGTCTCCATCCGATTCATCCTCTAGATCTGAGAAATCATTCAGAAGTTCTAATAATTGTTTTTCAGGCAGTGGCTTACGTCGATCCATTTCGTTTTCTGTTTAGAAAATTATATAGTTTACACTAACTTTGCAACTCTTTACTACTCATGCCCATTATAAGGGACATATGGATTTGAGTGTCTGCTCCACCTACCTGAACTCAAATTTTACTTTTTTTGTTTAGATACAATAACTACGCTTGCACAAATAAGGGGGAAAATCACCGTTTAGATACACATACACATTCACTCATACACATTTTTTTTGACTACTTAGATTAGAAAATAAAAATAATACAAAATTTCACAACAACCTCATACAAAAGATGCCAAACAGCTGATTGATAAAGAAAATATTTCTTCGCAACGGAATACTCACTCGCGACATGAACCGTTAGATCAGTTCGTGTTAAGACAAATGAAATACAAACACAAATTTAAATTAACGACACTTTCAAAGCCATGTCCACTGTACTTGACATCAGAAGCGAAAGGGTTAAAATCGGTACAGGTGTTTAGGAGTTATTATGTCTTTAAAACTCACTACTTAAAGTGCCCTCTTGCGGAACTCTTGGGATTTTTTTAAAGCCCATATTTTATCTTGGACGCAGTTGAACCTTGATATCAAATTTCATTGAAATCGGTTCAGTTGTTTAGAAGTTATTATAGAGTAACACGCCCACATACTTCTGCCCACTTTTTTGCACCCCCTATCATCTTTCTCGCCATGAAACGTACTCGGTGTCTAAATTTCAGCTTGATCAGATAAACGGTGCGCGAGCCTTTACGGAACAGACAGACAGACAGAAGGACAAACATTTGATTTTATAACTTTATTTTGTTGCAGCGGTGAATTCATATCTCAGAAATGATTTGCGGCGAATTGAGCAAAAATTTGGGCTGAAGATTTTGGGCTATCTTCACAGAAGTTAGATAAGAGATTTTAATAATTTAATTATATTAAATTATTATCATAGTTAAAAATTTGTATTATTATAATTATTGTTCGCTAGTTATACTTGCGAAAACTAAAAGCATGAAAAAGACTGCTAGATGCACCCAACCCTTGAAAAATTCACTGTAGTTTAAAATTGTTGTATTTTGTTTGTTTTTTTTTTTTTAACTGTTTATGTTTGTGTATATTTTAATTTTAATGACAACATGAATATTCATTTAAAAAGACTCTTGCATACTGCTTGCTGCCTGCAGAAGTATGCAAAGTGAAAAAAGAACAGAAAAAAAAGACGCAATGGCTTGTTAGTATTAAGCAGCACACAAATACTAGTGGACACAGTCCAAACTTTACTGAATAGCGTAGCAGCTACTGCTAGCCGTTATGCAAGCTGAATGAAAACGATATGCGGCTTGAAAGTTTTCAAAATGCAACAAACAAAAATAATAACGACTTTTAAGAATATCTCTTGGCTAACGTTGCCAAGCTTCTGTTGTTTTTTTCCCACTATTTTTAAGTGTGACGCTTTTAAGTATCGAATCTGGCAACGTTGCGCATAACATTGGACACTGCAGACAATGAGTTCGGATGCAGACAATGATAGTTCGGACGCAGACAATTCGCACTTGTATAAAATTTAATAACTGTAAATATGCAAATATGGCGCACATAATAGAAGCGAATGCATATGGCAACGTCGCGCAATGCACTGCGGAAATACTTTTGTAAACTTGTTAACGCTAAAGAAAACTACCACAAAAGAATATCCTATGAATGAAACACCGAGAACTATAACGCCATGAAGTATGCAATACAATGCTGTCAGCTTCAAAAGCACAGTACAGTACAACAAAAGCAAATTACTATGATTTAAGATTGCAAAACAGTTCAGAAATTAAATAAAATACAGCAGCACCTACAGCAGACTTAATAACTTGACTTATGTACTATTATTTTACTGCATAAAATAATATATGCCCTGAAAGATAGACAGATACAGGCAGATACAAGTGTGATAATTTATTAACATATTGTCACGTATTTGAATAATAAAAAAATAAAAAAAACTGTCATATATTTTTGTTGAGTTGTATCACAAGTTCTTAAACAGAGGCGGAAATTAAAAATTTATTTGTTTTTTTTTGTATATATTTATATATATATATATTTTTATATATAAAAATATATATATGTAGTATGCTATTAAATTTCATACTGACTGTTTCCCGAGGCTATTTGAAATTGAAATTTTAATAAAAAGAAAAGATTATGTTTGATGAAGGACTCTGTTTGTCGTCTGTCTTGCACAAATGCTTGTTTTACATAATTTCCTGAACATCTACACACACATACTGTCATACATATGTAAATGCAAATAGGGCATGCGTTGAATATAAATCCACAGATATGGCAAAATATTTTAATAATTTTCATAGAACTCATGTTCACCATTAAGGCGACTACTTGTGAAGTGTTGGGTTCGAATATGTTTTGTTTGTTTCTTATAAATTTTAGCTAAAATTATAAGCTGGAATTATAAAAAAGACTGTTTTTCTTAAGTGTTGATTATTCAAACTCTAAGCTACCAAAAGATTCGAAACTTTATTATAAAAAAGTAAAGATTTCAAAGCTATCAGCTCTATTGTGCAATGTTTTGAAAGTGAAAAATATTACTAAAATTACTTAATTCCTTTGAAGAGTTTTTTTCTTTGATTTTTTTTTTCAAAGTTTCTGTTTGTATGTTTTCAAAATATTTTGTCCTGGGTATACGGTTCATTACCACATTTAAAAATAAAAAATTTCTACTTGATATAGACACATTTCAAAATTTATATTTCAATAGCAATTCGCTGACTTTCAAAAATTGTATCTAAGTTCTTTTTTGACGTTTGACCTATCATCAAAGTTATCTTCAAATTAGCTTAAGCATTACTAAAAATCATTTTATGTACGATAAAACACACTATTTGGAGAGAGCAAAATAAGGTTGGCAACTCTTAAGTTATGCTAATTATAATAACTGCAAAGCATCACGATAACGTTAACATTCTTTAACGCTGCCTTACTGCTGCTGTCAACTCTCGCACTCTATTTCTCACTTTGCAAAGAATCACTTATTTATGCAATAAATTAGCGAGACCTTAGCAAGGACAACAACAACAACCTGTTATATGAGCTGAGCAACATGATGAGGCGTTAGTAACACAAAAGACCAAACACACCTACATATATACACACACACACACACACACTCATACACTGAACCTTGCATAAACTAGAAAGCACAGAGTTACTTCTTCTGAGTGTGCGGATAACCGAACAGAATGGTAACAGCAAAAGTCATAGAATTCTAGGTGGTACCAGTATTAAACAAAAACAACTACTACAGCAAAAAGGATAATGAGGTGTTGCCACCTTGCTTCATTGTTCTGTTCTTTTGATTTGGTTTTTTCAGCTCATAAAAAAGAACGTAAGAACGAGTTGCCGGTGATGAATGACAAAATGCAAATGAAGACAGAACGAAGAATACGAATGAAGAATAATACTGAAGCACACAACCAAATGTGAATGTGTTGCAAAAAGAGTGGGTGGATTGTTGCACATTTAGTATAAATTGAAACCGTCACAAAGATCTGAGAAGATCTTAAATATAAAAAAATTTTACTAAATTTACTTAAGATCTGAGAAGATCTTAAATATAAAAAAATTTTACTAAATCTAAAAACTGTGTTATTTTTTTAGCTGTAGCTCATAAAAATAGAAAAAATTTAATATTTTTGGTTACAATTTTGATAAATTTTTTCTTAGACCAATTTTTTTGTAATCATTCAATGTCAGTATCAAGAAATCAAGTAGAAGTGCTTATTATAAAAGAAACTCAATGGCGATTTCGGCACCTTTGAAAGGACTTTGACCTAGCTTCTCATGGTTTTGTTGTCATCTAGAGCTCAACCTATAAATATTTGTTTATAGCGACTCCGATCGGCTAATGTTCACGTTTTTAAAAAGTTCGATTGGCATTTGTGTACTTCTGAGGCTAACCATTGTCTCCTGAGAGGTGACGGGCGATCAAAAAATGTATTTCTATTCAAGAAAAACTTTTTTTGTCACATGGGAGATTTGAACTCGCCTCTAAAGTAAATCGTTGGCATGCACAAAATACCTAATTAACCACGACAACACTAAATCAAACAAAAATTCTTTAGATTGATACATATTGACATAAAATCAAACCTCCTTTGAAAGGAATTTAAAATTTGTTATATTTTCAATTTTCCATAACCACGTCTGGTGGTGATGGTAGTAGCCACCAACCTGTCTGAGGCCAGTTAAAAGGAAAACGTTTCTAGGTGTATGTATTGAGCTTTCGGTTTAGTTATTTCTGCCTACGGGGAAAATAAAAGTTGCCATGAGACCTTATTTGAGCTGCAAAATCATGGAAGTGAGACTTGGATGACTTGGAAAACATACCATTAGCAGGGGGATAGTCAATAAATTAAAGTGTCAATTGACGAACTATCAGCTCGTTATATTCGCCCCTCTCCATCAGTGAATAGTTATCAACTTGCAGTAGACGCAACCGATTCAATTTTTGATCTTATAAATCCTTCTGATACCGTAATATTTCTCGAAGACAGTTATATTTCTAGCCTTCAATGGGTTCTGTTAGTAGACAGAATTACTAACATTATTAGTAGACAGCTAGACCTTGTCTTTTCTTCAGATTCAGATAATTTTGTAGTCTCTGAGAGTAACCATCTACTTCCAACACTTCAGATCAGTACCATCCACCTCTATTTATTACCCTTTCTTGCAACAATGACATAATTAACACATAAAGGGTGTTTTTATAGAGGTATATAACTATAAGTTAGCAACACTGTTTTAAATGGCGGCCATTTTGTCAGTTACCAAGTGATTTTTGTTGACGCCTTAACAACGCTTCCAAATTGTGTAAATTTATTTTGAAAATAATGGTTCATTTCGAAATACGTATCGAGCACTACGTCCATTTTACGCTCAACATAATCAGCTCACTGGCTACTTCGATAAACAAAACTGCCGTATTTGGAGTAAAAATAATTCTCAATTTTATTTGAGACTCCATTACATTTAGAAAAACTGATTGTTTGGTGTGCTTCATCGTCTAGTGGATTCATAGGTCCGTATTTCTTTAAAAACAATGCTGGCCAGAACGTTCAGTAAATGGAGACTGCTATATAGCCATGATCACAGACATTTTTGTTCCTTATTTGAACAATCATGATGTGCAGGAGCTGTGGTTTCAACAAGACGGCGCAAAATATCACACAGTTCGTGCCACAATTGATTTACTGAAGGATACGTTTGGTACCCGCATAATTTCACGTTCCACATCCGTTAAGTGGCCTTTAGGATAGTGAGATTTAACTCCGCTATACTATTTTCTTTGGGGATATGTGAAGTCCCTAGTCTACGCCGATAAGCCCGAAACGATCGACCACTTGGAGCACAACATTCGCAACGTTATTGCCGATATATGGGCACTAGAACGTATCGAAATTTAGATTTCGCCGGTCGGGGTCTCAAAATTTAGAGGAACTAATTAAAATGATTTCTGCATACTTTTTTTTCAAATCGGAAAAAAACCGCCGAAGCAATTTTGATTCTTCTTAAGGTCCTTTTTGGTGAAAAAAAAAACATGTTTTTTGCTTGTAACCTTTTATTTTTCACAGAACGCATACCCACACTTCCAAAAATATTAAATTTCTTACTTATACCAATATTCTGATATTCAAAAAATTTAAAAATTATGTTCCAATATAGTTGTATTGACTACCAAAAATGGAATTATTTGATATTTTTAAAAAGACATTTTTTTAAAACCGCTTTAAAAGACACATTTTTTCTAGATTTACATGAAAGTGTTATGGTTGGAAAGGTATTAAGTTCTTTTTTCTTTCTGTGTATCGCTTTAATCAAAGCTGTGTGCGAAAACTGACAGAATGTGAGAAATTGACTTTAGAAATCTCATAAAATGAAATATTTCTTATTCATACCAACAATTTAATTCATATGTTCACTTGTTTATCGTTCAGTTTTCGATAAATTTTTTTTTAATCACATAACTTTGATTAAAGCGATACACAGAACAAAAGAAAAACTTAATACCTTTCCAACAATAACAATTCCACGTAAATTTAATAAAACATGTGTCTTTTACAGCGGTTTCAAAAAAATGCCTTGTTAAAAAAAGCAAAAAATTCAATTTTTGATGGTCAATAAGAGTTATAATGAAACAAAATATTAACAATTTTTTATATCAAATTATTAGTATGACTAAGAAATTTAACATTTAAGAAGATGTGGGTATGCGATCTGTGTAAAGTAAAAAGTTTCAAGCAAAAAACATGTTTTTTACCAAAAAGTACCTTCAGAAGAATCAAAATTGTTTCTGCGGTTTTTCTGCGATTTGAAAAAAAAGTATGCAAAAATCATTTAAATGAGTTCCTCTAACTTTTGAGACCCCGACCGGTTGAAATTTTTCATATCCATATAAGAATGATCCGGTCTAATGAGCACAAATGTTGGAAAAAGTGATTGAAAATTGGACCTGCTGATTAGATTACGTCTGTGCCAGCCGTGGCGGTCATATGCCACAAATCATATTTATATTATAATGTCAAAAGATTGTCTTTTGAATAAAGTCAATTAATTTAAAGAATTCATACTGGATTTATTTCATTTCAAAGTTCTATATCATTAAAAAAACACCCTTTAACTTGAGCACGGCTCTCGCAAAACTGATATTGTAAAACTTACATTTTATTCAGTAGAATCGATTTCCAACATCTTTTCGATAATGCTCATGGAAGTGTGGACAATACTGTTACACTCTTCTATGACAAAATCGTTGATTGCATCACACAATTAGTCCTCTTTACTACACTGAGAAAAAAAACACATACCTTGCTCCGGTAAAAAATTTCTCTATTTTCGATAATAGTAATTTTCTCCTTTTCAAATAAAATTTTCTTCAATAAGAATAGATTTTCACATTTTCGAAGAAATATTTCTTTACTTCTAGGAAATAGAAATATTGTCTCTAATAATGAGAAGTATTTATCTCGCACAACAAATTTCTCAACTATAGAGCAAAATATATTGAAAACAGAAAACTTTTCTGATATTTTGATAAAAAATTCACTATGAGAAGAATTTTCTTCAATAAAAATAAATCTATTCTCAAAAATAAAAAGTATTTTTCTCTAAAAACGACATTTTTCCATATATTTTTCTTTTTCATGGAAGCTTTTTATCATTATTAGAGAATTTTTTGTATCTCAATTAGATAAAGGCATTCTCTTGAGCAAAGTCTATACCATTGTTCTCTAAATATGATGCCATTTTTATCATATCTATATGTGTCTAATCTGTCTCATTTTCAAACTAAATTTTTGTCAGATTCTAAAAGCTTCTAGAAGTTCCTTAATATAAAAAGAAAATCTGACAACTTCCCATTTAACATTACTTTTTCAGATATCTCATCAGGCAACCCGGAAATAACTGCAAACCTTCGGTCAGAAAATTCTTCAGTCTGTCATTTGCAACTCATAACGATAAACTAGACTATAAATACTTTTCTTCATTAAGGCACTGTGCTCAAACGTCACTGACTTCTATTGATTAGCTGATGTCTTAGGAATTTATATAATCTTAAGGATGACTTTTCTGCTGGACCCGATGGGTTACATGCTATTATCATAAAAAAAATTCACGAACCTGCTGACTAATCCCTTTTTGGCCCTCTTTCAACTTTATTTTTCTAAGCCAGTTTTTTCAAAGTTTTGAAAGAATTCATACATAATACTTTCGCAAAAAAAATTACCTAGAAACTATATTTCTAATTACAGACATATTGCAAAACTGTCATGTACTCTTAAAATTTTTGAAAACATTATCTACGGCATTCTCTTCTATTGCAAATCTATTTTTCCTTCTAGTCAACATGGCTTCCTCAAAGATAGATTGACTACCATTAGCCTCACAGAATTTATCTCAAACACTTTATGCACGTTGGAAAGTGGTTACAAATTTGATGCAGTTTCCTCCGATTTCAGTTAAGCGTTTCACAAAATCTGCCACACAATTATATCATGGATTAAATCTTATCTCGAAGAACGTCATAATAATGTCATTTTTAGATTTTCCTATTCAGAATCTTTTACATGTACCTCTGGTGTAGCAGAAGGCAGTCACTTTGGTCCTTTGAAATCCGTCTTAAAATTTTGTATGTTTATAGTATCATCAAAGAATCTAATCTTTCTGTGTATGCTGATGATATGAAAATTTATTGGTGCATACAAACTAACGACGATTCTCGCAATCTTCAACATACTTCCACTTGATGTCAAAAAAATCTTCTGAAACTCAACATCAGTAAATGTCAAGCTATTATATATTCTCGTAAGCCACTCCAACCTCTATCGAGGATTTATTACATTCTCGAACTTAACTTTAGGTCTCATATTGATAATATAATTAGTAGAGCCAACTCTGCACTTGGTTTCATGAAACACTGATCTAGAAAGACAATTTTCACATATTGGTACTATGGATTTCTGATGATTAAATCTGGGTACTTGAAAAGGTTTATTCATAGTAAGGCATTAAGTATGAACATCTGTAACTTATATAAAGTAGGGCACTGAAAAAATCTTAAAAGGACAAAAGGGCATTCATTAGAACTTGATTTGTGAATGTTATGAAAAAGATCTGTGAATTGAATTGTTTTTTTTAAAAATATATTCATGAAACTTATCTACTTCATAGATAAATCGACACAATTTGAACAAATTCTGTCCATTGTTTGAAGGACATCAGTAGAAAATATCATGACTTTAAGTCCTGATAACGCGTTTGTTTAGAGATCATTTCATGAAACTTTGAACTCTTCGCCATGGGGCAAGTAGAATTAAGCTTACACTTCAGGGGTGTGAAACGGACTTCCACTTTTTCATTTCCATAATGTTTTTTTATTTTAAAACACAAAGTAAAACTGTTCGCTTTTACAGTTTGAATAATTAAAAATTCTTAAGGAAAAGATTTTATTCAAAAATATAATAGCTGAAAGCGTGGTTGGTAATGCCGAAAAAATTTATTGTTGTGGATTGAATGCTTTTGAGCGCCTCATTTCAAATTAACCTGGTCCCAAATTGAATTAAATCTTTAATAATTTAAAAATCTTCCTATCAGATGCAGCTTTTTTACCCTAGAATATTAATCATATATTTTCTTTTAACACTAGTCATCAAATAGTGAGGATATTTTTATAAAAAAAATCTTATTTCTTGTTCAAAATTTTTTTAAGTAAAACAAAAGCAAAATCTTGTTAAAAAAATAATTAAAATTATGTAAACCAAAGAATTAATTCATTTTATTGTTCAGAATAAATTAATATTTTTTAAAAAGCTGGCATATTGTTTTTATTTTATTCTAAATGTTGATGCCGGGCTTAATAATTTTATATGCCAAATTTTATTAAAATCTTCCAGTGTTATTAGAAATGACATTAAAGATATATTCTATGTACACATTTTTTTTTTCTGCTACAACTTTATATATGTTCAGATAATTTCTTAAAACTTTTTAAATTCACTACACAATGCTTTAAAATCACATGAAATGATAACAAAAACTGCCACACCCAAAAAATTGCACAAAGCAATGTTAAATCGCTATGTTTGCCGACTTCTAAGAATTCAGAATCCCAAAAAAATAAAATAATAATAATAATATCCTTAAAGGTTTTCTGACTATACATACATGCACAGTTGAACAACAGCACTTTGAAAATTCAATCAATAAAACATTGCCAGTTCTTTGATGAGATCTAGTATTCGTACAGTTTTATTTTTAATCTATTTATTTATTGTTTTGTTATTCGCCACAAATCCTCGAAAAGGTGCACAAACATTAAATGTGGGTTTATTTTTAAAAACAGAACCTTCACCTCTTTTCTATTTGTCATTCCGACAAAGTTTTTTTTTTTCGGATCAGCTTCTTAACAGTTTTTCTACCCAAAATGCCAGAGAACACAACTTAACGAAGGACCGACGTTGGTCGTTTGAAAACCTTAGTAATCGCTCTTGTTCGGGCTCGTTCATTCAAGGCCATTTAATTCACACCTTTGCCGGAAAATCCTCGCACAAATACAGCTTATGACAGGACAACAACAAAGGACAAGTGGTGGGAGTTGCATAGAAAGGACCATAGCTAGGCTACATACAGAAGCTAACAGCAGACAACAAGAACAAATAGACTGGCGATAAAATGTTCAACATAAAAGCACAGTCAGCCAGTCGTCTGATTTACGGTTCAAAGCTGATGTGGTTATGTTCAATGAAAGATAAAAAGGAAAGGGAAGCTGATGATGGTAAAGGGTAACGCTGTCTATGTATAACCGTATCCTCTATTTCAGTCCTTTGTGGCTGAAAGGTGAGACATACAGAAATAAGCAATCAAATCAAAAACAGTGAGTTCTTAGTTGGGCTGACCATGTTATTGTCTGTGCTGCTGGTGTCGGTGCTGGTTGTTGTTGTTATTGTTGTTGTTGTTTTTGTTTTTGTTATTGAGGAGTGAGTTGTTCCGTGATATAATTTCTTGGCAAAGAACAAATATGTTTGTGCTCTTTTCTGCTCTGTTCTGCTGTGCTCTACTCTGTCCTGCGAATGGTGTGAGTAATCATGAAAAGCAGATTTGAATTATTTAACATAATAATGTCGACAAATAAAGAGCTCTATAAGTTTGACCCTTGTTTATGTGGCCAACACGGCTTACCTGCAGTTCGCTTTAGCTATGCAGAACATGCCTCAATTTAGACAACATGAAGTAGTCCACAAGGAATATAAATGAAATGACAATTGAGGGATTTAGTTGTGCTGGCGAAACAAGATAAAAACAAAAAAAAAAATTCCTAGCAGTGAGATTAGGGGATGATTGACGCAATTTATAGTGAAAGTGAAAATTTTGCAAGTAGTGGCAAAAAAAGCATAGAAAGATGAGATGATGGAATGGATGTTCAAGTGGCATTGAAAAAGTACCAATTTACTTTAAAAAACTTAAATTTTGAACAAAATTGGGCTAAAAGTTGGCTTTAGTAGATTTTTTTTCAAATCCTTGGCAGAAAATAATGACATATATTTTATATATTAATACGTGAACATTAAAGTTTGTCGTACGCTTTTTTGGTATTAATTAAAACTCAAAATTAATGAAACTTATACCATTCGAAAGTTTATATTGCCCAAATGTGCAGAATGTATATATAAATGATATATCTGACAGAGGGGGGTTCCCAACCTTCTTAGAGAGAAATTAAATTTTTGAGAAAAAGTCTGCTCTTTGATTGATATGAAATTTAGTTGGAAGAGAGTTCTTAAGTTGCTCGAATTTGAATTTTTTTAAAAGTAACAATTTCTTAAAAAAATGTAGTTTAATGCATTCATCAATTGTTAAATTTGTAAAAAAATGTGTTTTGAACTCAAAAATTTTACTTTCCATGTGACTATTTTGGTCGGATTTGAACGGTTTTTCAATTTTTTTCATCTTTTCTAAAATTTTGTTAAATTTTCTTTTAAATGTGTTAAAAATTACAGCAAAGTTTTAACCAAAAGTATTTTTAATGAATTTTCTTAATATTGTCGTTAGTTATTTAGCGTATGTTTCAACCAAATGCCAATAGAGAGAAAAAAACTGTCTCAAATTGAATGTTCTAAATTGGGAAGCCAATATCTCCGCTGTCTGTGGATAGATTTTATTTTTTTTTTTTTTTTGTATGTAAGTCTTAACAGTTAACTTAAAAAAACTTCTAGGCTATCCCCCTATGATTTCTTTGACAAAATTAAATTTTTTTTAAAATGTTGTTTTTCTGTTTTTGAACAAAATAATAATATAAAAAAATGAATTTTTTGAAGAAAAAAGCTTTATATCTCCAATCAATTAAGAATTATAGCCTCGAAATTATTTTAATCATCTCGCATATAATTATAAATAGGAAAGCAATAAATTGGTCGAATTTCGACCCCAGGCGATACTAGTTAATATAATTGTATGATTTACGGAATAATTGAGTGGTTAGAAATTTATGCGCTTGTATTGGTTCCTCATTGATTTCAAAACGATTTATAAAATGCTCATATAAATATTTAGGCCGAAGACTCGAATTGGAAATTTCAAAATATTGTCGTCAAATAAAATTGAATTGAAATTGAATTGAAATTGAAATTGAAATTGAAATTGAAATTGAAATTGAAATTGAAATTGAAATTGAAATTGAAATTGAAATTGAAATTGAAATTGAAATTGAAATTGAAATTGAAATTGAAATTGAAATTGAAATTGAAATTGAAATTGAAATTGAAATTGAAATTGAAATTGAAATTGAAATTGAAATTGAAATTGAAATTGAAATTGAATTTGAAATTGAAATTGAAATTGAAATTGAAATTGAAATTGAAATTGAAATTGAAATTGAAATTGAAATTGAAATTGAAATTGAAATTGAAATTGAAATTGAAATTGAAATTGAAATTGAAATTGAAATTGAAATTGAAATTGAAATTGAAATTGAAATTGAAATTGAAATTGAAATTGAAATTGAAATTGAAATTGAAATTGAAATTGAAATTGAAATTGAAATTGAAATTGAAATTGAAATTGAAATTGAAATTGAAATTGAAATTGAAATTGAAATTGAAATTGAAATTGAAATTGAAATTGAAATTGAAATTGAAATTGAAATTGAAATTGAAATTGAAATTGAAATTGAAATTGAAATTGAAATTGAAATTGAAATTGAAATTGAAATTGAAATTGAAATTGAAATTGAAATTGAAATTGAAATTGAAATTGAAATTGAAATTGAAATTGAAATTGAAATTGAAATTGAAATTGAAATTGAAATTGAAATTGAAATTGAAATTGAAATTGAAATTGAAATTGAAATTGAAATTGAAATTGAAATTGAAATTGAAATTGAAATTGAAATTGAAATTGAAATTGAAATTGAAATTGAAATTGAAATTGAAATTGAAATTGAAATTGAAATTGAAATTGAAATTGAAATTGAAATTGAAATTGAAATTGAAATTGAAATTGAAATTGAAATTGAAATTGAAATTGAAATTGAAATTGAAATTGAAATTGAAATTGAAATTGAAATTGAAATTGAAATTGAAATTGAAATTGAAATTGAAATTGAAGTTGAAATTGAAATTGAAATTGAAATTGAAATTGAAATTGAAATTGAAATTGAAATTGAAATTGAAATTGAAATTGAGATTGAAATTGAAATTGAAATTGAAATTGAAATTGAAATTGAAATTGAAATTGAAATTTCTCAAGACTATTTTTTATGAACTAGTCTCTGGATTTGTTTTAATAAACTAGTCAGACTAATACTTATGAACTAGCCTATATGAACTAGTATCTGGACTGGTCCTTATGATCTAGTCTATAGACTTGTCCTTATGATCTATTCTCTGTTCTAGTCCCAATGAACAAGTTTCCTTACTAGTCTTTGTGAACTTGTCTGTAAACTTGTTCTTTCGAACTAGCCACTTTTCAAGTTCTTATTAAGAAATCTCTGGAATACTTCTCATGAGTTAGATTCTTAACTAGTCCTTAATCACTTGTCTATTATTAAGTTGACAGTTGTCCTTATGAATTAATTAGAACTTATCTTTATCAACAAGTCTGAACTAGTCTTAACAAGCTAGTCTTTTAACACTTACCTAGTATTTATGAACTAGCTATGAACTTGTCTTTACAAACTAGTCTCTGCACTAGTCCTTTTGAACCTGTCTCTGAAATACGACTGGTATCTAGATTAGTAGTTATGAACAAGTTTCGAATTTTTTATAATACTTTCAGTTGAAAAAAAAGCGTCAATAACGACGGTACCATGACCGCCTCATATCCGTTTTTTTTAATCTTTTGACCCAAATGCATTTTAACAACTTTTACCCTATCAAAGTATAATTGTACCTTTTAACTCACAAAAAGTTAGCTATGCATGTCATTCATTAAAAGAAACCTTTCAAAGCCAATGTTTTTTTTTTTGTTTTTTTTTTTTTTGTTGTTGTTTTTTAAACATATTTTTTACAGAAAGGCACCAAGAATTTCTGGCCGTCTTTGCCCTGGTATTGGAAAATGTAAATTTGTATCCTTTATTGCTTTTTAATTACTTCTTTAACCGTTATTTTACGCCAACTGCACATAAATAACTATAAAGCTAAGGCGAAACCATTAAAAAATATATGCATTTAGTAAACTTTATAAAGATTACGCCTACTTTATGTTCTGCACATAGAGAGAGTGTATAAATTGTAATATTGCACAAACGGGAGTTTTTTACTAAAACTGTTTATTTGCTATTATAGTAAATTAATGTGAAACGTTCTAGCTTTCAAGCTAAGCCAAGACTTTTTAGTGTTCTTATAATGCTCTGCCCGGCTACAGATTATTACAGTCCAAGGACACACATACTACTAAATATGTTCCATCTTTTCATTTAAGCTGTGCTACGTAATCCCATTTGGGTATTTTACGACACGCCGACTGAATGATGTTCAACACTCTCAGCATTATATTGGAGCATCAACAGTAACACCAACGCCAACACCAACACCAACATCATCATAAGGACCACCAACATCACCAGCATTACCAACAGAGCTATCTTCATCATGACCATCATCTTCATCATACACAATCATTAGTTAGATGAAAAGAGCAGAAGAGAGAGAGAGAGAGAAAGAAGTGCTCTGAATACGCAGCCACAATAAAACCCAAAGCAAACGTTAGCTGTGAAAATATATTACGACTATGACGACGTTGCCACAGGGCGACACTTTTATGTAGATGTTTTTATTTTTCTTCTCTGATATGCTGCCGCTGCATGTGAAAATGAATTTTCCGCACGCACTGTCATAGCTAAAGTTTGCTTGAGGTGAAGTAATAATTTGGTTTTTTTTTTTTTTGTGTGATTTTCATGAGTGTGCTTTTTGTGGCAATATTTTTAGGTACAGCCGTTTTGTTATGTTTAACGAAATTTTGTGAAGAGTGTCACCGAGAGTGTCGTTGATGAAACTAAAGTGATTATTTTAAAGTATTTTAATCTCTCAAACTTAATTTAATTGTGGTAAGAATTAAGTTTCTTCAACAGGGTGCATTTAGGACAAACTATTTGTATAACTTTTAACATATATAATTAATATTTTCAACATAAGTTTCAATTATGTATTGTTATAAATTAGTCAGTTAAGATAGCAACACAAATATTTCTGTATACAAAGCAACATTTTTCTTTAATCTTTATATTTAAATGTCAAAAAATTACAAGAAGTTTGTAGTATACGAATTGTACAACAGCGTTCTTTGGTGTTCAAGATACATCAAAATTGATGATGCCAAAAACTCACCGTATCCAAAAACTGCAAAAATAAAAAGTTGTTAAGCTATTTGATATATTAATCGTTTGAGATACTTAGGATTTTTTGGATTATTTTGTAAAAGATTTGTGCAACACCGGCTTCTGGTGTTTAAGATGAATCAAAATGAAAAGGCCATACAATATTCTTTGTATCAAAAAACTCTTATATGCAAATTCGAATGCTTTTAATTTAATGAAGATTCGAGGTAATTAGTTTGATCCTGGAGCAGCTGAGTCATAAATCAGCCTTTGCGAAAACCCACCTAATAGCTCATAAACCTATTTTACTTGCACAGTGTATTTAATATTGTATGAACTAGATGCCTAAGAATTTTTTTTTTAATCTTTTCCAGTCAAAAGGGATGGAAAATTACCTTTCCGAAATTGTACCAAATCAATATAAAAATTTTACTTTTTGGCATCAAATTGTACTATTCTTTTGTCACCATGAATAATGAGCGTTTTTGATATATTTAATAATTTATCTTCTATATACATATAAATCGGCATGGAATCACCGATATATAAAAAAATCAATTTCGTGTGCGTTAGTCTTGCTAAGGCTCTGAAACGGCAAGACCGATTTGAATAATATTGTTTTGTACTCTTTGCCTTAATACGGATGTGGTTTAGGAAAATGATAAAAACCTCGAAGAAACTGCGATAAGATCAAAAAATAGAAATTGGTACTTTTGTATGGAAATTGGAATAGAATTGAATTGGAATTAAATAGCCAACAAAACTTACGACGGATTTATCTCAAATTTATACTTAGTTTTGACCACGCCTCTTCGCCCTTTACAAGAAATGCAAATGTACCTACTAACGTCCTTTTTTTATTGAAAATGTTCGTAACTGGTCGATTCTGTTCCCTCTGAACCACATCAAATTCGCACATTGTTTGCTATTATCATATCTACATGTTTCCCTTCGAACCCGAATAACTCTTTGATAGAAGCTGTGGACAATGGAACTGGTGGAATTTACTTCCTAGATGTTCCCGGAGGGACTGAAAAAACGTTCTTAGTTTCATTGCTTTTGGCGAGAATTCGATCGCAGAATGAAGTTGCCCTAGCATTGGTTTCATCTGGAATAGCAGCAACTTTGGTAGATGGTGGGCGAACAGCACATTCTGTCTTGAAATTGCCCCTGAACATGCAAATCAACGAGACATCAGCTTGCAACATCGCCTAAAATGGCGCAATGGCAAAGGTTCCACAGATATGCAAATTGATCGTTTAGGACGAATGCACTATGACTCATAAGAGATCATTGGATGCGCGAGACAGAACGCTGAAAGATCTTCGTGACAACCAACACATTAATGGTGGAGCCATGGTTCCGTTGTCCAATGATTTTCGTCAGACTCTTCCACGGTCGGTCAACTGTAGCTGATGAACTACGCGTGCTTGAAATCATCAAATTTGTGGCGGCATGTGAAGACACTCCAATTAACGACTAACATGCGAGTGTTCTGGCAACAATATCGATGTGCTGATGTGTTTTCAAAGTAATTGTTGGACCTTGGTAATGGGAAAATCGCAGTTGACATCTCCACTGGGTTCATCGCAATGCCCACTGATTTCTGTCAGTTGACCGATTCAAAGGAGGAGCTCATTCAGCGTGTTTTTCAGGACATAGAGCAAAACTTAAAAATTCATAATTGGCTGCGAAAACAAAGATGTCGCTGACCTCAACGCGCCTATTCAAAATTTCACTCCGGAACAGCAGTTGTTCTTCAAATCGGTTGACACAATTATCAACCAAGATGAGGTTGTCAACTTTCCCATAGAATTTTTGAATTCATTGGAATTTACTGCATTACCAACTCACAATTTGGAATTAAAAGTAGACTCCCAATCATCAAAAGTCATTATCAAAAAGCTTTAAATCCTTATTAACATTGTGGCGAAGGGTGATTTGTTGACGAGTAAATAGTTTTTTCGTATTATTTTTGAACAGTTTGGTTTTGTCTGAATGAGAGGTTGGCTGGATGCTTAAAGAAAGCACCGTAGCTCTTGCAGCACCATTACAGACAAATTCTTCATTCGTTCAACAAAGTGTTCAGTTCTTCAAAGAAAATTGATTCATTAAAGAATTGTTTTTTTTTTTAAATTTGACGATTTGTTAATGAATTGCTTCTTTTTTAATTATTTATTTAAGAATTTATTTAAATTATAAACGGGTTTCATTTCATTATCAAGCAAAATTCAAACGGTACACAATACGGCCAATTTTATCAATCTCAACAATTTCATAAGCAAATCGCAAATTTTTATATATTTTTTTTTCTACACAAATTATTAAATTCTACGTCATTTTGGCAAAAATAAAATTTTCCTAAACTTCTATTGAAAAAATGCATACATTGAATATTTAGGTTTAGAGAAACAACGTTTGACGGGTCAGCTAGTGACTAGATTTTTAGTTTTTAAAACTTTTTTTAAAACTATATTTTTTTTTTTTGCTTCAAACTGTAAAAATTTGAATACAAGCTCAATTCTTTACAAAGTCTAAATGCATTTTTCAGGTGGCCTTGTAGGTATATAAATTCCTCTAACGGTCCTTGTTTCATACACAAACACACACAAATTCATACACCAATATACTCGTTTAACCGGAAAAGGTAATAAAAATGCATTTTTATGAGCAGCATCGAACATAAATCTTTATTGAAAGCTCGTTTGCTGCTGGTAGTTTGGAAGTAGATGCTACTCGCTGTCTGGCCAAACCATGTGTAGAACCCTACCATGGTCTGCTAGCATAACACATGAACCATACTCATGTAACTGTCTCGATTGCAGTTGTTTGCCACGCGTCGCTATACAGAACTAGCTAGCATGGTTTACATATGTAGATTTTCAATGTGTGTGTAAAAAAAAAAAAAATTAAAAAAATAAAATGATCGTAAAATTGTGTTTGTAGCTGTATAGCTATTTGAAGGAACAGCCAGTCGATTCGTTTGTGTTAACGGTTTGGTGTAGAGAGTCGGGTGTGAAGCAATGTCAACTGAACTAAGATGCAAATCCAAAAACTGAACAAGTTGTAAATCAAATGTTACAGTTGTGGTTTTCTGTTTCTTCATTATTTTTGGTTTCTTCTCATACAATGGTTTCACCTCATGGAAAGAAAGAAGGTTTTTTTTTAAAGTGTTGGTTTGAAGTATTGATTTTAAGATTATTGCTTTTCTTTTAAGCAGGCTTCACAAATTTAGTGCACAAGGCTGAGGTTTTAAATGATCACTGATGCTTTAATCTGGAAACTCTTTGTATTTCAAATTTATTTTTATTTCAAAACTTTATTTTTATCAATTTTTTGGGCGAATGGGAAAAACTTGTTGCCATTATTTTGTTTACAAAACTATAAATTTAATTATTCAAAAGTGCGATTAAATTTAGCATTCGTTTAACAAAATACTGAAGTGAATTTTAAAAGTTTTTATTTTTTGTTTTTTTTTTTTTCAATGAAACATATAACAACCACAGCTCTTATGGCATTAATTAAGAAAAACGTGTTCGTTCTTTCCAACTATTAAAATATTATTTACCTCATGTTGTATGAGATACTCGTCCTTTCTTATCTAAACTAAACTATTCTTTTGTATTCTCTAATTTTTTTTTTTTTTTTGAGACAATTTTTTGAAATTTATTTTTTCATTTACAAAAATATACATTTTTGCTGCCTAATGCTTCTATTGTACCATAGCTTACAATAATATGCATATTTTCTTTCACACACACACACACACCCCCAGTGATTCACAGACTCCTACTACATATGCATATCGTCAGAAAATCTGTGTTAAGCATCTCCAATGAGCCACTCGAGGCATATTTTAATGCTTTGTTGTAGGTTTCATGTGACGATATCTGCTTGCTTTTTTTTATTCCTATTTTTGTTTCTTGTTTTGCTTTTTTTCTTTACTATTTTCTTTTTGTCTTTTGCCTTCTTTTCAGCTGAAGCCATTATTATTCCACTAAATTTCATCCTTCAGCAGAGTAGAGAGCGTAAAGCTGCTACTTTTGTTACCATAAAAGCGTAATAAACGTTTACTGGTTGCAGGTTTCAGGTTTCAGCCACCTAATGCCATGTTCAGCCTGTATGTATTCTTGTATAGCATCAGTTAAAGAAGCAAAAGTAGTGGAAACAGTAGTAGAGGAAGAACCAGAAGGAGCAGTTAAACGAAGTAAGAGATAATCACACAATTTCAACGGCATGATATTGAGTTGCAACAACGAAGAAAAAAATAGTAGTTTTCAAGCGATATACTTTAAGTATGCGTTGATCATAAAGCAGCTTTATAATGTATAGGTTATGATGGTTTTTTTTATATTAATACGTAATTTATTTTTAAATTAATATTTAAAAAAATATATCAAGCACGTAAACCTACAGGTCTTATACCTATAGGTATAAAACCTATAGTATACTCACTCGTATAGTGAGAAAAAAGTTAGTAACTTATGAGTTTAAGCTTTAGTTATTATTGGAAGACGTTATGGAATAACTAGGAATAATATGTCTAATAATATTTCCAACATAAATAATCTTCAAGGTATCTGTTCAGATTTTTTACGTTTTTACTTCAAAGTATGTTTTGATTTGCTTCATTGATTTTTTTTAATTTTACTTCTTTGTGTGCTATTCTTCCAAAATTGTCAATTTAATTATTCCGTTTTTTTTTTCCTTTTAGCTCACAAGACGATAGAAAAAACTTTTAAGAATGGAAATTTCCCTCAAACTGGCAACACTGCTCTTTTTTGGTGTTTGAATATTCCGCCCTCTCTTATAATTTCATTCTCACCACCAGGGTTGCCAACTCGTTTTTTAGTTTTCCCCGCATTAGTTCACTAAATTTCCCGATTTACCATCAAATTATTCCAGGGGTTGAAATAACAGTTATTTGAATTGTAATTTTTTGTTCAAAAATATTTTGTTTTTGAACAGAACAAAAAAAAATATATACAAAAATTTTGTTCTGATTATGAACAAAAAATTTTGGTTTACAATTTTTTTGCTCTTTGAACGATATTTATTTTTTGAACAATATAAATTTTGTTCAAGTTTTTTTGGTCATTTGAAAAATTTTGATTGTAATTTTATCAAGTTTCAAAGAAATTCAGTCAATATTATTATTTATATATTGGATATACAATAAGCTGCTTCGATTGGTAAACTGATGATGCGTGGGCAATTTTCAGCTCGGGTATGAATAATTACTAAAGAAAAAAAGGGGCTAGGGGTGGACTTAACAATATCACACTCTCAATTTCGTGAATTTTTTTCTTAAGGAATTTTGTTAAAAAACTGTTGTTTAAGAAAGTGCACATCTACAGAAAACAAAAAATTCCAGAAATTAGAAATCCTCTTAACCGAATCAACCCAAAAACGGTCTTACATGTATGCGTTCTTATACAAAAATTTAATGTAACAAATTCCTAAAGAAAAATTCAAGATACAATCTTGTCGTTGTTGCGTATGAATTTTGTACCGTCCTTAACCGCTGAATCTATCCATCTTATATTTTTATTAGATTATTATTTTTATTATATTATATATTATATATATTAGAACCAAACTCGTTGCGTTTTCTTTGGTTTTCAATTTGCGAACTCAAGTGTGTTTTCAAACTCTGATTTTTAGTAATAAAATAATTTTGATTTTTTTTTAAGCCTATGAGGAAAATAATTTGTTCAAAAATTTTTTTGTTCTTAAACTGATTTTTATTTTTAAACATATTTTTTTTTGTTCTTTGAACAATATTTATTTTGAGAACAGAATATTTTGTTGAAATTTGTTTGCTTAAATTTTGAACTTTTTATATTGTTCTTTTTTGGATTCAATCCCTGTAATTATTATTCACAAAAAAAAATTTTATTAATTTATTTATAGATTTATTTATACATGTAGACCAAAAAAAAAATACTTGAGTAAACCTAATAAAAACCCAATGTTAGTTTATTAGTTTACTTAAGGACTTCGACAGTTTGCTGCTTGCTAATTTGTCGGGAATTCAACAAAGTTTTAGTAGTTGATCTATCGCATTTTATGTAAGTGATACATAATCGATACGTAAACGGATTCATACAAATAACTTGCATAATTTTATTGGATGAAAATTCAAATTTAATACTGTCAAATTATTATTTGAATATCTGAATTTGTTTTATTTAATGTACCATTTAAAGACTTAAAAATAATACTCAATCAGAAAACTTGTCCAATCCGGAGCTCGAATCAATAAACGCGCGATATCAAGGAATATATTTATAAACTTTAATTTATTTGCCTAGTAATAAAAACAAAGTTTATATATTGCAATTTTCAGTATTTATAATTTCAACATTTTGTTTTTAATTAACAAATTTTTTTTAAGCCATGTAAACTGCCCAGCAAAAGCTCCCACAAAAACTTTTGTGATTATTTATAAGTTCTTCAGTTCTCTACATTTTTTTTCAGAAAAGTCAACTATTTCATTTTACTATGGTTTTTTCATTCGGTGTAACAATAAATAATGAAGGATGTAACAATTTATGTATTTAAAAAAACACACATAATTAATTGTTATAATAAGTGATCTTATCTTATTAAGATTTTTTTTATTGTAACAGAAAATATCCCGCATATATCAAACAAAATATTCAATTCCCCGCAAAAAGTCATTAAAAATTAGATGATTTATTGAATTCTCCGAATATATGAGACAATTTCCCAATCAACTTCAAAATACTTGCCCAACCAGTTGGCATCCCTGATCATCACCAACCAGTCCTCCCACGACTTTGAGTGAAAACCATTTTCACTGCTGCTCTTTACTACGTTCTCTCTCTCTCCTTCTTTGAGTGTTCATAGTCAGGGTTGCCAGATACTCTACGCTTTAAAACGTCAACGAGAATGACTGCTGTTCTAAATATGTGGTGATAAAATTTTTTAAATCGAACAATTTTTTCAATAACTTTTTATTATAACCAATCGCGAAAAAGTGGCATCGAAATAATCGCTTTTGATTCACAAAAAAAGTTGTCATATGTATGTAAAAGTTGTCATATGGTTTTAGAGATTTTTCTGATGCATTTGCGTGTTGACTATCAAAAACAAAGAGATTCATCCAAATCGGATTATTGGTTTCCGATAAATGAGGTGGAAAGTGCCCGAAGAATGGTATTAAAAAAAGTATTAAAATAAAGTATTAAAAAAGTATTAATGGTAACGGTTTAAAGCAGATTTTTGATATATTATATATTTCATTACTTCTTTTCTTATTTTTTTTTTTTTTTTTTTTTTTGCAAATAGGGTGGTAGGGGTGATAGGTTTTTTGAACTTATGTTACATAATATCTCTTGAGAAAAAACACATTCAAAGAGAAAACATAACGATAAATAATAAGTTAGGTAAAATGGGGAGTTTTGAATCATGGTGAGTTGTGAATCATTCAAATATCCGCCATGTTGAATTTGTTTGACATCAGGAAACTTGTGTCAATATTGTTTACTAGTCTGGGCTCTCACTTTTTTATAAGCATTTGTGCCATCAACACGTATTCAGATTGTATCTACCATTAATATTTTTTTTTGCTTACTGAAAAAAGTTTGTTCGAGGATTAAGGCGTATAAAATTTTTAAAACAATTTCGGAAGTGTATCAATACGTTAGTTTTTTCAAAATTATTTCTGATATATTACATTTAACCCACAGAAGTCATTTTGTAAAAATAACATTGTGTGCTGATGACGCGTCGCCTATGTTCGAAAATTTAAAATGGAGAGTTGTAAATCACCTTGTTTTCGAACTTTTATAACTGGCTCACACATACGTCATACATATTACGAATTCTTGATGAATTTTATGAACGTTTTATGTGAAATCAAAGTAAATTGAAATTTTTTTTTTGTGTTATTTTTCAAAATTTACTCGACATCATGCCGTGACATAAATACAAATTTTCGTCAACAAACATAAAATTGACCATTATTTCTTTAATTTTTGTCATGGGAACAATATGCTCTTTCATAATTTTCAAGTTTAATAAAAGTTAATTAATCGAAAGTTTTATTGTGTACCATTTATAGTAGTGATTCACAACTCCCCACTTTTTGTGAAAATCCAAAAATTTAATTTTTTTTCAAGCTTCGAATTGTTTTTTAAAATTAAAAATAATGAAGAAATGCATCTGCAGCTAGTTAGATATTACCATAAGCTACAAATAGACGGTTTCAGATCAAACAATTTTGATTTTTGAGAAAGTTATGCCACAAAATGTGACAGTGTGATTCAAAACTCCCCATTTTACCTTAATAATAGTTCCCAACTGTATGTATATTTGAAAAAACAAAAAACAAAGTTTTAAGAAAAAAACACAAAAACAACATTGCATTAGTATTTTGCTTGCAAGAATATATAATAATGTGTGAAAAAAGGCAGATCACCAATTATGTGCATATGAGGTGATTTTTAGCCTGACTTGGCTACATAAAAAAATTCGCCAAAAAAAACTACTTATTGATTTGCTTGAAATTTTCACAGTATGTTCCCAATTCCCAATTGCGCCCAATAGTTTATATAAGCCAAAAAAATTCGAAAAAAAAATTTATAATAAATCAGTATATTTAAATAAGGACATTGAAATAAGGAATCAAATAAAATTCATTTACATGTGTTCACATATGGCTTATAAAAGATATATTTTTGTACAGAGATATTAAAAAAACTAGTTACTGATACATTGTTGAGTTGAAATTGCTTAGTAATTCAGATTGTGTCTAAATTTTATAACAAGGAAAATTATTTAATTTCAGATTATTTGCATATTAAATCCAAAATTATGGACTTTAAAAATCATAACATACATTAATTTATTATATAAAAAAGAAAAAAAAACAAATTCTTCGCTTTGATATTAAAAACATTCACTTTATTCATAGCACTCGTATAGCTTAGTTACGTTATAATTTTATAGCTTATTTCAACTAGCAATTCAAAAGTAAATAAAAATTAAAGCATTTTGCAGGTTTCTTCACCTGAGCACCACGTTGAGAGAACTTTTATTTCACGTAACCTGACACCGGAATGAATTAAATATCTTGACGAATCTAAGAGCTACTCAGAAATTTTTATGTCAGTAATAAAACAAACTTCGAAAGAAAACTTTTTAAAAACAGCTGCTTAAAGTTAATAAACAAGAATTTTATGAAGAAAAGTGCTGCACGCATAAAAGACGGTTGTCAGCTGAGCAGATAGCATGACAACATGTTAAAATAAAATAATGTACAAAATAACCTGCTGTTAAAAGTCATTCAACATCAACAACAACACGGATAAACAGTCAAAGGCAGAAAGTAACTTTATTTTTTTTTTTTTTTAAATAGCATAATTACTGCTAGTCGGCTTAAAGCATGAGTCATTAAGCTTGCATTTAAATAAATATAATATGCTCAAACATAAGCACACAGACACACACATTTCTGCATTCGAACAAATACAGCTTAAATCTGAACCAACTTCAAGCTGGCTGTCTGGCAACTCTGCATTAATTATGCACAAGTTTAAATTCAACTTTTTGTAGAATTATTTCCACGGCATTACCTAGAAAATCATCTGTTATTAAGCTTAACGGTAGCAGCATTTAACATAGTTTTGAATAATAAAATCATGCTTTCAAAAAATACGCCTTAACTACTTAATGAGTTAATTTTATTTATTTTAAAATAAATTTTTCACCGCGAGCACAAATATTTAACAATTTATTCTTTAACTACTCGGGCACAATTTTTTTAAGTGTTTATGGTGGAGAAAAAACTTTTGTTTTGTGTTGAACTTTTTATGAAACTACTTTAGCCACGACTGTAAATAACAAAGTTTAATTATTTTGTAGTTTGTTCTAAGATTTTAACAGCGTGCACTGCACTGCTCATTGCCTCGCAACGCCGCTTATAATTATGTCGTGTGTTGTTAACGAACTAATAATTATGCGGAAAATACAAGCTCCACCACAAACCGGATATGCACACACTCACACACATACACCTTAGTTAAGGCACCTACTCGCAAACTTAATTTACGCACACCATGCGTCGCAATTATGCTGTGTTGCATACAACATCATGGTTCTTATGTTCCTTTGGGATTGTTTGTTTTTGAGTGTTTGTGTATGGATGTGTGTGTGTGTGTGTGTGTGTGTGTGTGTGTGTGGTTGTTGTTGCTCCGTAGGCGGTTGCCATCCAATGGGCTGGCATGTTATGCGGTTAGAGCTGCAGGTGGTATTAGCAATAGTAACAATGTTCTCGTTACAAGCACAAAAAGCTTCAATTAAAAAGTTAATTTTTTTAACATTTTTAGCCTAGTTGAAAATTTTGGTTTTTGACGCAAGTGTTGTTTTCATTAAATATGCATTTAGATTAGAAATTAGATAAGTAAGCAAGATATTGTCGTATAAGGCAAAAAGTAATTAAGATAAACAAGAAAATTTTCCTTAAGCGGTCTGTCTAAATTTTACATGAGAATGTTTTTAATTTGTTTTTGTTTTGCTTTTTTGGTTTCCGATAAACGGTTTCGAAGATTTTGTAATTCATACAAAATAGCTAACAAACGATTTTTTTTGTGAAATTGAAAGTGAATAATTTTTTGTGACGCTTTACAAAGTTTTATTTATGGAGACGGACAGAACAAGTTCCATCTATTTAAATTTTATCAAGTCTTATGAACTTGTTGAGTTGTCCGGTGTTTGTTATGGTAGTAGCATGTAACCTCTTGGACTGTTATTAATTTTTTACTGGTATTTTCAATTATCTTATTCTATTAAACGAGCAATATTTATATATATATTTGCAACTGCGTTCTCAAAAACGACTCTAACGGTTTCGCTAAAATTTACAATATTGATGAAGAGGGGGCTGACAAATCGATCCAAACAGGTCTCATCTCTAGGAAAAATTGTTTTTCCGAGTTTTCACGCATTTAATAAATACCTTTATTTTCCTGCCGAATATGCTAAGTTGATTTTCCCACCTTTATATTTATAATGGTATTGATAGCACAGTGGATAGAGCTTCTTCCTGTCAATCTGATGGTAGTGAGTTCCATCCCTGGTATGTGCATTAATTTTTTATTTTTTTTATTTTTGAGCTTTACCAAACAAACAGCGAAGCTGCTGCTTATTTGAAACAGCTGAAATAACCGAAAATCAGCAACAACACCACACTCTGTTCTTTATCAATGTAGTTTTTAGATTCTTTCTTGTCGCTGAACACTACCGGTTTGATATGTTTCTCATTAAGTTTTTGTAATAAAAACCATATAACCATCTAGGTTAGATGTTAAGCCGAGGTTCAGCACTACGAAAGTGTTATGCAGGAGATTTTTAACGGAATCTTGTCCGCGTTGCACTCGCATTCAATGCACAAAATCCGTGTTGCCAGTATTTTCTAATTTTTATACGTAAATTACAGGTTTTTAACTCTGCTCAAATTTACAGTTTTATTTATTTATTCATTATTAATTTTTTTTCAAAGCTAAGGCCAAAAACAACTAGAGAAAAGAGAGGGAGATGATATTATAAGGTTCGAATCCTAAGACTGACATCTATTTGTTTTAGCATTTATTTTTTTATTTTTATCCATTTAAATCATTGTTTATAAATATATATTTTCTTACGTTTTCTGTTTATTTTTATTAATAAAAAGCTAAAAAGCATCATTGGATCAAAAAAAAAAAAAAAAAAATATATATTACTTGTATATTTTAAAAATATTTTAATACTTTTGTTTTATTTTGATGAAGATTAATAACTTCTTTTCGGTTTTAGTTGATCCACTGAAGCTTTAAAATCATAAAAATAAATAAAAACCAATCAAAAAATAAATTCAAAAATATCAACAAGAAAAAATTGATAACAAAAAAATTGATAAAAAAAAAAATTGCTAAAAATACAAATAATTGTCGGCCGTGGGATTCGAACCCAGGACAAGAGTGCCACTATCTTTGTTGGAAAAATTCGTTCATTGGCAAAAAATTAAATTTTTGCCGCATAAATAGAAAGCAATAATAATATAATTTAAAAAAATAAACATTAATTAAAATTAATAAAAAATCATACAAAACAATAAAAGATTGCTGCAAAAATTAGTGCCGGTCATGGGATTTGAACCCATGGCGCCGCGATAAATTTTTAACGAAATAAAGAAAAGTAATTGCACGGTTGCCATTTTTCGCTAAAAATAACAGCTTTTTCTCTCTCTCTCCCTCTCTCTCTTCTCTCTTTATGTCTTTGGCCTTCGCATTCAATACACTATGAGTAAGCTTGAAACGGATTCAATTTTTTTCTTAATTTCGTTTAAATAAATTATCGAAATTATTTCGGTTTTAGAAACAACAAAAATAACAAAACGGCAAATCCAGAAAAAGTAAACCTAAACCTTAAAAAACAAAAATGCCTTAAGTTCAATAAAAACACATGCAATGTTAAGGATATTGTTTGTGTTTTCCTACGGTAAAAGCATTTTGAAAAAAAACATATTGTATCCTTTAATTTTAACTGATTTTATTGAATGTATTTTCAATCTGTAGAGAGTTAAAAAAATTTCAGCTTTTTATTTTTTGTAATTTGGTATTTCGAGATTTAAATATTAAAGCACAGTTACATAATATTCACAACTAAAACATTTTCTGTTGAAAAGTAAATATTAAATTTTTTTAAAAAAATCATTTTCTGTCGAAAAATATAATTTAAAAAAGTGATTCAAGAGTGAAACGTGAGTGACAATTTTTATTGATAAGTTGGATTATCTTGGAAAATAATTGGCTGGCACAATTTATGTCTTGGATTTACTTTTTATATAAGATAAGTGAATTTCGTATTTTTTTAAATCAAGCAGAGGTGGTTATTTTTCCTTAAAAAAGCATTTGAAGAAGTGAAACGTGAGAGACATTTAATTTTTTTTTTTTAAATTTTTGTATTAAAAATGAAAGAAGATGACGAAAACGTCAAGAAAAAGTGAAAGCCGACAGTTAAACTACGTATGAAAAAAATATAGAGAAAAATTATAGTTATAGGAGGATTGATATAAGAAAACAAACTTAGCAAAGATTAAAAAGATCTAATTAAATCATTTGTTTAAACCTTTGGCCTCGACGGAATTGTTAATAGGTCAGTCATATCGTCAAATTTGGCATGGTATTTGGTTTTTAATGAGCGTAAGGATCAACGACTTTGGGTTTCGTACAGTTCAGGGTTTACATACAGATTCGGATGCAGGACCGGAATAAACTTTGTGAAAATGAAATATATCTGAAAAAGGTTTTATGTTGTTTTTATATTATGAATTATTTGGTTAACAATATTATGCTTTACATAATCCTTTCCATAAAAATTTTTTTCTTTTTTGTATAATAATTTCCTTAATATTAAAAAAATTTTTTTTTTACAAAATATGCTTAATAAAAATCACTAGATTTACTACGATGCAAAAAAAAGACAATAAAAATTGTTCTGAAACGTGAGTGACACCGTCTTGAAACGTGAGTGACAAAATCAGTGTATGAAAAAATCTTCAAATCCTTAGAAAAAGCAAAATTTTTTTCTGCAGTTAAAATTTCTACTCAATTTCGTTTCGGAAAATTACTTTATTCTTTATATTAACTCAAACAATTCGCAGATTTAAAGGAATTTGGAAGAAGAAGTCGAAAAATGCAAATCGTCCGAAAACGTGAGTGACACCATTTAATGATAGTTGTTTCGAAATGTGTGCATAAATATTAGTGTCCGACCGATTATTCGGCTTCGGCTTCGGTAATCGGTATAATCGGCCGATATTTTGATCTTCGGCTTCGGCTTCTGCTTCGGCCGAAATAGCCGATTATTTTTGCCGAATGTTTTTGCTAAGCAATTAGTTTTTTGAATTTTTTTGAATTATTCAGTATACATTTGAAACATTTTCATTGTTCGTTTTGAGTTTTTCTCCTTTTCTGTTCTTTCATGAGTTGGTGTTCATTCTTTGAAAATTTTATTCAAATGATAAATGCAGCAGAGCAGCATGCAGCATGCAGAGTCCGACTGTTACTCTTTTGCTTTGGTTATGGACTGAAATATAAAAGCCGAGTTAACGCTAGCAATTTTCTGCCAAATTTTAGTTAGTATTACATTTATGTAGCTTTTCTCGACTGGATCGAAAATATATTCAATTTTTTTCTACTTTATTCTGACGTCAATAATTCTATTACAGATAAATCCGAATTTTGCAGAAAAACTCTTGCGTTTATTTATTCGAATTTAATGATTTTAGTAAGTTTTTTTGTACTGAAATGAATATTAAGGGTGGTTAAATTTTAAGGGCCGATGTTGATTTTAAATAAAATACAAATTATTCAGAAATTACTGTCATTTCTTTTTATTATAATAATATTGATATAGTTCAATTATGTATTTAACAAAGTATCGTCCAAATGGCTTCCGCGACCTCGGTGGCACACCTCCATCCGATGGTTCAAATTTTCGATGACGTTGAGGCATAATTGAGGTTCTATGCCGTTAATGTGCCGAATTATCTCATCCTTTAGCTCTTGAATTGTTGCTGGCTTATTGACGTACACCTTTTTTTTTCAAATTACCCCAAAGAAACAAGTCCAACGGGGTCAAATCACATGACCTCGGCGGTCAAATGACATCGCCACCACGTGAGATAACATGACCATTGAATTTGTAGCGCAAAAGAGTCATTGTTTCGTTAGCTGTGTGGCAAGTGGAACCGTCTTGTTGAAACCACATATTGTCCACATCGATATCTATCAATTCGGGCCATACAAAGTTCGTTATCATCTCACGATAGCGAACACCATTCACAGTAACTGCCTGACCGGCCTCATAATAAATACGGCCCGATGATGCCGCCAGCCCATAAACCGCAATCAAACAGTCGCTCTTTGTGGGTGCATTGATTTTTCGACAGTCACTCTTGGATTATCATTCGCCCAAATGCAGCAATTCTGCTTATTGACGAATCCTCTGAGGTGAAAATGTGCCTCATCACTGAAGATGATTTTCTTCGAAAATTGATCATCCACTGTTCCCATTTCTTGAATAATTTTTATGCGTGGCTCGGTTATGTATCTTTCCATGGTTCAAATTGAATTTGTTTGAAATTGAGAACTGTCAAATGAAATGCAGAAAAATTTTGACGTTAAGGTGTGGTTCACATTCAATATCGGGCTAATTCTAATTATCTCAACTCCTTCTTCTGTGTTTACGGGCTACACACAGACGGATAGACTGACATTCGGACGGACGGACGGACGGACATGGATAGCTCGACTCACATGGTGACGCTGATCAAGAATATATATACTTTTCTATACCGAACTCACTTCGTTCTATACGTTACAAACGTTTGCACAAAGTTAATATACTCTGACCTTTCAGGTTTAGAGTATAAAAATAGACTTATTATTTTTCAAAGAACTCTTTTAACTTAGATAGTATAATGAATAGCCCTCAAGCAAGACATTATGCTGAAATCGCAATATTGCGTTAGGTCGGTCGTGCGCCGATCGTACTTTATATCGACGTTGCATAAATTTTACGAGATGAGCTGTCAGAACGCACGACCTATAAATTAACAAAACTCAATGTTGCGCTGACAGATCGTGCGTCTGTAATTTTGGCGATGCCAATAAAAGCAGCTATATAAAAATGCCCACAAAAGTTGTTCTTACCTGTTTCGCCAACGCATATTTATACAAAGATAATTTGAAGAAAAATAATACAAATAGATTAACTTTATCAAAATTTTCATTTGATTACTTTAATAGCATGAGTTATTAAAAAACATTATATAAAACATAAATTCCAGCTTTAGTAAAATAAATCCCACGAAAATCTATCTTTTCCAGTGAAACCATAAAACACCCACATTTTAAGCGCTTTCAACGAAAATGCAACTCTGCTATATGAAGAAATGTCAAACGCACGACCGAGTAGAACATTTTTCTACTTATCTCGTTAGATCGTACTTTGGTCGTATTTTATCTCTTCTTCTTGTTTTACGATATAAAGTACGACCAACGCTTGAGGTCGTATTTAGATTTGCACCATAAGAACACGTTGATCTCTACTCGAGCTGTCAACGCACGACCGACCTAACGCAGTATTGCGATTTAGCCATTAATTTCTGCCGAATAAATAACGACTACCAAAATAAATTAACGTTATTACTTTTTAAATCCATTGATTGTTTTCACTGAGTCCAAATTCTGATTTCGCTTGAAGTTGAATTAAGAGTAAAAAAACGTTTTTATGAATATATAATTGAATGAAGAAAATAAAGAAACAATATAATATAATTAAAATTTTTCTTAAGATTCTTGCCTCTTCAACTACAAACGATTGCAAATGCTGCAAAAGGACAAATGAAAACCATAACGAATAATTAACAAAATAAAAAAAAATAGATAAAACATTTAATTTACATGCAAATTTTGGCAAGTTATACAGAATTCTTGGCAAAAATTGAATGAACAAAAATTTAATTATAGCAACATATTAAATACCACACACACACGCACTCACATGAAGCAGTTACAAATGTAATTTAATTTTACAAATATTTTGTTAAATACAATATTGCAATAGATATTTGAATTATTTATTCCAGCCGACACGCATTATATTTACATAAAACGTCAACGTATAATTTTGAAACCAAAACGACATGCTGGTCATAATTTAATAAATTATTTAAAAATTTTGATTCCATTATAATGATGATGATTATTAATATTATTATTTATGATATGTTGCTCTCTACACATAACTTCAAGCACGAACAAATTATATTAAATAAATTTTACGAATTCCAAGCATAAATTGCTGCACACAAATTGCAGTTATTACTGCAGACAAGCTATTAGACAGCATATTAAAACCAATACACATACACACTTGCATTTAAACCTCAACATAGAAGACATATATCATTATTATGTGGACATTTCTTGCATTGATATTGAATTCCGTTTTAAGAAATTTCATAAATTTTTTATTTTATTACATCTGCAATGTTCAGAGCATGCTGCAGCAGCAACCAAATTCAAGTGTGACTGTCCAAGAAAATGCAGAAAAAAAACTTCAAATGTCTGAAGTGCATAACTTGAACTGATTGTGTTTATTTATAGCTTACATATATAGCTAATTTAATTGCGGCAACGAAAATGAATTATTGAATTCACTACAAAACTTGTTCGTTTAGTTACGTCATGAAAAGTCTATGTTTGCGAACATTTGCCAACATTTTTTGTTTAGCTTAAGACGATTTTACTCATTGTAAGCATGTATTTGGATGAAGCTGCTATATTTTTGCTTTTCCATGCAAAAACATAACTATTTGACATTTTATTGTTGCCACCCAGTTACACACCTACAGATAATATCTCTTAAGTGTTCTTCTTTATTTGACAAACGCACTAGTTAGACACACCCTTCGGAAATAAGCATCATTAAAATATCCTTTGGTACTTTTCTTAATCGGATTATATTTTCTTTGTAGGTGTTTTTTTATTGCATAATTTTCAATACCTTTCCTAATCCTGCTTATCGTGTAAGGACACGATATTTTGTTGTCGTCAGGTGCTGTCGTACGAAGAAAGCACAACGATTGGCTTAAGTTTCTTCTATTTTTATTTATACCTACCTATCGTGTGTACTTGTGTATTTGTATATGATTGTATGAGTGTGGTTGTTAGCACACAAGTACATGAACACAAGTTAAAAGATTGCTTTAGGCCTTAATTCGATTCACAATTATTTTTCAATTATTTTTCTTGTTCATCTTTTTTTGCGTTACCTATTTTTGTACCCTTCGAGCTAAAAACTTAAGAACATGACTTTGATTGGAAACCAAAGATTATAAAAAAGGATTAATTATGACACAGATTTACAAGTCTTACGTATAACTGAAGTGATTATTTTTTATAGGTTTCTGTTTTCCATTAAGTTATTTTAAATAATTGAAACAATGATGGAAACTATTTATTTTCATTAGTCTGATTTATTTTTTTATTTATTTATTCACTATGTTTGCTTCTCTTTGGAAAAATAACTAGCACATCGATCATTCCATATCAAATCGGATACTTGAAGAGCAACAATATTTTTAAAATAGTTGTAACCTTGCAGGATTTTTTTTGATATTGTCATAATCTTATATTATTAATAATTTAATATAAAAATTGCATTGCGTACTATTTTCGTTTTTTGGCACAAACTACAATCGAATCGCAGACTGCGATAACCATCGCATTAGAGACGCCCGTTCTTATCTTGGCCAAATCTGTTCTTTGCTAGAGCTTACAAAAAAAAAAAATTGTATAACCTTTTACTTATTTTGTATTAAGCTTTGTAAGGAACCCTAAATTTAGCCAATTTAGGCCTTACGTTTCCCTTTGAACCACATCGGAACATAGGGCCCAACCGAACCTAAGCTCGACCTGCAACTATGAACCGCAACATGGACAAATACCCGGTCATACCATGAACTGCCCCTGTTCATAAACACGCAGCTGTGCGACCCGCAATCAAACAATAACAAAACATACAGCAAGTCAGTGACATAATCACTAGACCGTATCATCTTGTATGGCAGAAAAATATACCTATTTTCACCCCACCTCGATCGTTAGATATTTGAAAGACATTTTCGAAAAAAAATTTTTTTTTTGAGTAGTCCCTATGGTGCTATTTTGGTTTTTTCGTTATATCTTCGGTGTTTTTTGTTAGATCCGGAAGATTTTATATATGTGTGTTTGTTGGTGTTATCCAAATATTTTCTTATGTTTTTTTTACCTCAAATTTTTTTTTTTCTACTCATTATACAATCGATCTTCGTTACTACCATATTATCCTGCTCCAAAAAGTCCAACAAATTGAAGCTTTGAAAAAATCATTATAACCATGGGAAGAAGTGAAATCGAAAAAATGGATTTTAGAAGCACTTCCGACCTATTTTGCAAAGAATAACGATTGAGGCGGGGTCAAAAATAGGTTAGTTTTGGTGATACGCTCTAATGATCATAGAAGCAAAACAACAAAACCACATAACAAAGTCGCATGAAGAAAAACCAGCAAAACATACAAACAACATACATTCAAGGCACCCACAATAACAAAATACATAGGGGTCAATGAACAGCGACTATGACAACAATAACAAGCAGAGCAAAAGGCTGCCGCTAGTTCTAGTCATGCGAGATTCAAGGGTGAGATCGGATGTAAAGTTTGTGACACAAACAAGGTCTCGTTTTCCTTTTTTGGAGATAAAAGGATTCAGCGAACCGACAGTGGGTCTCTTTTGAAGTGAACACGCAAGCAGCCCACATCGATGAGTCGTGATTGAAAAAGTGACCAAGGACAAGGAGTGAACGAGTGACTGTGAACAAGTGAACAAGGACAATAGCCAATAGTCAACAGTGGTTTCTTGTCGGCCCGAGAGGTTTCATATCGGACGGCCGGCCGTAATACATTTTAGTGGCATCACGTAAGCTGTTTTTTTCTGTCTACCCGAGTGGTTTCATACCGGAAGCTCTGCTCTAAAAGCATCCTAGTGAGTCCATTTTGTTCAAAACAAGCTTGACGTCTACGACCGAACTGTATATCTGGCCCGAGTGGTTTCATACCGGACGGCCCAACGGGAATTAAAATACACAGCGGACAGTGCGTCAGTTAGCAAGGACAACAGGGAACAGTGTTTTTCGGCCTGAGTGGTTCCATACCAGACGGCTCATCGTAGTTTCAAGTACACCAAGGACAGGCGAACGGACTACGAATTTAACGGATTCTGCTTCGAAGGACATCGAGGCAAATCGAGAAGCAGCAGAAAACATCAAAGAATAAAATGTGAATTTTTGTGAAAAGAAACAAAATAAATAGACTTGAATCGTGAATTAAAATTAGCTAAGTTGTTATTTTCTAATATACGGGGGAAAAATATTTTTGTACGAACCCCGGCTATCCGGCAAGCTTTCCCCGGCTAGAAAGTTCGTTACAACTTAGGAACTGAAATTCAAATTGTATTCCCAATTTATTAAACTTAAGTACAGCTTTGACTAAAAACAGTTTTAGTATTTTGAAAAATAACAATTTTAATAAAAAAAGGATAAAAAAAGCATTAGTCCAACGGTTGACTTAAAAATTACTGCAAGATTTTTTTACCATTTAATTATTTTGTATTAAATTTTAAATGTAAGCCTAGTACTCTGCTTGTTCGCGTGAAATTTCACTGACAACATTCATTTTTATAGTTGCATGAAAATTTTGACAAATATTTTGTTGCGTAGAAATTGTAAAATTTGAGAGAGTCCTGTTTTACTTTTCAAAATAGGGGGAAAAAATTATATAAAAATAAAAAATTTACGACAACTGTCACTTTTCACGTCTAAGTAAATAGGCAGTTCAATTAAATTGTCGTGAAAAAATGTTGCAAGAGAAATGTTGCGAGCATATTTCTCAGCGGAACAGAGTACTAATTTGACGAACAAAAAAAAAAAAAAAAATTGGCCATTTCAGCCCTTTGAAAGGACTTTGACCGAGCTTCTTATGATCAATTATGTTGTGTGTGTTATTAAATGTTTGCACACAATTGACCGAGAACTGGACTTACATGTATTATGCCGACTCCGAACGGCTAAAGTTCATGTTCTCAACAAGGTTTACATGGCATTAATTACTTCCTGAGACTTACCATTGTCTGCAGAGAGGAGGTGACCGATCAGAAAAATTTTTTTATTGAAAAAACTTTTCGCCACGACTGGGGATCGAACTCGGGCTCCAAGCATGTTTAGACACACACTTAGCCTACATGCCACAGTCACCGCGAACATGTTTAAAAATTTCCACGCGTGTTTCGCTGCTAACCTTTTTTTGTATGAAGATTTGAGTGAAATTTCACATGAAACTGAACAGAGTACTAGGCTCTAGGTACACAGAGAGAATTGAGTGCAGCAATAAAGCATTTAGCACACAATTCATGCAAATATCAGCCAAAATTCTATGCTGTAAAACACAATTCATGATAAATAATTCATGATAAATTATGATCGCATAATTCGTGGTTACTTGCATTTAAATTCTAAAATTATATAATTTTACACCGAACGTACACCTTTTTATTAAAATTTAATCACAATTTCTTGAGTTCGAGTTTAGCTGGGCTTGCTTTAGACGCTGCACTGCCTGGGTTCAAACCCCGATGAAGTCAGCAACATTTTTTTTAAGTAAATATTTTTTTAATAAAAAAATATTACATATAAGACAATATTTTTTGAAATGCAAATGCAATATTATTTCGAAGATTATTACTGTCTAAGCAATTAATGAGATGTAGATTTGGAATTCCAATAATTAAATTAAAATTTTGATACTTAGATAGTCGGGGTTCGAACCTACCTTTTGTATTTGCTACCTTTTTAATTTTTATTTTAGAACAGCTATGTACCAAAAACTTGTTTTTTTATTACTACTTACATTGACATTTACATTTGTTTAAAAAAAATTTTTTTTAAATATTTTGGTTTTACACGGGCTCGTACTCTCGTGTACACGACACTCAACAAGCTCGACTATCAAGGCAATATTTTTTTTTGCTTCTATTTCAATCATTAAAAAAATAGGGGTATTCTTGCAGTATAGCAACGATGCAAAATTTGTGAAAATGCAACCTTGCAATACTGAAATATGCAACACTGCGGGAGCGCACTAAATCACAAATATTGTGTGTATTAAAAGAAATGCCGCGAACAGGCGAAAACAAAAAATTTAAATACTTACTCTAACGCTCACGAACTAAAATTTACAAATTTGTCTCAATCAGAGTGCACGGTTGCACGTCCACTCAAAACATGGGTATCACTGATGCACAGATTGCACGAATTGCAAAACTTTTATCGCTTGTATTTTGTTGTTGTGTCGTTACACGGTTTGCAAGATTCTGCAACTTTTGCAATTCTTAGACCATGCAAGGGTTTTGCAAGACAGCGAGAATACCCCTAATATTTGTTAGAATTTAAAACATGAATTATGCAAAAGATGCTCAGAAAATGTGACATAAATTTTTTCGTATTGGTACATAACGATTTGGAACGAGTTACAGATGACCAAAGTCGGTTAAGATTTGACGAAATGGCAACACTTTGTATGATAGCAAGCCTATCCATGGGAATCGGAATTTGACGATGAAAAACAAATCGTTAAAATTGCCGCCATTCAGCCAATTCTTAACCGATTTTGATATTTTTTTCTAAAATTAACGAAAAACAAAAGAATTTGATTCGCCACACACTTCATTATATATTAAATCAAATTTATTTTTGTATACAGCCTTATTCTACGTGAAATTTTACTGCAGAGAAGTGCACTTTAGTTTTTTTTTTCCGACAAACCAAATGACTGTAAAAATTCAATGAAAGTCGGCACAACAGTATTTGAACAAGAATGATAAAAAACAGATCTGATGTTCAAGTCAGCTGTATTTCGTTCTCTCACAGTGATGCAAACACACAATCACACATTAAGACGACATTAAGAAGTCTGTCAAGGTGCGATAGATTCGCAAGATGTCCCTCTTTAAAAGTTTCTATAAGGTTTGCTTATGCCTTTTTTTTGGTCGATTTCGTCACATAGTGGAATTATTCCAAGATTTTTTACCGTGTACTTATGTGTTCACTTTTTTAGATTTATCTTTTATTTTTATATTAAAAACATTTAGTTTGTATTGACAAACACACATTATAAAAACACTTAATTTCATTGAATTGCTGTAAGTGACATATAAATTATTTTTAGAATATCCGAGTGTTTGCAAAGCTACCAAAACAGGTTGCTACAAAAAAATTAATGACTATTAAGATAAGATAGAATAATCCCAGAGTCCATATTTGGTAGTTGATATAAATACACCCGCAGACATACAAACATATGCACTGGGTAAATTAATTAATTCTGTCTAAAAGCCTCTAATGGTTCATTTGGCTAACCACAGAATGTTTTCTTAGAATAACCACGCAACAACACAAAAACACACACAGATACACACCAGCACAGCAAGACAATCAATTACAAAGTCGCATATAAGCACTTCTTTTATTCTCTTTCGTAGGAAGGATGTGCATAGCATTTATGCACACATGTATTCGTGTGATTGTATGCCATAGTTTAAGTATCATTATAATAATAAACTACCCAATAGACAATTTCAACAAATCTTTTCACAGGAAGACATGTGTCAACTATTACTTTTGGCATTATAACACTGGTAAACACTTCTTTAAGTTCTGCTTTTTCCTCACCACAGAAAGCCCAATTGACATATTTGCCCTATAAAACTATGGTCTCGTTATATTTAGAGAATGTAAAAATAAATAAAATCTAAAAAATTACATACTCATTTTAAAACCTTATTTTTAACCTGACAAAAGAGAAACATTTTAAAAATTATTTTTAGAAAATATAACAATACAGCGATATGACAAAAAAACATTTTTGTCATATCTCTCTCTACTGATTTCAGCCATTCTTTAGAAGTGCTCTTTTCAAAACCAAAATTAAAGCAATCAGTTCGGAAGGCCTGCAAATTATCTTATATTTTAATATATAAAAGACAAGCGTTCTGCTCCGTGCTCTATATCGCTCAAACTGTTATAGTTGTTATTGCTATGTATAAGCTGAAAATGTTACCCTGGACCAGAACCTGTTTTGTTATTACAGTTATTTTTATATGAAAAAATTTATAGCCTTAAAGTATGCACACAAAATGTATTTGCTATATTTCAGGAAGGACTCATTGACGACGACTGGAACAAAATAACATTTGAGGTGAATGAAAAATATCATATCGTCTGTTACTTAATTATTTTGAACACGACCCGTCGTATGACGGGCTTCTATACTAGTTTCATATTAAAAGGCATGTGCACTAGTATACAAGTGCGTAAAGCCGATGAAATCCATTGGTAGTCCTGCTAGTAGCACTTCGGACCCTCTTCAATTGCCAACTGGGAAGGTCATTTGCAACTTTATATAACCAATGTATGCGTATGAGCATATTAATGCTGACATTTTATGGCTTAGCTTAATTTTCAACTTTAAAATTATGACTCCCTTGAGCTGTTTTATGTTTTAGTACAAATATTAAGGCATGGAAAACTGCTACTGCTACATTTTAATGAAGCTGCATACAAAGATATAAGCAGACGATATCCTGTTTTATGTGAGTTTCTTATTATTGGGTCAAATTAATCAGCATACAACAAAATAATATCTCAAAGTGGCTAAATGTCAATAAGAGATGGCAACGCTAGAACAAATTCATAACGAATGTAATATGTACAAGAATTACGATAAAAGATGAGGGAACCACAAAAGAAAAACCACAACATGGTACATTAGGCTAGAAATTTGAAATGATATCCTTTTGTTGAAACAAAAAAATTTATTGTTACAATTAATATTTATGATTGCTATGACAACATTTATAGTTTTCTTGAACCAAACTATAGCTAAAGAAAGTAAAATATTGTTAATGAGTGTGCATCTTAAAGTTAAAATATGCTAAATGCTTTGCTTGTTCAAAAACAAAAAACCCGACATAACCAGTTCTGAAAGATTTTATACATGTTTTGCATACAATATTGAAAACTTTTATATTTTTCAAAAACCTTTGTTTCCAACTTAAAAATATATTAAAAAATTGACTTGTTCCATAAAAAATATCAACAATTTACAATATTTTCTTCAAAGTAGTACTCTGCTCCGCTACGAAATATACTCTAAACATTTCTTTTGCAACATTTGTTCACGACAATTTAGTGGAACTGCTCATTCAGTTTGAAGTCAAAAGTGACAGTTGTCGTAAATTGGTTGTTTTTATATACATATGTTTTTTTTTTTATTTTCTCTTTGATTTTCTTAAAGTTTACAATTTCTACACAACAATATATGTGTCAGAATTTTCAAGCAACAAAAATATTTACGGTTGCCAGGAACAGAGTACTAGGCTTAAACAGTGGCGTAGCGAGGGGGCAGGCATGATAGAGACAAACAAAATTTTACAAAAAATTTTTTTAACTTAATTAGTTCAATAATTAATTTAGCCAACTATAGAGTATTATGCTATGATAATGCTGCCTTTATGTCAGGTCACATAAAGAATTATAGAAAAAAAAAATAATAAGGCAATATTTGTAAATTGTGATAACCACACATTTAATTAAGTAGAAGTTACTGCAGCTAAGCAAGATCAAATCATTGTAACATGTTTTAGAATAATTGATAACATACATCCCTTTTTCTCACGTTCAACATTACGATGTGAATTGTAAAAAAACTCGCGTGTAGCAACGTACATGTGGCAAAAGTGAAACTTCTTTAACAGTAAGAAATAAGAGAGATTTTAGTGTAAAATAGAGAGAGAAAGTATCTGAAAAGAAATTCAATCAATACGAAATGGAATAATAATTTGTTGATTCAATATTTGCATCCAGGGACCGTACCGGCTATGGTTTTTGTCGAAAGTGTCACATATTAACTTTTATCTCTTAATTTTTATTTTTTCCAACAAAAATAACAGTTATTTTCTGCCGTTTATTTTTCGGTCAAAAATATCAGGTAATTTATATTTGTTCAAGTCATTTTACCGATAAAAAAATTTTTATATTATTATTTTCATCTCATCGGTGAGACATTTTACACATGGTGTCAATAGTTCAATCTGTCAAGCGGCCTTTAAGAAAACACAAATTGCTTGATATTTTTGACCGAAAAAATTAAAGTCACAAAATAACTGCTATTTTTGACCGATAAAATAAAAGTCAAAAGTAACCTTTATTTTTCCTCGAAATATACTAGGCAAGAAATTAACTTTTAAAGAATCAGTTTCAAATTTAAAAGCGACTTAATATTCGTGAGGCTGAGGACATTTGTAATATAATGAAAAAGTCTTTCAACAATTTTTTTCATTTGAAAATTGTAAAATAACAGTTATTTTCGGTACTTGTTTTAGTTCAGTTGGTGTTTTAGTTGCTTTCGAATGTCTTCTCAACATTGTTACTTTTTGAATGCTGGATTGCATTTGCATAGTACTCTTTGAAGGAGCCTCCGAAAGCAGAGGCAAATCTTGTTCATTTTTGCCTCCTGCTTCCTGATCATAATAATTGATATGTTGAAACTAATGTACTAAAATGGAGCAAATAGAGTGAAATCCATTGGAGGTCAAGTAGAGAAAATGTTAGATAACTAATTTACCTTCTTACCTTGAGAATGCCTTGTTTCTCAGACTGAGATCAAATGGATATTTACGCTGGAGATTGGAGGAAAATGCTCGAGATATGTTTGACTTCCATTGGATATCAAGCAAAATCGCTAATTGCGTATGTTTTAAATACAAATTTTGTGTATAAAAGCTAAAAATCAATTTAACATCAATCAATGGTAAATATTTTTAGGTACATTCCAACCCAAAAAGGTACATCTTTATGAGAAATTAGGTAGACATTGATGTTTTCATTTTCCATCTCTGATCTAAATTCCAAATTTGGGGTATTTACTGGACATTGAAAATTTATTAAGTAAGGATAATCCGGATAACGATCTTGAAAAGAATTGTAAAAATTTTGGTGGGTTTTATAATACAGATTCAAACGGAACAGAACCTCATGTCGAAATATGTGACTGCAATATGCTTTTTCGCAGTAGAAAAGAAATAGAATTTAAAATTTCATAAGAGCTTTTAACCCTTAAAATCGCATATGAAGAAGATATTTTTCCAAATATGAGAGTAGCACTTCAAATACTAATTAATATTTCAGTATCAATGTATCAATCAATGTAAAATTGAATCAAATAAATCTCCTGACCGTATTTTTGCAGGAATTTCTTTTGGCGATAGCTTTTAGTATCTACCAAATATTAAGTTTTGAGATCAAACCACTTTTTGAAGTTTTCGAATTTTTATGAATTTTGAAATTATGATATCGCAAAAACTACTCATACAAATAAAAATTTATTAAACGAACATGTAGAAAATTAGAAATTTTATTAGACTTAGTTTGAAAGGCGTGATTAGTAGCATCAAACAATTAGTGTACAAGATATATTTAAATGTATGCGACTTTATATGAAAAACTTTAAAAAATCTTTTAAAAAACACATGACTATAAAAATTTTTTTTAATTGTTGTGTTTAGATCCATCCCAAATCTATAAAAAACTAGTAAGTTATATCTTCGACTGGCCGAAGTTAAAATACCCCCACGGACGATTCGTAATGGTACAACATTTTAAATTGCAGCTCATTTTTATGAGACTTCAAAAATTTTACTATTTTGATGACGTCTAAAATACATTCATATAAAATTGTTTTCCTGCAAAGTAAAGACAAGCCTCTTTATAAATTTTTCAAGTAGGGGTTGTATGGGAGGTGGGCGTGTGCTTGAGTGGTTAATACCAATTTTTCTAACACGCCTCAATTTTGATATAATATACATACACAGATACCCAATTTCAGGTCTGTAGCTTAAATATCAGCCTATTTATAGAGTTTTCAATGTTATGGGTTGTATGGAAAGTGGGCGTGTTCGTCGGTGGATGACGCCAATTTTTATAACATGTCTTAATTTTTACATAAAAATAATAAATACCAAATTTTATTTTTGTAGCTTCGACAGAAGTCTACTTATATAATTTTCAATTTTGGGGTTGTATGGGAAATGGGCGTGTTAGTGCGCGGTTAACGCCCATTTTTCTCTCACGTCTTAATTTTTATATAAAAATAGTAAATATCTAATTTAATTTTTGTAGCTTCGACACAAGCCTCTATATATAGGTTTCAATATTAGGGTTGTATGGGAGGTGGGCGTGTTAGTGGGTGGATGACGCCCATTTTTCTAACATACCTGAGTTTTGTCACAGACTACAAACATACCGAATTTAAGTTTTGTAGCTTCAATATTTGCTTCTTTATGGAGTTTTCATTATTTGGGTTGTATGGGAGGTAGGCGTGGTTTTCATCCGATTTAGCCCATTCTCGAACTTGATCTTTGTTTTATAGAAAAAAGCTTAAATATCGAATTTCACTTTTATAGCTTTACAATTACGGCTGTAATCGTGTCCACAGACGGACAGACAGACGGACAGACGGACAGACGGACAGACAGACGGACATGGCTAAATCAACTCAGGTGGTGATGCTGAGCAAGAATATATATACTTTTCTATACCTACCACGCCTCCTTATGGGCGTTACACACGTCGTGACAAAATTAATATACCCCTTACGCAGTACGCGTGGGGGTATAAATATAATGAGCTGTCGTGTAGAGAAATTTTTTCTGATTTTGTCGCATAGTGTATTTTTGTAATTTAATAGGTGTTTTATAATTTATGTACCAAATATTAAAAATTATATATAATATAAAATAATTTTTTCAATATATCATTGGGGGCGCCAACAAATTTTTTTGTCCCGGGCGCCAGTAATGCTCGCTACGCCATTGGGCTTACAGCTTAGGGATAAATTCTGAACTAGGGATGACAAAAACCGGCCGGTTGAACCAATTTTTCTTCTGTCGGTAATCATTTCTAATCTTTATTGAGTAACTAAATAACTGAGTAGCTAAAATATTTGGTATTCAGTCAAATTATTTTAAAGAAAGTTAAAACTTGGACTTATCATAAAGTTCACACTCTTGCAGCAGTATTTTCTAATTGATAAAATAAGCAAGTGTTGCCAGTGCTTATTATTAATCTTATTGCTGTTATTATACTCATTGTTGCTGCTGCTTAAAATCTTGTCAGACACACTGTTTAAGTGGATGGTAGAGCACTTTCGTGCATAAACTATAGAGCCAACTTTTTGGCCCACTCAAAAGAGCAAACAATGAGTTTGTCAGTTTTTCTTTATAATGGCTTCGTAAATGCAGTGAGTACCACTCAGCATAATGTGAGTACGTATGTGTTGGCTGTTATATTTTTGTTTTTTTTTTTGTTTTTGCTCTTATGTATTTTTCTATCAACAGCCAAAAGGATAATGCAGAGCATTGTGGGCAACATACAAACAAAGACACACACACACACACACACTCATACGCTCGCATAGACACCCTTATGTTGCAAGCACGAGTTGCTGCTTAAAATATCATTCTTAACTTTTATGGCGGCAAACATGTTTTATATTCCATTTTATGCACTTACTAACACCATCATACTTACTCAAACACCTACAACCCACAAAAGCACACATCTAATGTTTTCTGCGAAATTTTTCCATCATTTTCATTGTTAAGTTTTTGTCATGGCAGCCCTGGCAGAGTTCAAGTTTCCATCACTTTTGTTTGCCTTGCCATACTTTGCAACACTTATGTGTGTGTGTGTGTGTCTATGTATGAAACCGCATATGTATGTATATGCAGCATGGTGTGCATATGTTTTGTCTGCATGCAAAAATAAAAATATATTCTTCAAGTCAAGCCCTTGCAAGGCTACACTTGTGGCATCTTCAAGGGTTTTTTAATCCATACAGTTGGCTACCCTTTGTAAATTGCTGCATTTTTCATTCCATTGAGTAATTGGCTAAAAGGCTTAAAAATATACTAACCGAACCACAAGCGGCGACGCACACTGAACTAAAATGCAAAAAATAGCTGGTCAAAATTTAAAAAAAGCATAATTTAAACAAAGAAAATAGTAAGTTAGGTGCAAAAGGGATATTAAATGAGTTCGTACACCATTTGTATACATAAAAAAATCATCAAAAAAAGCGGTAAATCTTTTCCAGCTAATCGAACTCGAATCTAAGGTTAACTTTTTTTAATGTAACTATTTAAGGGGTTGCATAGAAGTGTCAGAAATGCGAAAAAATAAAAAAAATTCAAAAATCCGAAAAAAGAAAAAAAATTTTGTAATAAGGATAATAATAAACATTAATAAAACTAATAAGCGAACTTGTTTGAAAATAGCTGCTGTGTCGCACTCGACTTTGTAGATGTGGGGTGAATGAATAATACAATAATACGAAGGTTTAATTTTTGATTGCCTTTAGCCTATTATGGTTCATAAATGCTGACTTAAAATGAAATTTTGTGTGATTCACTGGGTACATTAGACTGGATCAAAACAAACGTTAACCTTTTTTTACAAAACGTATAGTTCGAAACATTCATTGTTGCCAAGATTTCGCCAAAGGCAAAATAGTTTTTTTATAAAACAAAATTAGTTTTATATCCAACTCATGAGAACGTATTTATTTACACACATTTTTTTTTCATTTTTTGTAAATTTTTTGTTAAATTTTTTTTCTATAATCAAATTTACAAAAAAAAAAAAAAAAAAAAACATTTCAAAAGACTTAATTCCATAGCAAACATGAATAAAAATGCAGCATAAAAAACAGCTTCAACAGTTGAACGAAATAATTGAAAATTATTTAAATCCTTTCATTGTCAACGTCAGACAATGGCAATAGTTTTGTTTTTGCCTCAATGCTTTAAATTTAATTAAATAAACATTTTATCAATTTTTCAATTGAATACAAGCATCATTTAGAGCCAACAATTAGCAATGAACATAATAGTTTTGCATAGCGCGAAGAATAATGTTTTAATTTAATTTAAAATATTTTACTACAATAAAAACTATTTTACAACTACACTGAGAAAAAACACATACCTTGCTCGGGTAAAAAATTTTTCTATTTAAGATATAGAAATTTTCTCTTTTTCAAATAAAATTTTCTTCAATTAGAATAAATTTTCACATTTTCGAAGAAATATTTCTTTACTTCTAGGAAATGGAAATATTTAAATGTCTCTAATAACGATAAGTATTTTTCTCGCACAAAAAATTTCTCATTTATAGAGAAATTTTATTGAAAATGAAATACTTTTCTTATATTTTGATAAAAAATTCACTATGTGAAGTATTTTCTTCAATAAAAACAAATATTTTTATAAAAAAGTATTTTTCTCTAAAAACGATATATTTTTCTATTTCATGGAACCTTTTTATCATTTTAAGAGAATTTTAAGTATCGCAATTAGAGAATAGCATTCTCTGGAGCAAAGTCTATACCATTTTTCTCTAAATATGATGCCTTTTTTATCATATTCCGAGACACTTTTTTCTGAGTGTATGCATGGAAATGGTCGTTATTCATTTAATAACTTAAATTCTTCTTTATGATTTTTTGTCATCAACATAAAATTATCAACAGAAACTTTTTCGTTTTATTTGAAATAAATATTATTTGAATTAATCTCATGCGATTTGAATTTATTGATGCTGCTGGCTTGAGTGATGATACTAAAAATGTAATGCATTTCAGAAATATTTTAAAGATTTATATTCTGACTATAAATGATTGTCTTAGAAAAATTTCCAATGAAATTATAACTGTATTTGCTTGGCTTCGCTATATCTATCTATGTTAATCTGAAAGTAAAGTAAAGAAAATAGTTACAGTTCTCCACCTCAATGAACCACAAGCGTAAATGTTTCGTAGAGTCATAGTTTTAGATAGGTTTTAGATAGGAATTATGACGTAGAATTACGTTTTACAGCGTGGCTTTTATGGGGTCGTTTTTATGTATTATTAACTTTATTCATAAAAGGAATAAATAATCTTTAAATTTTTTCATAAAATTTGTGATGTTTTTATTTCTTTTTAATGTTTTTTTTTATGTATGTGCGCGCATACATAAAGAACCTTTTAGGGTTATGGGTCTGAGGGACCGATGAGGGTTAACAGATTTGTTCAAGGCCATAAAACTTTTTTGGCAAATACTATAGGGTATACCTACAGCCTTTAATACTCATCGTTAAAAGATAATATATATACTTAAATATCAGATATATTATGCGCTGAATTAATATTTAGTTTTGGATTTCGTCACTATTATATTAAAGTCACAAAATACTAAAAAAAAAAAAAAGAAAACTGCATGTGTTTATATCAGAAAATCAACCATGTTGCTTATGTTTCGTAGTTTTTGCTTGTGTTGGTTTTGTTTTGTACAAACTTGGTTCTCTATTACTCGGCATTGGCATCATTGGTTATCTACTGCACGTTAAGAGGGTGATCCGATAAGACTTAACTCTTATGAAAAAAAATTACTTGCATCATATTTCGTTTTATGCTATTGCCTAATAGATGGCGTTATCTGTTCGGCTGACATGATGCATGCATCTCACAATGTAGCGGAACTAAATATATGAAATAAATAATCTATTTTTTATTTAAGAACCAGTTTTCGTTCTGGATAAATTGTTGTTTTTGTTTTCAATGCAAATTAATTTGGATGATAAACCATAAAGATCCTACTACTCATTTTAGTCTACACTTTTCATTCAAGAAAAGTTAAAAATTTAAAACTTTATTTTTATTTGAGTATTTAAACATATTCAATTTTCAACTGGGTATAACAGACAATTTTGACGTGGTAGGGAAAAATCAAGTACGTCACCTTGCTTAACGTAGCCTTTTTATATGGTAACCGTGCTTATAATTTTTGAGTATTTAGGATAATAAAACTTTGTTATACCAAAACGTATGTAATTTGTACACGTTCAATGTGATTTGACACAAAATTTTGACGTAATGGTAAAAAAATCCGAGTGCACCTTGAATATCATGACGAATGAGAGCTCATTGTAAAGGCCTTGTGAATATATATCGATTCAATATATTAATTTTTCTTAATAAGTTTGTATTAATTCATTCATGGCCAGAACATACTAAAATATTATATTTTTAAAGACAAATTTTTATTCAAGCAATTTTAACAAGCTTTTTCCATTAAAATCGAACAATTTTGTGTGTGAGCATATAATCAATTAATTGATTTGTATTTGTTGTTAAAATATCGTAAGAACGTGTGCTTACATTTTTCCACTTTTTAAAATATATTTATAATTTCAAAGTATTACAAATGAAACTTTAAATTTATGGAATTTTATTTTATTCAAAAATTTTAAGCAAATTCTTTCTCGATTCAAGCTTATTATACTTGTGACGTGAATCGAGAGTATTTACATATGATATTATTATGATATGATATTATGAATATAGATATTCACAAGACCTTTAAAATGAGGTCTCATTCGTCTAAATCGGATAATATTTGCGCAATTTTGAGAGATTTTCGTTAAAAATATTGGGAAAAAACTACGATTTTTGCATTTTTTTGCACTACTTACGGAAGCCAATCAAAATTATTTTTTTACTGAATCACTTGGCTCCACTAGACACTCAATTCTCGCAAACAGTTTGGGTTAGTTTGTTCGTGTTTAAAAAATTACGATAAAAAATATAAAAAAAACCGATTTCAGAAGAAAATTCATCGTCATTTCCGGTGGCTAGAGACTCAACCAATTTCCCTCAAATTCAGGATATCTTAGTTTTTCATCCCAAAGATTCAGAAACTGAGTGTGCTTTTTGGCTTAATTTTTTTCCATATACTTCGAGCCGGCCTAGTGTGCAACAACAACAACATCAAAACAAACTGGTCACACAACCAACACATGACAAAGCAGCCATCACCTATAAGCAGAATTTGGATAGCATGCATATAATTCACAATACGTTCTGTGAATAGATAATTTAAGACTAGTCAGTTGTGACGGTAGTAAGGGGGCAGCTCGAAGGCGTAGTGTCTTGTCCGTTTTTTACTTGGCAACGAGTAAACTAACTTTTTTAAGCAAAACACCGAGAGGCGGGTTGCTTGATACAAACATAGTAGTTAGATTACATATTTTGTTTAGGTTGGACTTCACCGCGGTCTTGATTAGTCGGATATCCTCCCGAATACTTTGTAGTTGTGATTGTCGCACTCGGTTGGACTTCAACGCGGCTTCGGTCAGTCGGCTATCCCTCCGAATACTTAGCTGGTCGTGTTTGGGTTGGAATTTACCGCGGCTTCAGTCAGTCGGCTATCCTACTGAATACTCCATAGTTGTGATTGTCGTGTTTGGGTTGGACTTTACCGCGGCTTCGGTCAGTCGGCTATCCTCCCAAATACTTATCATTAGCTACCCTTTAGGGATTATATGAATAAAGCGTATTATATATTAATAATTTTTATTATTGTAAAGATATGTTAATTAAAATCATTTACACATAAGATATAAACATATATCAATTTGTATAATTTAATGATGCAAAAGATGTTTGTATGGTACTTTTGTATATAACCATTTAACAGTAGGAGTATCCGACGCACTTCCAAACCTAACGCACTCTGTAGAACTCTGTCAAAAGCCAAGTCCCATAAACTCGCCAAACCACTTGATTAAGACATAACGAAGAATTAGAGTTTCTTTTCCGGAGTGAACCGGGAATAAATTCCCGGGAAAAATGTTAATTTTATTCCGGGAAATTTTGTCCGAGATTTTAGGGAACGTACCAAAAAATTCCCGCTCTCCCGGAAAACAAAATTAATCGGGAATTCAGAAATTCTACGAACAACCTTTTCAGAGCAGCCTATGACAGCATTCGGACAGAAAATATGCTTTCAACAAAATTCTAGACCAGACAATTCTCTTCAAAAATACACTCAACAGTTTATAATTACAACTAACAGTTTGCACACTATAAGGCTAGATATGTTTGAAAAGCGCAAAATAGAAATAGAAAATAGACTTTTCTTTGAACTTTAAATAATTTATTTTTTATTTAATTTAACATATTTTTTTTTATTTAATTTTAAATTTATTTTAACATTGTTTGAAAGTGTTTGTTATTCTCTCTCTAAAGATAAAATTTTATTAATGTTTATCAAAATTATTTTTTTCTACCGAGTACTTTAAAAAAATGGTTGCAGCCCTTGAAGTTAAAAATTCGTTCCATTCTATTGTACATTGAACTATTCACTATGTATGGTTACTGGATCAAAATTCAAGAATGCGGTTAATGGAGATAATATAAAAATGCATTATTATTGTGTTCTTTTTTATTGAGTAAAAGATACCTTCGTTAATGGATAAAATTCATGATACAATAAAATTTAATAAAAAAAAAATTTTAAAAAAATATTTTCTAAAGTATTTTCATAAGAAAATGTCAAAAATTTAATTTATGCAGTTACGGTTTTCTTACCAAATTATTACTTATTAAACATTTTTAATAAAAAATAACATTTTCTTATCACTGCAAAATGAAATAACCTGAGTTGAATTAAGTTTCTTTGCTTAACAAAAAAAAATTGTGAATAATTTACTCAACCGCAGAAGCGTTTTCTTTCGGCGAGAATTGCTTAATTTTGTTGCTTCAACAGCTTAGAATACATATTCAACATACAACTTGAAGAGGTCGAATTTCTATTTTTTATTTTTTGTTTTCTTCACTGCTTAACTTTAGAGCTAGTGGCGCAAATTTTACTTAAAGATTTAATCTTTATATCGAAGCTACCACGTTTTTATTGCTGCTGCTCTTATCTCAGCTACACATTGAGCTTAACCGTATCGGTTTTAAGAAGATTGAAAATGTATGGCTATTTTATTGCTTTAATATCAAGATAATCGGAAATTTATTTTAAGATCTACAATACTTAAAAAGGAGCCGGATTACATTGGCTAACAGCAGCAGCAGTATCAGCAGCGCAAAGTATGAACCTTGAATCAGGCCGAACAGAGTTTGAATTGTTTTGAAAAAATTAACTTTTTTTTATGACCGCCAGCTGGAAGCTCTTAACGGCAGCAAACAATTCAAGAAAATCCTAATAAAACATATATGTTAATGAAAAAGAAAAATGCACTGTTTAATATTTAAAGGCAGGCAATCGATATCGTAACATTTATGCAAATTTTTTTTTTATCACCATAATTGATGTTGGTCATAAAGTAAAAACCGCAGCAAAGTCAAATGGGCAGAAAAAGCAAAAAAAAAAAAAAACAAAAAAGTACGGTGGCAACATTGAAGCTGAAACTGTCGTCAGCATTCGCAGAGTCTAACTGTATGTGCGAAAATCTTCGATCGTCAACATAGATAAAGTTGGCATGGACAACATTTGAATTGTAAATAAGGTAAAAAAGTCGTTCTACGCTTCCAGCCAGCAACGTTGAGCTCGTAACACAGGCCAGTCTCAGTGGGTATTTAAGTATAATAAATGATATTGCATAAAATAATATGCGCCACACAGCTAAAGCAGATTGGACAGACAGACATATGGAAATACGGAAATGACAAAGGTCATCACTTCAAAGTCAAGTCAATATAAAGTTATGGACGCCTGTTTTGAACCTGTAACAAAATTTCAATGAATAACATTTATTTTGTGATTGATAGCAGCATGTAAAGGAATTTTTATAAAATAATTTAGAAAAATTACAAATTAATATTTTTCATATATAAAAAGTTGTATTTTATGTGCCCGTAACAAAAGAGGAGCTGGAAAAATTCTATCCAGGGGTCTGTTAGCTCAAAAGAGTTCATGGACTCTTGTAAATGAAGGGCTTTTATACACTGTAGTAGACATGAAAAACACTGTACTTAACGCACTGTTGGGTGTGCATTCATTACTTTTTGGCAAGCCAGTCTTAGTAAGAACAGCATAGATTAGCATGGGTCTACCTATAGCCATATACAATAGAAGACATTTGGTTTTCGTCTCTATCTGGCACAAAACGTTTTTCGACATGCATAAAATGAACTGTGAGCATTCTTTATTCTTTCAATGAAGTTGTTTTACAAGTACTCACATTCCTAAATTATTAACATGCACTGATCAACTTTAGAGTGGTGCATATATTAGCCTGAATTGCAGACATTTAAATTTAAATTAAAGTTCAACCAATTGAAAACACTTTTGGTCCACCATTTAACCATCATAAATAGAAAATATAAGAAGACATAATTGCTTATAATTAAACCATTAATATAAATTCCTGAAATAACTTTGCAGCACTTAGTTACGCACTAAGTAACATATTGATTAAGTCGTTTATTATGTGAAGTTGCACTTAAATAACGGCTGCTGATTAAGTGGTTATTAAAGCGGCATAAATAAATTTATTTTATGCTTACAATTGTCAGTTATTGCCTTGTATTTAAATTTTTATATTTTTTTTTTTTTTTTTTGTCTGTAGATATTGTATTTAATTCAGCTTTTGTGGTTATTGAACATTTAATCCTTAGCTATGTAGCGCATTAGTAGCTGAAATAAATAAAACATCACGTTGCGTGAGCACATCAGCTGTATTCAAATGAGTTACAATTTGCAACAGAGTTGTAAAAATATATATGTATAAAAAAAAAACAAAACAACAACAAAATATAAAAGGTAGTGAACCGAACTGAACTGAAAACACTTTGCATGCTACGCGAACACGCTCCATGCAAAGGTACGCATAGAAGTCAGGCTTTACGGGGGGGAGGGGGGTGGGGTATGAAAAAATAGTCGTAACGTACAAATAAATTCTTCTCGTTAAGCCTTTCAGCACGTAACTGGTATGCAAGACGTGACCTTGACTTCAACCTTTGACATAAACATGTTATTTTATTACGAGCTCACTTAACCCAAAGGATTGACATTAAAAATGTTAAAAGCTTACAATTTATAAGCTTTCCGATTACCGTTATAAAATATTTATTATTTTCCATTTAAGTGCATTCATATTAAAAGGACTTACTTGATGGTAATAAAAATTCACGTGAAACGTTTTATGAAACATTAAAGATAAATTTTATGTAAATGCATGTAAATGAATGCAGATAAATAGATAGACTAAAGTAAAGTTCAGACAATCGAATCGAAATGCATTAAATATAGCAAGCGTATTAACTGTATTTTTAACATTTAGGTAATAATTACCTTGAATTTTAATTAGCAAACATGGAGTGGTTAAAAAAAGTGAGCTAATGGAGACCAACGACAACACTTGCCTGGCACAGAGATACACTTGAATGGTAAGGAATTAAAAAAAAAAACAAATTGCAGACATTTTAATTTTGCTATGTAAAAGACATTTTTGACGTTCAGTTTTATATTCTTATTTAAAAAAATACTTGCTTTTCATTTTAAATTATCATGGTTCATTCACTTTTTCACTTCTCTTTGAACACTCCTTTTACCGCACGCAACTTCAGCTACTAATACTTTAATGCATTTTCAGCATTAAAATAAAGTCCTTCCGCAATAAGTAAAAACCATAAATATATGTGTGTGAGCTTTTAACTTTACCCAACCACCCAGCAGCACGAGTGGTCAGTTTCACATAAATCCTTCTTTAAATTGTAAACAAATTTTCTTTTTCAGAAGATGATGATGATGATGATGATGATGATGATGATGATGATGATGATAATGATGATAAGTATGTCAAAAACATGTTGAAGTAGCAGAAAATGTCTATCTTAACAACTAACCATTGTGTAAAAGTGATTGAAGTATGCTTATCTTCAACAAAAAAATTCATGCGTTTTTTTTTTCTTCTGAAGATGCTTTACAAACATTTGCCTAAATAATAAATTTATACCCTTTGCAATAAAGAGACAAAAAATATATAAATGTTTCATTATAGTTTTTGGAGTGAATTTTCTTCGAGTATAATTAAGCGTTTACAAGATAAATTTAGCAAATGTCTACTTAACAAAATTTATGAAGCTGAATAATAAAAGAATAATTTTCCTCAACTTCTAGACACCAAGCTGTACATAATTATGTGTTGCTATTGTTATTAACTCCTATCCAACAACTGAAACAGAACCTGTTCAGCTTGGCTCCACACCTTATAACGCTCAAACTGGTCATTCTTGCTATTAAATGACTTTTAATATACGACAAAAATTGTCGCCTGAAAGATTGCATACAAACTTTATTTGATATCAATCAGTTCAGAAACACTTTGACGACGATTGCAACATAACGACATTCGAGCTTTCATACATTTCATCCTTAAACTTCTGGTTAACTAACAAAACTGCAATTTTTCGAAGAAATATAAAATAACTTTAAGGTTAATCAATTTATGTAGAATTGTACAATTTAATGTTTTTGTTTTTTTTGGTACTTTCAAGCATGCTATTAATTAAGCTCTTCAAAGAATGAGGACCTATACATAAAAAATGTATTAAGTATAAACCTATACCTATAAAAATAAATTTTTTATGACTTGTAAAAAATACCGTTAACTAGCGGCCATAATCCCCAAATCAATTTTGGGGATTATGACCTTGGAAATAGTATCATGGCACCGAATTAGAAATTTTAAGAAATGTTAGTTTTTTGGTTAGTTTTGGTTAGGTTTGGTTAGGTTTGGTTAGGTTTGGTTAGGTTTGGTTAGGTTTGGTTAGGTTTGGTTAGGTTTGGTTAGGTTTGGTTAGGTTTGGTTAGGTTTGGTTAGGTTTGGTTAGGTTTGGTTAGGTTTGGTTAGGTTTGGTTAGGTTTGGTTAGGTTTGGTTAGGTTTGGTTAGGTTTGGTTAGGTTTGGTTAGGTTTGGTTAGGTTTGGTTAGGTTTGGTTAGGTTTGGTTAGGTTTGGTTAGGTTTGGTTAGGTTTGGTTAGGTTTGGTAAGGTTTGGTTAGGTTTGGTTAGGTTTGGTTAGGTTTGGTTAGGTTTGGTTAGGTTTGGTTAGGTTTGGTTAGGTTTGGTTAGGTTTGGTTAGGTTTGGTTAGGTTTGGTTAGGTTTGGTTAGGTTTGGTTAGGTTTGGTTAGGTTTAGTTAGGTTTGGTTAGGTTTGGTAAGGTTTGGTTAGGTTTGGTTAGGTTTGGTTAGGTTTGGTTAGGTTTGGTTAGGTTTGGTTAGGTTTGGTTAGGTTTGGTTAGGTTTGGTTAGGTTTGGTTAGGTTTGGTTAGGTTTGGTTAGGTTTGGTTAGGTTTGGTTAGGTTTGGTTAGGTTTGGTTAGGTTTGGTTAGGTTTGGTTAGGTTTGGTTAGGTTTGGTTAGGTTTGGTTAGGTTTGGTTAGGTTTGGTTAGGTTTGGTTAGGTTTGGTTAGGTTTGGTTAGGTTTGGTTAGGTTTGGTTAGGTTTGGTTAGGTTTGGTTAGGTTTGGTTAGGTTTGGTTAGGTTTGGTTAGGTTTGGTTAGGTTTGGTTAGGTTTGGTTAGGTTTGGTTAGGTTTGGTTAGGTTTGGTTAGGTTTGGTTAGGTTTTGTTAGGTTTGGTTAGGTTTGTTTAGATTTGGTTAGGTTTGGTTAGTTTTAAAATAATATTATATTAAACAATGTTTTATTTTTAAGCTTGAGAGTAAACCAATTTTCTAATAAAATTTTAATTAAAATCTGTAAATTGAAAACTCATAATTAACAAATTTTCTGAAGCCTAGCATGTTTATTTTTCCACACATACATAAGTCACTGTACACTAGGGATGTCAATCCCGATCATTTTTGAGTCCCGAAAATCCCGGGATTAGTGTATTTGAATCCCGGAATCGCCAAAAAAATTTTTTAATAGCTAATAAAATCTTTCAAACTATTATCGAAAATATTTCCCTTTTGAGGATCTTATTTGATTTTTATTTGAGTTTATTTGTTACATTGGCAGCGCTTTACGAGTTTGTAACACTGTTTTGAGTAAATAGTTGAGTTTATGTTTGGAGCAAAATCACCTAATAAATACGAAATTTTACAACATCATGTTAAATTTGGGCACAAAAAAGAGTTAAAGCTTATACAAGATGAAATAGTATGCTAGCCATGTTGAAGAGATTTATTTTTCTAAAATACAGTACGAAAAAGGACACCATTGATCTGAAAATTAATTTTTGTTTGATCATGAGTTTAATTAAAAGAGTTGCATGTGTTCTTCATCCAGTCAAAGTTAACTTAAGTACACGTCAAATGTAACATCGCTTTGAATTTTATGCTGAAAAAATAAAAAGGGAAGAAATCTACTTTGAGTAATTACTTATTAAATATACTCGTTGAAAGATTAAAGCAACGGAGAACAATTCTGTTAAATGTTTACTCTTTTTTATTTAATCCAAATAATATGTATGATCTTAAATATAACTTTTGTTAAGCTTCTAGTATTACCTCTATTAGAAAATAGCTCGAGAACATCCTTCTTAACGCTGGAAATGAGCCTAATTGCAAAAGCGGTATAAATAATACTACAATAATACGACAATGTAGTTGATGTAGATAAAGGTGCAAGTCTCTAAGATAAATTGCATCAAGTCTTAACTAGCATTTCGCAAATGTTTTATAATAGAAAAAAATGCAACTTATCTGTAGTTTTGGTTAAAGATATTGACCTTTTTGTTTTTACCTTCAGAAAGCATTTTTATCAAAAATCCAATCAACAAGTGTTGAGGCTCTTTTCAACTGCAGGTTTTATATGCAACAAGTTGAGGTCCAGGTTAGAGGATAACAATTTAATGTATGCTTTAATTTCTTAAAAATTGCATTTTGATCAAAAGATGGAAAAATTTTTTTTAGCTGAAAACGGAATGGATAATGTCTTTATTTTTTACTTAAAAGTATTGACTTTTTTTAAATAAAATAAATTATATTATATAAAAATACATAATATTAGTCTCAAGTGATTTAAAAAGCTTTTATAAAGATAAAAAATAAATTACTGCCAATGTGTTTGTCAAATTTCATAATTATTTGTTGTTTTTGCTGATTGAAATGACTAATTTATTCGTTAATTAAAAACATACAAGAATAAAGTATTACAAATCCTTCTTGATTGTTATATCAATTTGATATAGAACAATACATAAACAGGATGATTACAGATGTGTTGCACTTTTTGGCAAAAACAAAAAAAATTACGAAATTAAAACTATCTTAAATCAAATCCCGAAACCATACAATGGAATCCCGAGATTGTTTATTCAGATTCAGAAAATCCCAGGATTGAAAATTTAAAATTGACATCTCTACTGTACACCATATTATTATACATCGTAGGTTTATGTATGATCAACATACACCAAACATACACCAAACTATAGAGTTTTATTTTACTGTTGAGCTTTATTTCGTTTTTATTTCTTATTTCTCCCAATGCAACATCTTAAATTTAATTTGATTACGTACCACATTTTAACACTTTAAATATGATTGATTTTCTATTTTCTAACTCTAACCAAACTCTATCATTTCATTTAAGCATTCAGCTTAATTAATGGTTCTCAATAAACATCGCTATTCTTCTATTCTTCGACAAACATTCCAAAGTTTTTCTCAATTAAACTTCAAGCACGTGACTCGATTTTAATCGCTAAAGCTAAAAACTTTTCCTCTGCTTATTAAATTGATTTCTTGTGAAGGGTCTTTTTGACTTAAACCTCTATCTATGCCATGTGGAAGCTCAGTTGTGGAATTTTCGTAATTTTCGTTAATTCCTGGAAGTACCGACAACATTGAGCCTCACATCGACAGCGTGATGAAAACGTTAATTAATTATGTTGAAAATGAATTCAGCTGTAGGCTGAAAATTTTTAACCTATACATCAATGTTATTTGATAGCTTGTTGTTGAGGCTTGAAAGCAAGACTTGTTGTATAAATACTTTAGGCAACATTACCGTAAACAATACTTTTGAAGTACTGTAAATGATTCTTGGAAATATTAAATTTGTAGCTTGCTTTTGGAATCTTTCTAGTTCGGAATTTCTTAGCATGAGTTTCAAGAACTCACTTAAAGTAGTAATAAAATTTGATATAAAAAGAGACATGAAAAAGTCAGAATTTGTTTTTGCAAATGTGCAATGTTGAGAATATAAGTTTTAAATTAAGAGCTGTCAAAAAATTAAAAAAAAAATTAGAATGATAAGTAAGTTTATGGGAAAAACTAATGTCAGAGATTTGGAAATATTTTAAAAGTCAAGCCATGCGAAGCATCTGAGTTACACTTCTAAAAGTTCATGGAAATTTTTTGAAAACAAAATGCAAACTTTATTAAAATTTAGCAACATATAAAAATTTAATTTTAAGCAATAATAATGTCGTTTCTAAGACCTCAAGAAATTTATATAAAAAATAAATCTAAAATAGGTAATACAAAGGTAATTGAACATAAGTTTTTTTCTGTGTATAAATAGAAGTTACTATCAAAGTCTTACCACAACCTAGCTTCTTGTCTATGTTCATTTAAACATAAAGTTGTGTTGCCTTCGTTGCCTGCGAGACACTTAAGTTTCGCTCTTATATGCTCTATATGCGCGATGAGCAACTCTTGAGTGGTAACAAAATTTGATTAAATGTATGCTAAGATGGAAAAGCAAAAAGGAATAAATTACTGATTTCTGGAAACTTTTAATGAATAACTTAAGCCAAAGCAGACCGTTTCAAAAGTGGTGCTAAATTCAGAGAGCAACGCAACTTAAATGAATTGGACGGTTAAAAATTTACCAATTTCTATTCAAAACTAAAACATTAAGAGATTTGAACAAAAATTAATTTGTGAATTACATTGATAAAAAATAATTTTTTTTTAAGGACTTTTCAATTCGAAGGTTTTCAAGCAAGTTTTGATCCTGGCTACTAACTGTAAGCTTAAAAACAATGAAATCAAACATTGCTGCAAGTCTCAAAATCCGACTCACCCACTAACATTAACGAGCTAATAAAAACAAAAAAAAATTTCAAAATGATGCACTTATTCTGCTCAAGCCGCAAATTGAGCCTTAACTGAAATCGAACACACATAAAATTTTGTTTAAAAAGCTCGCTAGAATAAAAACAATAAACCAGCTTACAGTAAAGTGGCTAGCAAAGAGCATTTTTATGTTCTGGCGTTGATAACCAATGATTTTTTTATTACCAATAGAAAAAGATTGTGCATTTTATGTATGTATGTATGTATGCAAGATGCGACTTTTGTGGCAAAAATGTTTCAATTCATTTTTTTTTTTTTTTTTGCTTTTTTTGAAAACATAAAATAGATCTTACCCCAAATGGTAGCCCGCAACCAATAGAATGACACTCAACAAATGTGGCCTCATATTGTTGATGGCTGTTTCATTTCTTACTTTTTTTTTTGCTTTGCTTTTACTCTGCGCTTAATTTTAAGTAGCTTCTGGCTTCGTGGTCCGGCAGTCAACTTTATAGATTTACAACATTTTGACATTTTGCCCAGCAGAAACCGCAATGATGAACTCACAAATTTTATATACTTGCTACAAACTGCAGCCAATGTTAAAACAAAAACAACATAAAATAAAAAATTATTTAGGAAGGAACTCACAGAAGTCTGCTCCTTAGGCAAAAGTTTGTTTTTCGCATTTATTTTTTTTTTATTATTTATTTTTTTTTTGGTTCGCTTTGCCAAAACTTTAATTTGCAGCATAATTAAATTTTTTCTAAATTGCTGCTGTGTAATGAACTTTGTGACATGATATAATTTTGTATTACAAAGAGGCGTTTAAGTGATGCAAACGTAGGTTTAGGTTTGAGTGTGGCAACTTCTGGGAACTGTGAAATATGCAGCATTGTAATTGATAGCCAGAAATAATCACAAATGTTTGGCAACACTGAACATATGTTTCTCTTCATTTATCAGTTTTATATTTTGCACAATTTTCTTTGATGACTGCTTTTAATTTTGAATTTTTTTTTTTTTGTATTTTTGTGAATTTTAGAAATTCAAGGAATCACGTTATGTTTGTACACTTATGATAATATTTAAATAAAAGTAAGAAAATATTGTTTGATCCAAATTTTATATTGAAAAATCAAATAAGAACAACGTTATTTTCAAAGAAATTGTTGCTTTAAGAAGAAATAAATTAAGAGGCAATGGAAATGTATATAAATATGTTAACAAATGCTTTGAGTAAATTTCTGAGAAAATATCAATTCATTAAAATCCTTAATAATCTTACATACCAATCAGATTATAGGAATCTATGTCATTCATATCATTTTTTTTATATAATTTGAAGGTAATGGAAAAACAGAGCAAGGATTTTGATGACATGTCAATTTTTTCTGGTGTTTTATGAAAAAAAAAAACATAAATCCTATTTCTAAATCAAACAAGTAAAGAAAGTCTAAAGTCGGTCTAGACCGACTATGAAATACCCTAAACCTATTTTTTCAAAATACAATAATAGTATTAAAAATGGGCGTTTCCGTGAGCAGATGAAGCCCATATTTTATGTGCATTTCAATTTTGATGAAAAATTTACAAAAATTTATAAAAATTTCAAGTTTTTTTCCTGTAGCTCTCTTGTTAATGCCTTTACAGCATTTTCGCTATTGTGGGTTGTATAAGAGGTGGGCGTGTTCGTGGACGGATTACGCTCATTGTTTAAAATCATCTTCTTTTTGTTGGAAAAAACATGCATACCAAATTTTATCTCAGTAGGTTGAACATAAGCTTACACGCAAAGAAATTTTTCGTTTATCGTAACTGAAAAATTCACCAACTATAATTCGTTTGCGAACTGTATTTGCTGCAAACGAGTATTCAGTTGTCATCAACCTAAAAATATTCTTGCTTGAAACGAAAAATTATCGAACTTAATGAAATTTTATCATTGTTTTGAAAGTTCAAGTTTAGCCGAGCGTGCTGGCTTTCGAGTCTAGGAACTTGAGTGACCTGGGTTCAATTCCTAACAGGAACACCAAATATTTTTTTTTTTAAGTAATGTTTTTTATTATTATTTTTATTATTCTTATTTTGAGGGTTCCTTTTGACCAAGCAGTTAATGAAACAGAATTACAATTTCAATAATTAAATTAAATTTTTGATACTTACACAGCCAAGAATCGAACCCACGTCTCCCGCGTGCCAGTCTAGCATGCATCCATTGAGCTATTGTGAGATATTGTGTGTGTCATAAGAAATGGATATTTTTTCTACAAATGAAGTTTTCAGTTGAAAAAAAACAAATTTGTCGGTTGCCGAAATTTAAAAACAACTTACGTTAATGGCCATCGAAATTAATTTCTTGAAATTAAATAACGCGTTTTCCGCAACTAACCATTATTATTCCAACTGTTCAAACGTCTACAAACAATGATTTGAAGCATGACAAACGAAGTTCGTTTGCAGAAAACTGGCGATAAACGTTTTTTTCTCTGCGTGTATTTATTGAGTTTTCAATTTTTGGGTTGTTTGTTAGGTGGGCGTGTCCGTGGGCGGATGACATCCTATTTATCGAAGACGTCTTTGTTTTGATATAAAATACACTCAGAAAAATATCAACTGTAATATTAATAGTCAGCCACTGTTATTTCAAAACACTGTTCGATTAAATGATTTGCGTTAAAGTAAACAATTTTCTTTGTAGAATGAACGTTTCACAGTATTTTTGTGCTGTTAAAATCATCTGTTGAAATATTTTTGTGTTTTTGTTGAATTGTCTATTTTTCCTAAGCAATAGTTTTTAGATGTGTTTTGCTATATTTATATTATCGTTGCCAATAGCTCAGTGGAAGTGCACTAGACTGTCATGCGGGGGACGTGGGTTCGAACCCTAGCTGTGTAAGTATCAAAAATTGTAATTTAGTAATTGAAAAAATAATAATTCTGTTTCCTTGATAGTTTGGTCAAAAATAACCTTCAAAATAAAATGCTTACAATCTTGCAAAAAAAAAAATTGCAAATTTCATTTTTATTTAAAAAAAATATTTTATATAAAAAAAATTTTTTTTGTTGGCCTTGCCGGATTTGAACCGTGGACACTCGAGTACTAGACGCACACGTCAGCACACTCGGCCATACATGAACTTTTAAAACAGTGATAAAATTTCAATTAACAAGTTTTTATACGGGTTTCGTGTTCTATAGACCAACAGTCAACCGACTGTTGATTTGAAAGTTTCATTTGTTGGATGGTATTTAACAGTGAAATCTGTTATTTCAACCCGTGATTTGTTTGATAAAACTGAATTTTTTCCCTGAGTGTACATACGTACCAAATTCTATCTCAGTACGTGAAACATAACCTTATTTAATTAGTTTGTAATTTATTGTTGTATGGGAGATGTGTGTGTCCGTAGGCGGATGACAACCATTTTTCAAAGACATTTTTGTTTTGATATAAAATGCACACATACCTAATTTTATTGTTTTAGGTTAGTTATGAGCTTATTTATGCACTTTTTAATTTTTTAGTGAAACTTCTTTTATTCGTGACAATTTTTATGAAAATTTTCAAGGTCGCTTTATTCGTGAATTTTATAAATAATATCAAAAGAGACAATTTTTATATATAAATTTTGACATAAAAATGATTGCCGCAAGCGGGAATTGAACCAGGACTGTCGCAACTGAGCTTCAAATAAGAGAAAAAATAAAAAACTGGCCACGGTTTGAAAACAAAAAGTGGTTTTTTGCGCCTAAATTGACATCAATGATTGTCATCATTCCTACATCATTGTCTTTTTGAAAAAAGGTTTAATACATGATTTTCTCCAAAAAAAAAGGAATGTGCCTTGTGTTAATTGATTTATTGAAAAATAAGTAAAGTAGTTGACTTTCACAATCATCTCAAGTCCACGCAAACCACCACGTGGTTTCTTCTGGTAACGTCAACAAATTATCAACCGATGGACTTTGGCGGCGAATCTGAGCGGCGAGCTTCCTTTGGCCATCAAGCAAAGGTTGTGAGTTGGGTTTCAAGCCCACCACGTAATCAAATTGTTTCAATGAAAAGCCAGAAAATATATAAAAGAATGATTCCCAAATCTGATGACGACTACCGCAAACGATAAACTGATAATAATTTACGGATATGCACCTGGAATGTCCGAACCCTAAATTGGGATGGTGCCTCTATCCAACTGATTGATATCTTGGAAAGATATAATTCTGATATCACTGCAATCCAAAGAATGCTATGGAAAGAACAGGGTTGCTTACGGCAAGCATTCTGTGATATCTAATACAGCGGCCAGCGGAGAAGCACGAGTTTGGATGTGGATTTGTAGTTGGCAAGAGAATACGGTATCATGTCCTGCGATTCACTCCTGTGAACGAACGACTTGCCATAATCCGCTTCAAGGCAAAATTTTTGAACATAAGCCAAATATGTGCGCATGCTCTGACAGAAGAAAAAGATGACGAGACCAAAGAAAGTTTTTACGAGCGCCTTAAAGACGTATATGAGCGTTGCCCGCACCATGACATAAAAATCGTGCTTAGTGACTTCAACGCCAAGGTGGTTAATAAAAACATAATTGGTTCAACAGTCGGAAAGTTCTGCCTTCCCGCCAACACATACGATAACGGAATGAGGTTTATTGACTTCGCCGCAGCACAAAACATGGTCGTTAGTAGCACTAGATTCAAGCATTTCAATATTCATAACGCCACCTGGCCTTATTGTCCCCTGATCAAAAAACATGCAACCAAATTGATCACGTTTTGATTGAGGGAAGGCACTCTTCCAGTGTACTAGACGTACGCACGATTCGCGGTGCTAACATAGACTCGGATCATTATCTTGTCGTAACCAAGATCCTCACACGTCTGTGCGCAGCGTAAAATGCTCGCTATCCTACACAAAGAAAGCTAGACAACGACAAGCTACAGTCAAAACGGACGGCCGAAGCCTTCGCTACTCGACTCTCACTCCTGCTTCAAGAAAACACACCTTTGATCGACGATATATGCGGGCAGTGGAGACACATATTCCACTTTATGCGTACGGTTGCCAAAGAGGTGATAGGCTACCACCGCCCTCGCCGAAACCAGTGGCACGACCAGGAGTGTCGCGACGCCACTGCAGAGAAGGACGCCGCCTACAAAGCCACCCTGCAGTTGGTTGTAACGCGTGCTGTTATGGAGCGATACCGAGAAAAGAAGAGAGAAGAGAGACGCATTTTCATGCGAAAAAACGAGAGGCGGAAATGCGTGAGTGTGAGAAAATTGAGATGCACGGTGACAGGAATGAGACTCGAAAATTTTTCGCAAAAAAAAAGATGCCTGGCCGATGGTTTTAAGACCGGAACCTCTTCCTGCAAGTATGAGAATGGGAATCTTGTAACAGATATCCAGAGTACACTGGTGTTATGGAGGGAACACTTCTCTAGTCTTTTAAATGGCGACGCTGACAACAATCCCGCCAGTGGAGATAATATCTCGGAAACCCCAATTATGGATGACAGCGTTGCAGTTCCACTGCCCGACTATAACGAGGTCTTAACACCGGTTGCAAAGCTCTGTTTAAATGCATTCACAAACTTTTATGCAGAATATGGTCGGAAGAATGCATTCCAAATGATTGGAAACTTAGTGTGCTCTGCCCAATCCACAAGAAAGGCGATCCCACCATTTGCGCCAACTACCGTGGAATTAGCCTTCTTAATATCGCATATAAGGTCCTCTCGAGCGTATTGTGTGAAAGACTGAAGCCCATCGTTAACCAACTGATTGGACCTTATCAGTGTGGCTTCAGACCTGGAAAGTCCACCATCGACCAGATCTTCACACTCCGACAAATCTTGGAAAAGACCCTCGAAAAACAAATCGCCACACACCATCTTTTTGTTGATTACAAAGCCGCCTTCGACAGTCCAATAAGAAGTCACCTATATGCCATCATGTCTGAATTGGTATTCCTGCGAAGCTAATACGTCTTTGCAGGATGACACTGAACAACACTAGCAGCGCAGTGAAAATCGGGAAAGACCTCTCCCTTCCGTTCGATACCAAGCGAGGTTTCAGACAAGGTGATTCCTTATCGTGCGACTTCTTTAATATAGTAATGGAGAAGATCATCCAAGCTGCTGACATGAGCCGCAGCGGCACAATTTTCTAGGACCTTCAAAAGGACCTTCAGGAGAATCAGAATTGCTTCGGCAGTTTTTCTCCGATTTAAAAAAAAATATGCAGAAATCATTCTAATGAGTTCCTCTATTTTTTGAATTTCCGACCGGCGAAATTTAAATTTCGATCCGGTCTACTGTATAAGTCAAAAATTATGCCCGTCCTACTATACGCATCACAAACCTGGACGTAGAACAGATCTGATTTGGGAGCGTTCGAGAGAAATGTCCTTCACAAGATCTATGGTCCAATCTGCGTCAATGGCGTGTACCGCATAAGATGTAACCATGAGTTGTATGAGTAATATGCCGACATCGATATACTCAAGCTAATTAGAACAGAGCGGCTTCGCTGGTTAGGTCATGTCAAGAGAATGAACGATGAAGCTCCAGAGAAAAAAATATTGGATTCGGTACCCAGTGGTGGCCAACGCAGACAAGGCAGACCGGATAGGAAGGCATTGGATAATCTAACAACGCTTGGAGTTTCGAACTGGAGCCAGCAAGCGCACGACAAAATAGGCTGGCGCAAATTCTTAGACCAGGCCAAAACCGACCAATGGTTGTAAGCGCCATTTAAGTAGAAGTAGTAGTAGTTGACTTAAAATTGGAACAGCATGGAAATATTACAGCGGTAGAGGAGTTTCATTGGGTTCAACTTTAAAATCTGCATCTATGGATTGAATATATTTAAAAATTTGCTCACAACTAAAGGATATAGGTTTTTCAATAAATATTAGTTTGCTCCTCTACACTAACTTTTAATTCAAATTTAGTTAATTTTTGTGCTGAGTGGAAATTTGACTGTTAGTCAATCAATGAATAATTAATGACGATGAAAAATTTCACCAAAATAATTTTTCAAGATTACATTTTATTCCGTTTAAGTACATGAAACTAACACTATTTCGAAACCAATTTTTAGTAGTCATTGAGTTTTTTTTGCCGGCTCTTTTTTGTGTTTTGAAAAGCACAGCTTCTGTTTCTGAACAATATAAAAAGTAATGTTAAGCAAACCAACTGAGTGAGGGCTTTAAATAATCCATCTGCCAATCTTGAACATATATGTTCTCTACAAATATGAAGGAGCTTTCGTTTATGCGCGGGCGTAAACAAAAAAATAAATAAATAGTAATAAGTTTAGATATATAGCATATATATATATATATATCGCATTTCTTGCCGAGAAGCACCTGCAGCGCGTTTTATTTATTTTTTATAGTGACTTGCAAACTTTTACAGTTCCAACACGTTCAAGTTTTCATTTGCCACAAGTTTATAAGCCACACACTACTCTACCCAAACATCTACATACACAAACACACATTCACATTCACATGCATTAAAGCCAAAAGACTTACCGAATTACTTATATGAAAATCATACGAAAAACGAAAAGAAATCAACAAGGAATTCTTTTTTTTTTGTATGAATAAAAAGACGCATCTATGAAGCATTGCAAATAAAAGGTGGCAGCTCAAACAACAACAACAACAACAACAACAACAACAGTTTACATCCGCACACATTTAAGCAGAAATCAAAACTTTGACGCATAAAATTGCTTGTATTGGTTCGTCATTATTGGTTTATGTATGCGTGTGTGTTGGTTTAGGAAGAAAAGAAACGATGATTTTTGATGCTAATGCTGCTTTACTGTATGCATGTATGTATGTATGTATTGCTTTTTATGCGCCTTGCTTCGAAAAGAAAAACAAAAAAAACTAAAGCTGTGCCACATTTCAAGGATTTGCTGTTTTGCTGTAAAAGTGTACATAAAAAGCGTGGAAAAAAGCATAACTTTTCGCTATGCAGTCGTCTCTCAAACATATACATACATATCTATATCTCTATGTCTAGCTGATGAATGCATAAATATTTTCACTCTAGTCCTTATTCGGCGAAGGACGACTTATCGCAGCAGGCATTGATTTACATGGGATTTATTCTTATTTTAACCATGCTGCGCGGGTTGGTTTGTTTATCACGCTTCTTTTCATTGTTTTTTTTTTTTGCATATTTTTTCGTCTCCATTGTTTGCGTGCGTGTGACTTTTCGCGTGTAGTTGCAAGTTGTTGTTTGACTTTAAGTAATTCGCGTTAGACTTCTGCGACGCGCTTGGCAGGCACGAAATTTGAATCCACATCAAAAATTATCACTTTTTTTGCACACAAAAAAATATGATGAAAACCGCAGGCGTATGCGTGACTTTAACAAACTCGTTAGTATTACTGTATGTGTCTGAGTGTGTGTGTATTTATGTGTTTTTGCATTTATGTGTCCTGGGTGTGTCACTTAGATTTCTTACTTAGCGCAGCGCACAAATTAAGTATGCGTCAAGCTTATAACTTTAACCGTGCTTTTTTAAGCCGCTTTAAATTTTTATCCTTTTCTATGCATTTCCTAAGCCATTTTGAATCCTTCTTCAATCCAAATAATATATTTTTATTTTTTTTTTTTTGTTCATTATGACTTGCTCTTCGACTGACAGTTGCTTCAGGCACGCATTCTGATTGCCTTTCTTGCAACTGTTCTCTAAAGCTTCTTGCTTCTTAATGCTGCTGCGGCTGCTGTTGGTTGCCAACTTCTTAGCCATCTTGTCGTGTGTCAGTGGCTTAAGCAGCCAAGTGACTCTGTCAAAATGTCTTCCTAGCAGCGTGCAGTCATAACTTTTGCATACTATGGTTAACCGACTATTGCAAAAAGTTCAAGTTGAGCATAAGTTTGAAAATTTTACTGCACCGGCGTCATATTTTTGCGCGATTTCATGATGCAATTTCGAGCAGAGCTCGAATAAAAAACTAAAAAAATCAAGTGCTTTTATTACATGGAATAAAAGAATAACATATTTAACAATAATGGAATAACATGGAATAAGAATAACATATTTAACAACTATAAATTTTAAAATGTTTACGACACAGAATTTACACAAAATTAGTTATAGAGATTTTCATTTCACCAAAAAAAATCAAATTTACAGTAGAGCAAGAATCTTACAATTCACTCGATTAACTCGATATGAAGATATAGAGGATAGACAACAAACTTATTTTCCCCTACTACGTGAAACATACATCAGGAAGAATATGAAATTTATTTTTCGATCAACCTAACCACTATAAAATTTATATAATAATTAATAATGCTATAATATTAATGTTTTTGTGGGGTTAAACCCTCAAGGGTCAAGGGTTAAAACCTCCCAAAAAATATTTTCCAGAAAATTTCTTTAGCGGTCACACAAGACAAGTAACCTCTTCGAGTTATTGGTTTCACATAAAAAACGAAACGATAATACATTAATTTTTAAACAACTATTGCAGAGTTAAATATTGGGAAGGTTAATAACTTCATATTTCAACTAATTTTATTTATTATAACGATACGGCGCACATAGGGGTATTTGGCTCGAAAAACCGCGCAAAAATATTTGTTTGTCCTAAGTAAATGAAACTTACCCAAAAGAACTTGATAAGGGCTATAAAGCTTGTTTCGACCAAATCAAGGTGTAAATTAAGTTTCATAAGGGGGGACTTAACATTCGCGGCAGAGATAACAGACCTTTTTTTGAAAAATTCATAACTCAGTCAAAAACAAACATTTTTCCAAAATTTTTCGCTCCAAAATGGTTTTATAGAGCTCCAAACTGGCGGCAGAGAAAAAAAACGGGACCTCGTGGTTGCAGCTCTGGGAGTCGCAAAAATTGTCCAATTGGAAAAAAAATGACTTTTTTAAATCTTAACAAAATTGGTAATCGTATGTCACGAGCTTTTTTTAATATTTTTTTTTTTCACTTTTTGGTGATGTTCCAAATTTGAAAGTGTGTTTTTCAAAAAAAATTTTGAATTAAATTCATTAAAAATCGAAAAAAATTAAAAAAAGCTCGTGTCATACGAAAGCGAATCAAGTTTAAAAAAATACAAAAAAAAAATCGTCAAAAAATGAACCCGCTAGTGCCGCAACCAGTACGAAAAACAGGGTTTCGAGATAAACACGTTCAAAGTTTGTGAACAAAGAAAAATGCAAGGAAAAATAAAAATGCGCTCTCACTAATCCGGCTGTAACTTTTTAGCTCGTAAAAATTTTTCCATGAAATTTTTTTCTTAAAATCTTAAGAATATTTACTAAAATACAAAATTATAAAAAAAACGGCCAATGTCATGTCCCTTTTCTCTTTCATTTCAAATTTTCTCTTTCATCAAACTAGACACCTATCAGGGAAAATGAAATCTGATTGAGGGGGTGGTTTCGGGCAGCATTTTTTTTCGTTTTTTGCTTTTTGACATTTTTCTTCATTAGCTTATACCAAAAATGTTATCCAATAACACCAAATAACATAACAAAAAGAATATACTAAAAAAAAAATATTAAAAAAATTTCCCATTTTCATACATTCATAACAAATTCTATATCTATATAAATAAAGCTTCAATATCCATAAAAAAAGTTTTATTGTTAAGTACATACCTGCAGAAAAATCTTCCATAGCAACAAACTTTTTTCACAATATTAAAAACAAAAAAAAAATATTTATTTAGATGTGATCTTTTTCACTCAAATTAACTCAATCACAATGCAAGCTTACGATTGATGACTTTCAACTGATGCTGCGACGAAGTGTGTGCATTAAAATTAAAAAAACAAACGGTACCTTATTTAATGAGTATTTACAAAAGCTAGAAAAGAATTTCACTTCTCAACTTTACATTTTGAGAAATTGATTAATGAGCGGTTTTTCGAGCCAAATACCCCTATGTGCGGCGTAACGGTATAAAGCTGTAATAATATTTGTAATATTTACTTTATAAGTTCTATTACAAAATTTTGTTTGTTATATTAAGGTTAGGGCTTAGCTTAGAAATTAAAATAAGTAAGAATTGAGTAATTTTATTTGACTTCCGTGAGAGGGCGCTTTAGTTAATCAACTATGTTTGGCTCATTCGCGCCAAAACAGATGAACCGATTTTGATGAAACTTGGTAAGCATTTGTATATTAGACCTGTTCATAGTTCTATGTAATTTGCTAAAGTTTCTCCGATTTTCGCTCCCCTCAAAAAATCTGAATAATTGGACTATAAAAATAAAAAAGTTGAAAACTGGGACGAGTCTCTTCAAAAATTTATATTTTGAGAAAAACTCAATTTGTAAAAATTATCACTTTTTATAAATTACCTAAAAATGAATTTGGTAACAAATTTATTTTGAAATTTAACATTTTTGAAGTATTTGGGTATGGTCAATCGAATGGGGAAATAAAAACTGATGCTTTTAAAACAAAAAAGTTAACTTTTTCAATTGTTTTTGTCATAAAACATGAAAAAATTATAAAAATTTTTATGAAATTTTGACTTTGAATCCAGTTTTTAGATTTGTCCTCCGCCAAAAACTCAAAATTACTTGCCTATGTTCTGAAGGATTTTATTACCCTTCAAACAAATTAAAGACTAGATCCGAAACACTTACCTTAGTGCTTACAAAGCGATTTTTCCGAACTTCTTCTTAAAAAAAAAAAATTAAATTCAACAAAATTTTGGGTTTACCATATTATAAAGTAAACAATGCTTTTAAATTTATATTTTTTTATTTTTAAACCATCAAAATATTAATTTTACACAAAAATTAAAACCACAAATAAGATATAAGAAACAAAAATAAAAGAAATTTCACTTTAGTTTTTCCATAATTCTTGTCTTAGTGGTATTTGAAAATTCTTTCCTGTGCTTTTCAACTATAAGAAATGCCTCGTCCTTCGTAAATTTGTCATTGACCAAAACTGAAGTTGAACGAGCAATCCCAAAATCGAATAGATGTCAAAAGAATTTTTTAAAATTGGTATTTTTTTGGGATAAAATTGCATATTAAATGCATGCTAAGAAAAACTTTTAAATGCCCCCAAAATTTTAAAATTGAATTGAATAAATGATGGCAGTTTTGAAAATCGTCCATTTTCTGTGCTTGAGGCACAACTCCGAGTAACACCGGGTAACATCCGCTATTATTTTATGTTAAAAATGTAGGCGTATTAGAAAAATTGGCGTCACCCGAACACGCACGCCTACCATATAACCTCAAAATTGAAAACTCTATAAAGAAGCATTGGAGTCATTTTTACTCCAGCCAAGCTATATCATACCTTACTAGTTTTTTTTACGTAAAATTACGTCTTATAGAGCGGTTTCGTTTGTTGATTATAAATGAATAATTTCCATTGTTATTGTACTATTAAAAGATCTCATTGCATCTTATTGTACTAATATTGTCTAAATAAAATGTAAAATGCAAATGTAAATGTAAAATGTTTGTGTGGGGTCTTTTTAACGGAGTTTTTCAAGGTTATCAAACTTTTTTGACGAATACTTCAGAATATGCCTACAGCCTTTAATACTCATCATTCAAAAAAAGTATATATACATAAATATCAGATATATCCTGCGATTAATGAATATCTAATTTTGGATTGGGTCACTTTTATATTGAAGACACAAAATAGTAAAATATAAGAAAAAAATGAAAGTGTTTATATAAGAAAATCAATCATCAGCTGCTTATGCTGAGCTTGCTGCTTTCTTTGTTTTTGATTTGTTGTTTGTGCTTGTATTGCTTTTGTTTTATTCGAACTGATACTCAGGCTTCTTGTATGAACTACTTCTTTGTTGGGTTCTTTTATGTAGTAATTAGAAATGAGTGCTCTATTTTAACAATCACAACCTCTTTTCAACTCAGTCAATTAACTCAAACTGTCAAACTTAACCAAATGGGTCTGTGATCCGTTAAGACTTAACTCTTAAAAAAAAAACGAGTTGGATTATATTTCGTTTTATGCTTTTACCCAATAGATGATGTACAATTTTAATTTTTATTTTAAATGCAAATTAACTTGTATCCCATATCCCACTAGCACTAGCAAGTGTAGCTCGTAAACTAAACATCGGACAGAGACGAAAGCTTAACTCGAAAACTAAACATCGGACTGAGACGAAAGTGGTACTAATAAAAAGGACATGTGCACTGCGTAAGATATAGTTACCATACGATTATTATAAAAATCGGGGTCTTCATTTTATTTTGAAATTAGTAGTTAAACTGACTGTAGCTCGCAAACAATATATCGGACAGAGACGAAAGTGACACGAATGGAAAGTGCATTTGCTTCGCATTCTGTCATGTTCTTTTCAACTTTGTCAATGAACTTAACCTGTCAAACTTAACGAAATGATCGAAAAAATTTGACATTTTGCTTGCTCATTTTGTCATGCTTAATATGAACTCCATAATTGAGTGTTGTTCATTTTTTTGCTAACTTTTTGAAGATCAATGAAAATTTCGTGCAAAATGGACAAAACAATCGGACCAAAGAGACAAACTAGAAGAGATTACAACTTTAACGGAATTCTATGTCTACACTTACGATACTATCGAAACTGTTTCCTTTTTTTTTTGTGTGGTGAAAGGCTAATCCTTTTTATTTACCATAAAAAAAGTAACATAAAATGCCAATGAGAAAATTCAGAATCAGAAATTAAAAATTTAACTGTTTATAAAAATGTTAATTGTTAACAAATCTTGGAAAGAAAGTGTTCCTCTTAAGGGAATTTATCGAAGAACTTAAGGTTACATTTCAAAATTTCCGACAAGGGATTTGGTATTAAAAGGAGTTACAGTGTATGCTAGACCAGATCGAAAAAAAAATTAACGTGTCGGTGTCTAAAATATAAGCTTAGGTCGAGAAAATAAAAAAAAAATATTTTTTACACTGTAGTTCCTACTCCTCTTTAGCCAAATGTTTTTAAGACTTGGTAAAAAAAAAAATTGTATGGGAACCCTCATAAAAAAAGTTTACAGTTATAATGATTGTAGCAAGATCTTATTTTTTATAATTTTTTTTTTTCAGGCAACGGCAAGTCAAAAATTATTTTTTTATTTTAAATAAAAATTTATTAATGTCATATGAGAGAACATTGAATTAAATATGTTTTTGACCTTTCAACAATTGCAATATGTTATTTAATAAGAAAATTAATCATTTTTTTCTACACAATTAACTAATATCTGAAACACGCTATCATGCTAAAAAAAAATTTATAACAGATCGGGTCAGAAAAACAAAAGTTCGCGTATAGTAAGCCGGATTGATTTTGTATGGCGAAAAAAAAGTCTGCTGGACATCGACTCAAAAGTTATAGGGACTCTTAAAAAATATTTCTGCATCACATTTTTTGGATCGAAAAATTCCCATCGAACGGTTTTGGTTCTCCTGAACCCCTTTTTTTGTTTAAAAAAACAAGTTTTTTTCATATAACTTTTTTCTTTCAGAATTCATACCGAAGATAAGCAAAAAGTAAAGATTTTGATAGTACACAAATATTGGCAAACAAAAATTTTGCAATTTCTTGTCTTTACAAACTCTTAAGAGACTTCCGATATTTCGTCATGTTCGTAAAAGTGCTTTTTTAAATACTTATAAAATACTAGTGTAAAAGCCCGTCCTACGACGGGAAGGAACCATTTAGAGTACAAAATGCAACAAAAAATTTACAAAGGTTTTTATTTGAAAACATGTTTATTAAATTATTTTTATAAAACTTCCTTATATACAACATTTCTAGTAAAAAAATTCTTAAAATTTTAACCACTTAACCTTGTCCCTTGCCATCTATAATGCTTAGTTTTACATCATCAGCCCGCTAAAACTGCCCATGACTAAATACCATTTCTTTTAGAACAACTCCTACTTTGTGCAATATTTAACCTTGCAGTTTATTTATGGTCATTGAAAATGTCAGTTTAACTGGAAATTGTCGCCTCCGGAGAGTGACAGGCAAATCTGTGTTTGTCGGGGTCAAATCAATCATAGGTGTGAAAACTATTTAATGTTCGCCAGTACGCCTGTCAATACTTGTGCGATGATTAATTAAGTTTTTAAGTTTTTCAAAACTAACCACCTTCCATTACAGATATCTCTTTTGGTATTGAAATTTCGAAGAAGTATTATAATACTTCCAATTTCGAGGTTTAACTTATGCAGTTGCATTTCTGAAGGATAAAATTCATTCAAAAACTGGGCAGGGTATTTTGTTTATCGTTATCATCACTGTCTTCAATTTAATCCGTGCTCAGATCTCTCATTGTGTCACCAACTAAAATATTTAGAACTTGCTCGTTGACTTCGTTCACATCGGAATTTTTTGGGCAAAGGATAGCAATTTTGGAATACGGTTGATGTTATTCGGACTCAAAGTATCGCCAGAAATCTATTTAATAAGCGAACCTTTATAAACAAAATGATCGGGAATTTCTATGATAGTTTTAGGCAAGCTGTGATCATTCGTAAAATCTCCGTTTCTTAACTTGAGAAGCCAATCGCCAAAACTTGGATCAGAAGACCGAACATTGTGATTTAGTTCTAGCAATTCCAATTAACACCACACGTCACTGAATGTAATAATTGCTGTTCAGTTTATGCAGACCGAATAGGTTGCGGTTCTGTTAATTAAGCAGCACTGTAATAGCAAGGCATGATGTTTGACGTATAGTAGTTGAGGAAAATGACGATCGCCCTCAAGTACAAAGATTTCCAATACATAATTTAATAACAGGTTCTGGTCCATTCTGAACAGGTTTGAAAAGGTTTAGTAAGTACAAACATTTCAAATGCATAATTTTACACAGGTTCTGGTCCAGGCTGAACATGTTTTACGATATAGGGCACGGAGCAGGACGCTTGTCTTTTATATATTAAGATGTATTTTGCATGATATTACCATGCATTTAAGCTTGTATTGAGCTCTTCTTTACATTGGTATATCGTATTGTGTGGTTTAATCAAAACTGAGTACCATGAAAAATACGTAAGTATTTCACAGCCGTTTAAAAAAATAAATTTTCGAAAATCATGTGTTTTGCACTGAAGGGCCATCTAGCGTATGCTTTAATAAAAAACGGTTATCAGAATTCGATTTTGCGTACCTCAAAACTCATTCTCACCAAGAGTTGTCAAAATTGAACAATTATTATGGCAATTAAATAATAATTAAGCAGAAAAAAACCTTTTGAATATCAATGTTTTACATTTTTTATAATTGTGGCATTTTGTTTTCGTAAAACCACACCAGAAAGTGTTTTGATAAAAATAATAGCTCAATACTTTTCCAATAAGATTAAATTCACGTAAATACCATGAAAAATATATATATTTTAAGTGTTTTCAAAAGACATGTATTCGAAAATGATGAAATATAAAAAACTTTTTGTTGTCTCAAAGGCTTAAAAAAAATAAAAACATATTAAATATTAAATAACAAGTAGATCACATTGAAAAAAATATTTATATCTGGTCAGAGCATTTGTCAACAGGAATGAAAATTTGCAGTTCTGTGTTTTTATATGAAAAAAAATTGATTGATAAGCTTGATTTTCTTTTTCAATCAACCATTAATGGGTCTCCAGTACAAAAGTTGATAAAAAATGCACAAAAATGCAATTCGGGGGACGCCAAAATTGGTTCAAATAAAAAAAAGTACATCAATCGAAAGGATTTTTCATGTACTCTTTAATTTTGGTACCGTAATTGGGGGTACGATTTTTGCCATACAAGTTGATACACTCTAATGTGTATCATGAAAATTTTTAGTTTTTTGCTTATCTTAGGTATGCATTCTGAAGAAGAAAAAAGTTGTGTGCAAAAAACTTGATTTTTTGGTCCAAAAATGGGTCCAGGAGAACCAAAACCGCACCATGGGGATTTCTCCAATCCAAAACAAAATTATGCAGAAATAGTTTTTAAGAGTTCCTCTAACTTTTGAGTCAGTGTCCGGAGAAATATAAATTTTGATCCGGTTTAATAGCTTATAGATACCATATTAATAAATCTGTTGAATGGCTAAGATATGATGTGGTATTGAGTCAGAATAAATATCTTTATAAGTCACATATTCGGGACTCCCACTAGATCATAAGCTCAACAGGAAAATCAGCATTTATTTTTATAGTCAGAAAATTTTTAATATGGATTTCAGAGAACATGGTCCAAAATGAATGTAATAGATTGTTTTCTAAAACATAATATTTCAACTCTTTCTAAAAAATTTATGAATTTCTAAAACTCAGAAGAGCAATTGAAAAAAAGAAATAGCATTGAAAAAAATCATAATAAAAAAATCATTCCGGTCTAGCCAAGGTCCTACGCTTTTACCTTTCTTTAATACTTTCCTCATTTCTAAACAATTTATACAAAAAATTCATCAATATAAACGACTTTGGTAGTTTTAGTTGGTGGTAGAGATGTTTGTGGAATGAAATTGCTTGATAAATCGAATTGAGTGAGGTTAAAGCATAACACTTGCCTCAGATTCAAATTCGCATGTTGACTAGCGCTCCGCCACACATACACAATTCTACATTCTTCTTTCCCTTGATTTCATTTTCTCTCCGACTTATCAATTTCCTTATTTTTCGAACCAAGGCAGACTTGAGGTTTGACACCTGAAATCCTTGGTTCAAAGTTACAAAAATAAAAAAACAATGTTGAATTTTAAAAATTTTAAGGTAAGTTCTTCTAACAACTCTAAAACTAACTAAACTTTTCAAAAACTATTCAATTGTGTGCTAATTAACTGGCCAATACTGTATGTTAAAAATTGATTTTAGTGTTAGTCAGTTTCGAAAACACATCAGTGATGTGACATCACAATTAATGCCTTTTCAACAGTAATTTAAAATTGTTTTTCCAAACACTAAATGTTAACATACAGCATTAGTTTATTTGTTTTAGCACGCTGTTAAGGAAAATGTTAACACATCTCAGATATTAAAAAATTTTTATCATTAATTTTATAAACACTTACACAAACAACTTCACTTGTTATACGATGAACTAGCAAATGTTAAGCAGAATTCTATCTGTGCAGAGCACTGTTAAAGTTCATCACATCATCGGCACTGTTAAAGTGAGCACTCACTCAGTACTAAAGTGAACTAACGAAGGCTGCTCTTAGCACTTATGTTGCAAAAATCCTTGTCCTTAAAGTTGATTTCATACATATTTTCAGCAGTCAGTTACAAAAACAAGTAACAACAACATGCTATGCATGCGATAACCACAAACTCGTTACTAGGTCAATAACATTTACAACAATGCCATTCAGCGCTCTGGCATGCTTTTAAGCTCAATGCTCAGCAAATATTGCATATTTTCTTGAAAAAAAAATACGCTCTTACAGGATGTGCCTGAAAGAATTTGCGCTGAAACTGAAAAGAGAGAAATTTAAGTACTAACAAATAAAACTGAGAATTTGTACTAAAATTAAATGAGCTCAAAAAAGCTATATTTTCTCACACTCTCTTTATTGCTCATTAATACTCAGTTGCTGGCCAATATTATGTATTCTAGTTGGCAGCACGTCTGCAGCATCCTTTGCTAGGATGCTGTCCGAGTAAGGCTTTTCAATGTGCTCATCGTGCACGTCTCTCGTCGTTTATTGTCGAAAACAGCTCGTCGTAGTCGTAGCTCCGTAGCTAGTAGCATCAAATGACAGCTTAAACTTTGTTGTAACTGTAAATAAGGACATTAACAACGGAGAGCGAAGAAGCCGCAACGAATGGGCAGCAGCAGCAGGTCGTGGATGCTGCTGTTGGTGATGTACTCGTACACTTACGACAGACGACAAATATTGCCACAACACCAACAAAAATAAAAACAACTATTTTGTTGTTTTGGGGTTTAAGCATCGACGGGATTCTTAGATACTTTTAGTACTTATTAGAACGCGTACTGTAACGGTCGGGATACGGATGCCAGCTGAGTGTGTGCGAATAACTTACAAGAGCATCATCATTAGTCATTATTTTTTTCAACTGCTGTTGATTGCCACTTTAAAGTGTTGGTATTTTGCTGTCATAAATTATTGTAATTGTGTGAAATTTATTTAAATCATTAAGTAAACATTTAAAAGGTCATAAAACAAAAGCCAAACGACAGAATTTAAGTAAACATTAAATAGTAGTAAATTGTGCGTGCAGCAACTGTCATTTGTCATAAGTATAAATATATAAAAAAAAATAAATAAAAAATCACGAGTCCAGCTGTGGTTCGGTACAACACTTCGTTTGTGTGAGTCTGTGCAAATTGTGCTAGATAGATAGCCAAAAAAAAGGGCAGTGAATGAAAAATGAAACAACAACATAAACAACAACAACAACAATAATAATGAAAAATCTAACAAAAATAATGAGCTCAAAATAAATAACAGATACATTCGTGGCTGTGGCAGGCGGTGTTGTAACGAATTGTTGTGATACACGCAAAGAATGCGGCTTAATTAATCGTTACAAATGAGCAGCAGCGTTCAAATATGCAACAAAAGATATCACATAATAACAACAACAAAGATAACAAACCATCTCTTATTCATGCTTTAGAAAATATTTAAGTGACGCATTTCCGCTGATTACTTTAAAGAGCATCAGAAAGTGACAAGCGGAAACGGAAATGAATACGCTACCAAAGTGATTATGTTGGCATTGTTATATGGTTGTGTTTATGTGTTGGTGTGTGTTTGAATGTGTGTGTGTGTGTACGTTGGCACATAATTAAATACATTTTAACAGACACGCACAAAGTATGATGCAAAAAAATAACACTTAAGTCGTTGCGTCCTACATCAAACACACCCACCCAGCAAACCAACCAACACACACAAGCTCAGCTCAAAAATGCCAGCACCAAAAATAAAAAAAAAACACAACAAAACAATAAAAAAATTTAAATGATGCTCGCCTGAAATGGTGCCGCCTTAACGCCTGGCGTTGTGCTTTTTCTGTGCTGTCTAAATTTTTTTTTTTTTTTCGTATCATTTTCTTTGTGCTCTGCTCGTTGCTTTCATGTCAAACGATGCCATCACTTTTATATTTTTTTTCTTCTTATTGCTAAATTTTACTCTTGTTATTAAATTGTGATTTTCTTGCTCCTGCAAAAAGGACACAATTTAGCTTACTCAGTAAAGAGCAGCACAGAAGTGACATTAATTTTGATATAGAAACAAAACTTAAATAATCAACAAAATTATGTGCAGACTCAGGGGCTAAAGAGATGTCATTCAAGTGTTAATGATATGGAAATTAACTGATAAGAATTAAGCGTTGCCACCAAATCAGCATAATGTGCAAAAAATGCAAATAACAGCATAAAATAACTTAATTGAACGCAAAGTTTGAAACATTCTCTCGGCAGCTGCTGGTGCGAAAACTACAGTTGTCAGGTAGCAACGTCAAAAGAAGCTGCTTTTTAGTTTAACTAATTAAACTATCATATAATTAAGTATGTTTAATATACGAACAGGGTGTTTAAAGGGTATTAACTTAATGAAGTGTTTCGCAGAATTGGCCGGCAAAGGTGTAGACTGTGCTAGTTGAGTTGAAGAAGTATCTTAAGTCGTATATTTATTCATATTCAAGGAAAACCTCGCCCCAAAAGGTTAAGAAGAAGTAGTAAGATAGTTCTGTAGCTTCTTTTTATGTTCACATTTTATTGTGAATGCATTTTAATTAAGACTTGCTTGATATTTTCTCTTGATAAGTAGAATATATTAAACAAAATATTGAAATTTTTTAAAAACAAAATAAACGAAAAAATTGTATTTCAAAACACTTCAATCTCAATAACAACTCAACAAAATTTACCTTTATAAAGGTCTGAAGAGTTTTGTTAAATGTGCTCTGGGCAAAAGCTGGCGATGCTAAAGTAATTTTATAGGCAATTTCTAGTCAACTTCTTATATAAAACGAATTTAAAATGCCCACATAAAAACAAGTCAAAACAAAGAGAAAACTTAAAGTTACTTTAAAAAAAAAAACACATTTAAGGACGACATAATGCTTAATAAAACTTTTATAGTTTAAGTTGTTTTCTTTTTTCTGTTTGAGATCCAATTTTAAACAAAAATTTTTTGTTATAAACTATTTCCTTTTATTTCTACTCAATATTTCATCAACAAAAAACATATTATTTTAGTCGAAATAAGTAATAACAAAAATTTTTGGTTTTAATTGGACCCTGACCCCGAAGAAGAAAACATCCACCAATGGCTACAGAGGTCAAAAAAAATCATATCATTATTCAATCATCGTTGAGAGTTAAACTTAAAATAAAAGAATTTTTCCTTTTTTCATGAAATTCACAAAAAAAAAAAAATTTTTTTTTCTCATAACGATTAATGGTGAATATGTAATTTAAGCCTCTTCTGCTAAAAAGCAAGATTTTTCAAAAATTAGAATTTTATACATATATTCACATTTTGGCACTAAAAAAGGGAATTTAGAATGTGAGAAAATAAATTGTATTAAAGTACGAAAAACATAAAACCTCTAGTAATCTCTTATAAAAGATCATTTGAAGATTGTATTTTCTTAATCAACAGCATAGCTTAAGCGGTGAAGTCATTGTTTAATCAAACAACAAAAAAAAAACAAATTGGCCATTTCAGCCCTTGAAAGGACTTTGACCGATCTTCTTAAAATCAATTGTGTTGTGTGTGTTATTAAATGTTTGTACACAATTGACCGAGAACTGGACCTACATGTTTTATGCCGACTCCGAACGGCTCATGTTCTCAAGAAGCTTTACATGGCATTATTTACTCTCTGAGGTTTGTCATTGTCTGCAGAGAGGTGGTGACCAATTAGAAAAATTTTTTATTGAAAAAAACGTTTCGCCGCGGCTGGGGATCGAACCCGGGCTCCGAGCATGCTAAGCCACACACTTAGCCTGCATGCCACGGTCACCACACCATTTTATTGTTTAATCAGTGTTTTTTTAAAATTTGTTCATTAATATAACTCAGATATCAAAGATTTTTTAAAATTGACCTAAATCTATTTAACTTTACTTACCCTACGTACAAAAGACCTGGTTCAAAACCTATCACGTGATAGGTGCCAAAGTGATAGTGACCAGTCCCAATTCTGACACCAACATATGAAACCAACCGGTCCCTTTTACATGGCGTTGTCATTGGCAGGGGTAAATTGACACCGGCTAGATACCTTTGGACCAATCTGAGAACCGGTTCAAAAATATATCGGAAAGTGTCAATTGCCACCTCAGAGATACCTTTGGACCTAATCAGTAGCCAGTTTATTTATAGAACACGGTACACTTGTGCGCACGTTGTTAATGAAATTGAAGCAATTTTTTCAAAATTCATGTTTAGCCGAGTTTGCTAGCGTTCACGTTTAGCATTCGGCTGACCTGGGTTCAATCCCCGGCAAAACAAAAAATTTTGTTTTTTTTTTATATAAAATAATTTTTTTATAATAAAGAAATTTACTTTTTTTAACTTAACTAAACTTATTTTGAAGGTTATTTTTGATTAAGCAGTTAAGTGAAACAGATTTAGAATTTATATTATTATATAAATAAATAAAGAAAAACATATTCAAAAACTATTAGTCCCATTCTAAGTTATATCGAACCTGTCCTGTGATAGGTTAAATTTGAACTGTCACAGAACCGGTCACTTAAGAGCAATTGACCCTGATTTCGCCGAAGGGTATATATAAAGAAGTAAAGGTTTGTTGACTGCAACAACCGTGAATGTGCGTGATTAGTATGTGACGTGCAAGCCTACAAACTGCAGCAGCCCCAGTTCAATCCTCACATATTGCAGAAAGTTTTTTCAATAGAAATGCATGTGTTTGATTGACCATCAGCTCTTTGCAAACAATGACAAACATCAGTAAATAATGTCATATAAAGCTTCTTTAGAATTCGGACTTTGGCCGTTCTGAATCGACATAAAACATAGGTCCAGTTCTCAATCAATTTTGTGTAAAAATATAATAAAACACACAATTAAATTTATCATAAGAAGCTCAGTCAAAGGACTTTCAAGAGCTAATATGACTCATTTGTTGTTTTTTTACGATTTTTTTTTTTAATTTGTTGATATATGTATGTGGAAGGTTACTCAAAAAGTACTGTACAGATTTCGATGAAAATCTCAATTTCGATAAGCTTCATCAACTCAAATCTTTCTTAATGTACGTAGGTTATGTTAAGTCATCTTATATATTAATACGTGAACATTAAAGTTTGTAGTACGCTTTGTTGGTATTAATTAAAACTCAAAATAACTGAAACTTATATCATTTGAAAGGTTATGTAGCCCAGATGTGCACTAATATCATGTGCAGCATGTATATATAAATGATATATCTGATAGAGGGGGCTCCCAACCTTCTAAGAGAGAAATTTAATTATTGAGAAAAAATCTGCTCTTTGATTAATATGAAATATAGTTGGGGGAGAGTTCTTGAGTTGGTCGAATTTGAATTTTTTTTTTAAAGCATCAATTTTTTAAAAAAATGCAGTTTTATCCATTCGTCAATTATAAAATTTGTAACAAAAAATTCTCTAACAGAGAAATATAATATTTGAGAAAAAATCTGCTCTTTGCTTAAAATAAAATTAGGTAGAAGGAGAGTTCTTGAAATGGTCGAATTTAAGTATTTTTTTAAAGCAACAATTTTTTAAAAAAAATTGTAAAATTTGTAAAAAAATGTGTGTTTTGAATTCGATAATTTGATTTTCCATGTGAATATCTTGGTTGAATTTGAACGGTTTTTCAATTTTTCTAATTTTTTCTGAAAGTTTGTTTAATTTTCTTTCAAATGTAATAACAGACACAGTATACATAAGTATTTTTTAATAATTTTCTTAATATTATCATTAGTTATTTAGCGTGTGTTTCGACCAAAAGCCAAGAGAGAGAAAAAAAACTGTCTCAAATTGAATGTTCTAAATTCTAAAGCAAATATCTCCGCCATCTGTGAATAGATTTTATTTATTTCTTTTTTGTATTGAAGTCTTATCAGTTTACTTAAAAAATTTTTTAAAAATAATACTATTTTTTATTGTTTATATTTAAATTATTGCTTTTAAAAAAAGACCACAGAATTTGATTTGTTCTTAAAATATGAAGCAAAAATGATTTTTGTTGTAAAAAAACAAAAACTCAAAATTGCATTTTTGATTTTCTTTGAAAGTCTATACTAGATTTTGGTTGAATTTTTTTATCTTGAAACTAAATAAATAAATTTTCCGTGCTAGCAAAAAATCCAGGCTACCTCCTTTGATTTCTTTGACAGAATTAAATTTTTTTAAGATGTTGTTTTTCTGTTTTTGAAAAAATTAATCAAATAAAAAAAATTTTTTTGAAGAAAACAGCTTTATACCTGCAATGAATTACGAGTTATAGCCTCAAACTTATTTGAATCATCTCGCATATAATTATAAAATGGCAATCAATAAATTGGTCGAATTTTGACTCCAGGCGATAGCAGTAATAATAATAATAAGAGATTGCAAACAACCGTTTATCCAAAAGCAAAAATCCAATTTAATCCCATCGATCCTACAAATCATAGTTTCAATCAGGACTTTGCAGTTTCATACATGTTGGACAACGATTCTTTTTCCACAGATTAACCTTTTCTAACTAACCTAATGACACGCATTACTTATTTCTTCGATTAAATGACTTGATTTCTTTTTGTTTCGATTCCATATTCTTCATAGATCATCATGTGGTACCCAAAAATCAGTTTTAATACCCCCACGTGTTTGACGCCGATAAGAGACGTTGTAGGTATAGAAAAGTATAAATAAAAGAGATTATATCGATAATTTGACCCTTAATTAAGGTACCCAAATTATATATTACATGAAAAATTCTTTCGATTTGAACACTTTTTTTTGTAAACCAATTTTAGTGATCCAATTGATAAATATTTGTAGTTCTATGTTTTTATATCAAAGAAATTTTTTAAAAAACCAACAAAAAAGTGTACCAATCGAAAGGATTTTTCATGAACTATTTAAAATTGGTACCAGAATTGGGAGTCTGATTGTTCCCATACAATTCGTTACCCTCTTATACATATATTATTAATCCTCACGACCAACTGAGTCTTTTTAGACATTACCATCTGTCTGTTACCACGATTATAGCCGTGATTTTTGTGCTATTGTTATGAAAATCAATGTTTAGCATTTTATCTAAAACATAAAGATCAATTTTGAACATGCGCAAAATCTGTTGAAAACCATGCCTACCTTCCATACAAAGGGGCACAAGCAAAACTATAAAATCTCTTTAAATATCACAAAAAACTTAATGTAATGACTCGAAATTTTACACATAAGCCTTAATCTTTGATCTCAAACATGCACACATTCTCCTTACCCTTCTTTACGGGTGCGAAATCTGCGCCAATTGTGATTCTGTAAGCAAACAAAAACTCAATGTAGCATTTAACAATATTGCAAGATATATTTTTGGCTTAAAACACTCAGATCATGTTTCCTGCTATGCAATTAAAATTTACAGTATGGCCTTTGAGAACATTCTTTAATTTCGAACTTTACTCTTGCTACATAAATTACTGCATACTGGAGAACCCTCCTAATTGTACGACCGTATCTCTGTTTCACGTTCAAACAGGCAATTTTACATATTTGCAATTCGTCTTTGGAACTCGCTACCCCCTTTGTTAAGGTCCATTATAACGCCGTACAATTCAAAAAAATTCTATTCAGTCATCTCTCTTCGTTGCAATAAATTAATTTCTCATTTTTTTTCGAAAAATATAATTTTCTTTTCATTTTAAAATACTGTTTTTTCCCATTAATTAAATTTAATATTTTGTTTTTTTATTATGCTTTTTATATTATTTAGTTTTTATATTATTAATTTTTATTAATTTTTGTTAAATAATTTTTATAAAATTTTATTATTATTATATTTTATGTACTTTATGTTATTCTATTTTGAATTAAATTAAATTCTGCTACTTGTTAAACTTAAATCGAATGATGCCAGTGCAGTAATTATAAGGTTCTTACCTTGTTGTACTGGTATATAAAATAAATAATAAATACAATAAAAAACCAATTTAAAATATTTATCTACCTTAAATTTCACTGAAGGATCCTGTTGGATGCATTAATGGTTCCAAAGAAACCATTGAAGAATTATACGTTAAAGCAATAGTTTCGTCTAAAACAAAGTAAACATTCATGAAAGCTCGTACTCAGCTCGCTTGTAAACAAAAAGTCTACTCATTTTGCTTTTATTTGCTCAATAGTTGGCAACACTTTTTATCTTATGGCACCCCACATCAATAGATAAATTAAAATTTTTTAACTGCTAATAAATCAATCGACGTGAGACATTTTGAAATATTTTGTAAATGAAACAGTTGACTGCTTAAAGGAATTTAATTTTGTTTTTGTACTCATATCACATTATGGCAAAATGTATGATATTTTACTCTATCCCGTACACAAACCAACTTAAATATAAGAACTTGGCAACGCAACTTTAAACAACTCAATCGGTACTTGACTTTCTTTATCCTCCACTAGCTGGAGACTTTGTTGTTGTTTTCTCATACAAATTTTGAAATGAGCGACATTAATTGAGTAAAAGCTGGTGAATCGAACGCAACTAAAATTATAGATGAAAGGATATCCTTAATAGTTGATCGAGAATAAAATAGACTCATTTATTTTAATTTGATTGTGCTTGATTTTTTGATTTAATACTTATTTGTTTCAGAATTTAAGAAAAAATTATATTATATTGGCATTTCCGCAGAAAACTCTACCGTGACCAGAAAATTAAAAGTTAACCAATATTTAAAAAAAAAAAAAAACAAATTGGCCATTTCAGCCCTTGAAAGGACTTTGATCGACTTTCTTATGATCATATATATTTTTTGTACTTGTATTATTAAAGAGAAATATTCCAAATTAATTTAATTAAAGAGTTCAAGTTTTTCCCATGTTGCGATGACAAGATATCGGCCTACCAAGTTAAAGTTAAAGTTTTGGTCAGTTTTGTTTATTTCTATGATCATTTTCTCTTTACATTTTCCATTTCTAAGAGTAATTGTGCAATTGCACTCTTCTGCAAAACTTTTGTTACAACAAAAACTAAACCGCAAAATAAATACAAAAGAGCAAACAAATATCAATTAACGGTAAAATTTTGATTTGCTTTTAATGATATTCTGAGGTAACGTCACGCCAGACAAAAAAGAATTTAGTTTTTTTTTCTACTCTGAAGTTCAAAAGTGCGTGAAATTTTACATTTTAATAAAATATAATAAAGTTGAGTTAATTTTATAAAAAAATCGTTAAGAAGAAAAACCGTTAATTTTATATTAAATTTAAAAAGTGAGTAACGTCATGCCACATTGCTCGAAGTTTGCCTGATTTCGTTACTGATTTTGGTTGCAAGTGTTTTAGTGGAATTTTTTTCCAACTTCTCATGGTCGATGGGGAAGGAGTTAAAAAAATATAATATATGAAAGCTAAACTTTCTGTTTTATTAACGTAAAATATTTTTTTTTAACAAATTTTAACTTAAAATGTTCCGATGGAAATTTAAGTAACGTAACGCCAGTAACGTTACGCCAGATGACTTAGCTTAATAAAAAAAAAAAACTGACAATGAGAAAAGATATTTTTAATTTGATAACTAGCAAAATAAACTTATATTATTTTAAATTCTTCCAAATAAAGTTTTGCATAAAAAGTCTTGCCCAACTCGCAGAGTTTTGCAAATTTACAAAATTTCTAATCTAAGTCGAAAACCACTTCTGTTTTTTGTAACGTCACGACAGTGCATATTTTTGGTTATATCTTTTAATTTTTAGAGACGATTGTTATCTTTTTTTTACTTAATATAGAGCTACTTAATAACAATGCAAATATAAAAAACAGTTTTTAAATTTTAGACTTCTTCATACTTTTTTTTTAATTTTTTCGAACAAAACGTACATAACACCAGTTTGGTAATGCCCATATTAACATCATAAATTTGAATACCTCTTAAATTTCTTAAAACTCATTAAATTTTACTTTGCTATAATTAACCCTTTGATAACACAGTTCACATAAATCAACTTCATCATTGGTACGTTATTCTCGCCAACAATTTTGATTGCAATAATGTTAAGAGAAAATAATTTCTTTTCTGAAAATTCGCTTTAATCTGTATTTTTACTTTAAAAAAGACAGAAAAATTCTAAGTTTTTTAATAAAATTCCTTGTTAATTTTTATCAATTTTCATATATAAAAATTACATGATTTTTACAATAAAAAAAATATAAAAAAAATATTTTTGATCATGTTCTAAAATGAACTGAACTTTTCGGACAAGTTGAAAGAATTTCAAATATAACAAATGTTCACGACTAAACTTTAATCATAGTTCAATTCATTTATCAATTTAATGAATTAGACATTTAGAACAGATAGAAAAAAATGTCATTTGTTCAAATTTGTCGACGTTGCGAATTCGCACCAGTGTGTCATTTTAAGATTAAAGCTGGAAACCTGAACTCATAAAAAAACTTTTGACTTAAATGTGCTGCTTGAAGATATTGGCAATTCTTGTGCTTCTTTCTGTTTTGCCACAACTGAATTTTATTTTTTGAAAAACCGCGCACTCTAACTTTCTAAGTGAACTTCCGAAACATGTTATAAATATTTTACAGGAATTCTTGAGAATTTCAAGTCACACAGAGGTATTTATATCATCATTTTTTCATGAATACGTTCCCAACAACAACGAATTCTTCTTGGAATTGTTGAAATGCTTTCAACAGCTAATGGCTTGACTGTATGGTAGGATTTGATTGAGCGAATAAAGAGATGAGATACAAAAATTATCTTTAATGCAACTAAGGACTTTAAAAAATAAAAGAAAAGATAAACCATATGTTTTCATGTCGAAACTAATAATGAATCTAACTTGCCACTTTTCTTTTTAAAGATTTTGTTTGCAAATAAAAAAAGGAATATGAATAGTATTCCGTTATAAAAATTAAATTTAAAAATTTCAATGGAGCCGTATGTCATTAGGTGAATATAAATAAGTGCAAAATAAAAAAAAAGCAAAACTTGAAAATTTGAGTAAAAATGTGTAAAAATTAATGCTAGAAGTTCTAAGAATTTGATAAGCAATGGTGATTATTGGCAAAGAGTACCGAAATATAAGGAATCAAAAGTTATTTGAATCATTCTTTAAATAAATGTTATTGATATAGTTATTGTGTTCATACACTTATATTTAAATCTAACATGGAATATTTGCACAACAATTTTTATACCGTCTAGCGCCCTATATAGGGTTTGTTGTTAATCTTTTCATATCAAGTTTAAAAAATATCCTTAGGTACCCCTAGGCACTCGTATACCAACTACTGTTTAAAAATCTTCCTTTTAAAATTTTGCCAAAATCATTTACTACAGATTTGTTTACAGCGTAATTCGATAGAGAACAATAGTTAGTTGTTTAACACACTTTATAAATCATTACTTTCTATGACAAGCAGAAATTTTCGCGATGCATGTGGAAATTTGTAATGTACTTCAAAGTTCTGTATTTCTACAGATAATGAGTTTTTTACAGTATGCAGCTAATAATTTGTTCACAAATGATGTAAAACGCAGACAAGTCTTCTTCAAAAAGACTAGTAGTATAATTTGAACATGAATTATAGAAAAAAAATACCACCAAAAATGGTCGTAAGATGATAAAAATATTTAACAAAAATTTCCTCATCAAATTTTGTTCATATCTATAGTCACTGATCACAAAAACTATTATATTATATATGAATGGCTCAGAGTTTAATTGTAGCAAGTCAAAAATTATTTTTTATTATTTTTCCACCGCGATTCTATGTATAATTCTGGGCAAAATTCAGAACTTTTAAAACTAAGTCACCCCAATTTTCTTGAAATAACTGAAAATAACATATAACTGAAAAATATATGTACGTTATATCCAACACTCTATATAAACTATAAAGTTTTGTCGTTATATCTCAAAACAAAGATTATACGAGTATGACTTGATTCAGTTCAATTCCAAACCGTTGATATAAATTAAGATGACTGGTTTTTTTTTCAGTCGAAAAACATTTTTCACTCATTATGTAAAACCTTTATTCAAGAATGTCATAAATTAAAATCTGGAATTCAGAAATCAATTTGACCATCTGCCAAGAATTTTTGTCAAAAATCAACCTTTCTTTCGGCATAACTTTATATCAAGGGTGCAGCTGAAAGGTATGCTTAACTCCAAAGAAATGGATAGTAAGAATGTTAGAATCGTAAATTTTTTAATATCGCCCATTTTGTATTGAAGTGTAATAAAAGTTGATCTCCGGTTAGACTGAAACACAGCGTTTGAATTTGCTGTAAAACTATTGCAGTCGATAGTCAACAATTGCTGTCTGCTGCGTAAATTTCCGAAGCCACAGCCATAGTTCACGAAGACCTATCACAGTCAATGATCGGCTGCTGCTGTGTAAAAGACGACAGTCAAAGCAGCAGTTTACGACCGACTCTCGTAGTCGACATTCGGCTGCTGCTGTCTGCTGCGTAAAATTTCACAGTCAAAGCATAGTTCATGAATGAGCTGTCGTAGTCGATATGCAGCTGCTGCTGTCGTAGTCGATATGCAGCTGCTGCTGTCGTAGTCGACAGTCGACTGTCGCAGTCCTGCTGCGTAGAATCTAACAGTCACGCTTTGTATCGAAATGGTACGAAAATATACAAAAATACGGTGGGTAGGTAGAATAATTAAATAAGGTGGGATAAATTATAAATAGCGTGAGGCACTTTGAGGAAACTACTGTAAATTTGATGCAGGCCAAGGTTAAATTATTATAAAGTATGATCAATAAAGTACATAGTCGGGATTAAAAAAAAAAGGCATGACACTTTAATAAAAATTGTAAAGAGGCAAAAATTGAAAATAATCAACAAACCATGAAAAAGTAAAACTTCTTTTAATAATAAAGTTTCATAAATCAAATTTTTCTTAATAATTCTTGCAAAAATTTTTAAAAATTCAAAAGAGTGTAAAGAATAAGAAACGACAGAAAAAACATTTTTAAAATTACAAGCTTAAATAATTGTGTTTATGTGGCTTACAAACTTTTTCTAAAATTTATCATATTCTCTAAAAAAGCAAGAAATAAAAACTTTTTAACAAAAAACAAAACCTACTTCAAAATCACTACAAAGTAAAAAATAATTTTAAATTACTTTTCCTATTGATCGTGGTAAAATCTGATAATTTATTTATATACATTATTAAATTTTAAATCTTATAATTTTAATTTTTCTTAGGCCCGTTAACTGAGGTCCAAAGTTAAAATAACTTAATCTCAGATTTCGTAAACAGAGTTTAAATTTAAAACTCAGTTAAAATTATTTTCGTAACTTATCTAATTTTTATCGGCAGTTTACTTAAACTCTGTTTAAAAATTTTAACTGAGATTAAAAAACATATTTGAGCGGCACTGTAGTAAAAATTCTACAATTTTGACGTAGGACATAAAAATATTTCAAAAATTTTTGATAAAATCATGCGAGTTGTCAGTTTCATTGGAATATTTTTTTTTTCAAAACTTAAACTATAGCCTAGTTTTCACTATGTCAATTTCAATGGTCAGTTGTTGTCAGTCACATGAAAAATGCCAACACGTTGTCATTTTTTTTCTGTTTGACAATGGCGAAAAATAGGAAAAACTGATCTCTTTACATTTTTTTAGCAAAAATTGCAAAAAAAAATTATTTATGTGATTTTTTAAACTTTTAAATTTCATGTCAAACAAAAAATGACTAAGTGAAAACCAAGCATATGTTTGTTTTTTGTTTATTGTTTTGTTTTTTTTGAAGTATGATTTTTTTTTATTTTTTATTTTTTGTGTATGATTGAGAATATTTCCAATGTTCTCAGAGAATTTTTGACAAAATCTTAGCTTAAATTTTTAAAACCTAGAATTTCTGTGTTTAAATTTAAACTTGCCTCACCAAGTTAAACTTAGATTTTTTGAGATGAGGTATCGGCGTTAAAATTTAAACTGAGGTTAAGGAATTTTAAACTTTGTTTAAGCTAAACTTTGTTTAAAATTGAGATCAGTTAACGGGCCTTAATTTGTTTTGTTTTTATCATAAATAAATTATTGTTTTTTATAATAATAGAAGCTTTGTAGTCGGCGCTAATCTTTGTCATTAAATCATGATATTTTTGCCATCCCTGCCCTAATTTCAATTTATTTTATTAAATTTAGTTTAAAAGTAATGTTAAAAGCTTTGCATACATAAACATTCTCAATGTACTGTTTGAGTGAGCTGTTTGAAGCTTTTAAATAAATAAAACTTATATTTTACTTTGTAGTGATTTTGAAGTAGGTTTTGTTTTTTGTTAAAAAGTTTTTATTGAACGTTTCATTCTAAATTTGGAAAGATTATTTTGAACTTTATCAAAATTAGAGGACAAAAACCGTTGATTTTTGACGCAAAATTTTTTTTTTCAAAACAAAACCATTGACAGACGGTCAGACTACTAAAAAAATCCTTTTAAATTTAAGAGCTAGAGTATACAGCTGTCATAATATAAGTGTTCAAATAACAGATTTTTTCGAGCCGCTTAAATATGCTTATTAGTCAATTTTTTTTTTCTTCCATAAGACCCATTTTAAATAAACGCAATTGAATTAAAGCTCTCGAGTTCATGTATAGAATGAAATACATATTGAAGGACATTTTCAGCTTCTGTGATGAATGTGAGTTAAAAAAATGTACATCTCTTCAAAATATGAATATATATGTAAAATGCATGTGTCACGTTCCGCACCTCATATCGCTTAAACTTCTCATTCTTGCTATTGCAGTGCTTATATTATACGATATAATGGTCAGCCTGAAAGTATGCACAAAGTATGTCCAACCGATATTAGCGTTAGAAATATATTCAACTGAGTATCATTTCTTTGATATTGGCAACAAAAATAATTTTTAACTTGTTGGTTACAAATTGTTATCCGCTTTATAATAGGTGCTTGTCTCAGTTGAAAAGCATTTGCATGTGTCTGCATTCTTTTTTATTAATATTTAATGCCATATCTTTTATAAAACTTGCAAAAAGTAGCGATCCAGAATTAAACTGTGTAACACCTCAGGAATCTCAGAATACACATCTCTAACAAGCATAGCTGATGCCAACTATCACTTTTAGAAATTTTTGTTTCAATTAATTTTTAACTTTGTTGATTGTAGCTTAAGAAAATCATGTTTCAATCATTAGAAAAATCACAAAGACTCACACACAAAAACTAGGAGAGTTCAAAGCAAGCAATATTAACTTAAAATTTAACTAAGTTTTTAACTGTTGACCAACAATGTGCAGAATAGAAACTGCTTTGAAAAAGTTTAATAAAATTTGAATACAAATTTTTGTTGAAGGTAAACTTTAAAAGTACAAAACTAAGTTTTTTTATTTATGTGTTTAAAAATGTATTTGTTCAAGAGCACATTTTAAGAAATCTTATATCATCTTTAAGAAAATATAAAATAAATACCTTTAATTAAAGTGTAAAGTTTTTAAAAAATTATCTGCGATGTCACGTATTGCTTGATCGTCTCTTTTCAAGTGCTTGTGATGCAACAAATAAGCAGATGATAGCTTCTACTAGCTTTGAGCAAAGCAAATGCTGACAACCTGCAGCGTGTTTAGGTTTTTTTTAACTCTTTGAATAGAAAAATGTTTACTTTAAGATCGCATGTTACACACTTAGCACGCAAGGCCACGGTCACATCAAGGATATAAAAATTGTGGTTAAATTTTATGGCCGATTTTGATTTTAAATATAGCAGAAATTATTTAAAAAATTATTGTCATTTTTTTATTATGATAATATTTGTATGGTTCAATTATGTATGGAACAAAATATTGGCCAAATGGCCACCGAGACCTCCATCCGATGGTCCAAAATTTCGATGATGCTGAGGCATAATTGAGGTTCTATGCCGTTAATGTGCCGAATTATCTCATCCTTTAATGCTTGAATTGTTTCTGGTTTATCGACGTATACCTTTTTTTTCAAATAACCTCAAAGAAAGAAGTCCAACGGTGTCAAATCACATGATCTTGGCAGCCAATTGACATCGCCACCACGTGAGATAACACGACCATTGAATTTGTCGCGCAAAACGGCCATTGTTTCGTTAGTTGTGTGGCAAGTGGCACCGTCCTGTTAAAACCACTTATTGTCCACATCCATAAAAAGTTCGTTATCATCTCACGATAGCGAACACCATTCACAGTATCTGCCTGACGGCCTCATTTTGAAAAAAATACGGCCCGATGATGCCGCCAGGCCATAAATCGCACCAAACAGTCACTCTTTGTGGGTGAATTGGTTTTTCGACAATCACTCTTGGATTATCATTTGCCCACATATGGCAGTTTTGCCTATTGACAAACCCACTGAAGATGATTTTCTTCGAATTTCATTTGGATTTGAAAGCCCATTTTCATAATAAGCTTGAATAACTTGAACGCGTTGCTCGATTGTGTATTTTTCCAAATTGAGTAAGTCTGAAATTGAGAATGTTAAATGAAATGCAGAAATAAACTTGACGTTTAGGTGTGGTTCACATTCAACATCGGCCCTTAAAATTTAACCACCCTATAATAGTATCCACATTATAAACGATACTATAAATAATTTATTTTAACTTTTCACAATTAAAGGTACAATTAATTTGTGATAACTATGGATGCATATATTTTGACTTACTTGAAAGGAGATTTCAATGTAAGAACTTATTTAAGCCAAACGATTAACCCGGGGTTATTTATTCAAGAGCTTCTTTGTTAGCTATTTATCACATACCTGATTTAAAACTAAAAATTTCAAAATAAATTTTTCATGATTAAATAATTTTTATAAAACTCTTCACAATTTCTCGTCACATTAATTTTTATAAATTCTGATTTGGTGACTTCGCAAGTGCTTTGAATATAACTATTTCCTACCACCCAGAGGTCCAAGTTCAGAAAGCCGATCACGTTATAGTCATGAGCTAAGCGAAGTTAGCATGTGCTTGTATAGTACGCCAGATTTATAGTTTGCTGTTTCCTTTTTAACGACTTGAATTGATGCACATTAAAAAGGACTCTTATGCACCTGATATTTTTCAAATTATATAAAAATGAACCCATTTACATAAAATAAACCTTAAATTAAATTTTTTTTATTATATTAATATAAAATTAATTTTTTTTTTTTTATTAAATTAATTTAAAATTAAATTTATTTAGCGCTTGAAAACTTAAAAGTTCTTGAGGTGCTTAGAACAGTCATTCTTTTTTGACAACAATTCAAGTCACTCAAAGAGTCAGATAATTTTTTATCAAAACAACACCAAAAAACCATTTCTACGAAATGACTTTCTGGAAAGTGACAAGTAAATTTTTAATACATAAACATTTTTTTCGACATTCCTTAGCTCTGTACAGAGTTGATTTTGTTTTGATTTTTTTTTTTAATTGCATAAAAAGTTTTAACTAATCAAAGTATTTTTATATATTTTGGCAGATGAATTTCTTTCAAAACACAGCTATTAAAAGCTAAACAAACAAACTCTCTAGTGAAAAGTGTTTATAAAATCAAGCCAAGTTAAACAGTTACAATTTTTAAGCTTTTAAAATAACTTAAAACTTCAAGAGAAAACATAAAAAAAAAACTTAAAACATTTACAAATGAAGCGAAAAAAAGTTTAAAACTAAAAGAAAATTGCAAAGTTTTTAAAGATGATAAAAGCTTAAACTTTTATACGAACACACACAAAAACAGGCAAACGACAAAACACTAAAGAAAACACACGCTATAAAAGCGATGGCAAAGAAATTGACACACTAACACAAGCATACCAAAAATGTCAACAGCTGGTGCTGGTGTGCAAGATCAACGACAATGACAACTACAACAGCAACAGCAACAGCTACGACAACAACCATTACAACAATGACAACAACTGTGACGTTGACACTGACTCACATGTGAGCTGTACGTTCAAAGTAGCAACTGAAACGAGTCCAGCGGGTCTTCAATAATTAACGAGCGACCAAAGTGTCGAGCTGTCGAGCTGTAGAACTAAAGAGCTGTGGCGCTCTGCAGCAAGTAGGCGTAGCACAAAGTGCCACCAAGTGGGCTGCAACAGCTGAAGGTAGAAATCTGTGTGCAAAAACAAAAAGAACAAAATAAAAGAAACTTAATAAAAAAAAAAAAAAAATTAAAATAAACAAACCAAAAAAACAACAACAAGCAGAAAAAACTGTAAAAGGATAACGTGGCACACAAAGCCAAATAAGTGCATAATTAAAACAGGCGTTGTGACACGTGCGCGTGTGTTTGAGTTTGAGTGTGAGTGTACGACACAGGCACAGTTTGTGTTTGTATGCGAAGGCTTGCACCTGTACAACGCAGCCAGTTGGAAATCGGCTGAAAACTCGTCGAGGCGTAACAAGCGCAGAATAAGTATGTGAAAGTCAACGAAATGAAAATAAGTGACACTTAAATGCAACAACAAAACATTAACCCGACAGTGAATAGTGAGTGCTAAAATACAACAATTTCATGGTTAAAACATTCAAGCGATATAACGGTATGGGTCAGGTTTTAAAAAGTACTGCAAGTCAAGTGAAGAGTAAATAAATAAATTTGGCAGGAAAAACACACAACAAAACAGTTGCAGCAGTTAAAGTGTTAAATTAAAGTAGCCAAAACTGTCTTACAAAGACTGGCAAAATTCTAACAGACAGTGTAGTGTTAAAACGCACTAAAACTTTCTTAATTTCGATATAAAAACAGTTGCAAAAAAATTTCTATGATAGAGTGAGAAATTCAAATATAAACTATATATAAATAAAAATTGCACAAAAATTTGCAACTTTTCTCAAATAAAACCAAAAAAAAGTGTGTTCATAAAAATGTCTAAAAAAACTATTTGCTCGAGGCACAACATTCTGTGTTAGCTAGTGTAAGACTCATACATATTTTTGCAATAACTTCTGGCTGCAAACTGCGGCAAACCAAGGCAGCAATTAACAGCTGTTTTAATTTAATTGTTTTTGTTTTATAAATTTTTTTCTTGCAAAACTAACATAAATTAAAATATTAAAAACATACACGCATGTTTTCGCAGTGATCTAAATTAATGAACATAATGAGTAACAAGCAGTGAACAAAAACACTACAAAAAAAAAAAAAAAACAAACATTAAAAAACCATCACTAAAACAACTCAAAAACATTAAAAAAAACAACAATTTCTATGCAAGCATAATGTTGCCATGCATTTAACTAAAAAAACTGCAACAATAACAACAACAAAAAGTAAAAAACTACAAAATTATCATAATTAACAACAAAAACAAACAAACAAACCAACTCAGTCACAACAAACTTTTCTAAGCACTGCGTTTTCGAACACTACACTTGAACTGCAAAAACAAACTCGCAGTTGCACAAACTAAGCAACAATAACAACAACAACTCAAAAGCAGTAGCAGTAAAAGTAGCAAACAGCAAGTAGCAAGCAGCAGCTGATAAGCACGCAGCAACAACAACAACAACAACATCAAAATGTTTTTACGATTGAAATTTTTTACCTTTCTATGGATAACACATGCAAGCGTTGGAATAAATTTTAGCGCTGCGCAATCGTCATTAACCGAAAAAATTCCTCTAGGTAAGTCAGCTGCAAGGGTTTTGTTATGTAGTTAAGCACACTGAAAGAAAAAACAGCACACACACACACACACATATGAAAACTAGGGTGGGTGGAGTGTTGTAAAGTTTGTTTTTTAACAAGTAAGTTTTCCCCCTTATGTTGGGGAAATATAATCCTTATATATGTCCTTATATTAAATTTAATACATATATGTTTCTTTTATATATTTTTTTTTTTAATTTGAACCATTTGCAATGCCTCGAGGATTTGAAAAATTTAAGAAAAAATTAACATTTATGCTTTCGTGCTCAATATACTATTTCATACATACATATAAATAAGAATAATTACTGTTCAAACCATGAGTTTGGCCGCAGCCGAAAGTAACAAAGCTACTGCGGTTTGGTGTTTTGGTCGCCATCAATATTTTTGATTGTTGTTTTTATGATCAACAAAAAGTCGACAACATAATATAGTTGTCACTTAATGCATACCCTATTCATGCCGGGGCATGAACAACATGATAATCATATAGCAGCAGTAGTAATCCAATGCAAATTATTGTTTGCTTATATTTCATTTGAAACAGTAGTGTTGGTATCCCGAGATCGTTTAATATTTGAATCAATGCTTGCACATTGAGGTGGAGTAAAAATGTATGGAGGATTTTTTATTTGCGATTTTCGAAACGTTATACCCAGAAAAATTATTGATACAAACTTGACATGCATGCTTAGATACACTGCCTTATGGCGTTTTCGTTTCTATCAAAAAATGTTGCCTTGTCGCAGTGCAAAATGTTTTCAATGTTGCCCGCAACCAGGCGCGGATACAAGGGGGGGGTAAAGGGGGTAATTACCCCCCCCAAGAACTCGCAAATACTTTTTTTTTAATACATTATTTGGAAAAAATAGTTATGCCCACAGCTTAAGGGTACTTTTATGTATACATCAGCGATTCTGAAGGCGTGTTTTGAAAGAATACTAAAAAAAATGGTCAGAGACATTGTTAAACTCTAGTTTTTTTATTGATTTCAACAATTATTAAAGTATATAAAAAAAAATTTTGTTTATTTTTGTTTCGTGAGGTCATTTGCGTGTAGATGACGTTTTTATGAAGCGATGCGAGAAGAGTATGACCATTTTGCTTGTAGAATCACATGATCTGTAGTCATCTGCAAAAACCAAAATATAATTATATGTAAAGCAAACACTTACGTCAAGGTAGTAAATTCGATTTTTTTAAAAAATGAGATTGAAAATAAAGTAACAGATCGTTATGTTCTCAAATTAACAGCCATTTTTAAACAATCAACTTTAAAGACGCTTTATTTTCTTACAAATAAAAAACTTGAAGTCACTACCTTAGCGTAAGTGTTTGCTTTATAATAATTATATTTTTGCAAGACATTTACGATTAGTTTAAAAATGCCATTTATAAGAAATCATTGAGCAAGCAACATTGATTTTGATTTGTTATGAGCGCAATTAAGATTTTGGCTATGCAAACCAAAGTTGCCACTTAAAATATTTTATTCTTCTAAATTTTAAATGAAAACCTGCCAAACTTTTTTGCAACCTACGTGCCAACGAATTTTACCATAAAAAAACAATACGTGCATTGTACTTTCAGTTTTCACTTTATAAATTTTCAAAAAAAAAATTACAAACAATGTAAAATCCAATAGATTTTTTACTTCAATTATTTCATCATCAGTTAAATTACTTCTTAGAAATATTTCAGCTATATTCAGTCCTTATGAAAATATTATATACATCTGTAATACTTTTTGTCATATATGATATAAAGGGTGTTTTTTTCTGAGGTTTTTTTTTCAATATGGGTTACTCTATTGTCTGACAGTTGTTTTGACAGTTGAAAGTGACGTTTCTACTCAGTATTATTTGGCAAATCATCATGAATAGGTTAACTCCAGAACAACGCTTCCAAATCGTGAAAATTTATTTTCAAAAACAGTGTTCAATTAAAAATGTTTATGGAGCACTTCGCGAATTTTATGGTGCACATAATCGTCCGTCTGAGACCACCATAAAGAACGTAATTACCAAATTTCGGTCTATATTCACTCTTTTGGATTCCAAGCCACCGAGAAGAATGAGAAGAGTGCGTACAGAAGAAAATATTGTTGTCGTTGAGGCCAGTGTCGAAGAAAACGTTAATTTATCGATTTGTCTCTGAAAATGAGGAAGGACGACGCATTACCGTGAATAGAAATCGATACAGAACCATGATCAATGAATTTTTGTTGCCAAATCTTCACGATATGGATGTTGAAATACGCCCTCAAAGACTTTGGACCTCCAGAATGCCCTTTGTGCAAAAAAGTCGTGGTGGTCATATGCCCGAAATTATATTTAAATGTTAAATGCCAAGAAATTATCTACTAAATAAAAATTTTTTTGGCTATTTTTGGCTACAATTTGGCATGTGTTTTATTTAAATTTCAAATCAGCAAGCTTTTAAAAAAACACCCTTTATAACAGGGTTGTTTTGAAGTGAATTAATGTTAGGTTAAAGTTGCTAAAATTGTATCAACTGCGCAAATAATTTGTTGCATACAATTATTTTTGTTTGAGTAAATTCTAAATTGTTTGGAATTCTGAAATTTTTCAAGCCTACCTTAACTTACTTTTTATATAAATAGGCGCAGGGAAAACAGTTAAGGACCATTTTCTCCCGTGTTTTTCAACCGATTTTGATAATTCTGTTTTTAAATGAATTAGAGTGCGGAGAAGAAGTGCACCAACTATTTTATACAACTATAAATAAACAAACAAAAATTGGGCGATTTGCGACCCCAGCGCGGTACTAGTAATTATATTTGCAACAAACCAACCAAATTACCACAACCGAATTTCATGAAATAAAACTGCCACTTTTAGTCCACTTTTAGTATGGAACTAATTCAAATTCAATTATTTCATGAACTTAAAATTTGGCAGTGTAAATAGGAGAGCGACACTAATGTGACACTAATGACATTTTTCCACTAATTTCTATAACGTTTGCTATCTTTGCCACGCTTCCTATCAGTGTAGAAACAGCTGAGCGAAGTTTTTCTATACTGCGACGATTAAAAATATGGTTCCGTTCGAATTGAGAACGATTGAATGGACTCGCATTATTGCATATACTTAGAGACATTTAAATAAATATTAACGAAGTTATTGATAATTTTGCGATGATTTTGTCATATGATTTTGGCAGTTACAAAATTAAGCTTTATGAAAGGTGCAGAGATCTCGATAAACAATACCGAATGAATTTTGGCTGCTGATTTCAAATATAGACTCCATTTTTCTCCATCAGCTCGAGTTTTTGAGTTTTAGGCAAAAACATGATAATCAGTTTTTTTTCTGATAATATTGCTAAATCTATTATATTGATCTACCGATTTAGATAGACCTTTCAATTTTTGCACATTAAATAACAATATATTCGACAGTTTCGAAGATATCGACGTTCAAAGACGAAAAAATTTCACAATTTTACGTGGGCTGCTCTTGTTAGATTTAGAGTTTTTATTTACTTTTCGCTGAGATATTATTCCAGAAAAAGGGAGAAATAAATAAATACAGAAATGTGCGTGTATGTGTCTGGAAAAAATGCTTCTTAAACAATTCAATAATTTCAATTCAAAAAAGAACAATTTATCTATTTGTAAAAAGGCAAAATTTTCTCAAATCGAAAATGTGTGTCTTTGATAATTTACCCCCCCCAAGATTTTTTCCAGATCCGCCCCTGCCCGCAACCCTGTAAAAGTGCATGTTTTTGCCTACTCGAAAAATGTAAACTTAAATAAACGAATGTAACCATCTTTATCTAACGCACGCATTTCATAATATTGTCGTTTTAAAAACAGCTGATATGCACGACAATCATCTACACAATCATCTACCCTGAGAAAGTTTTGCAGGGCAGAAAATGTGCCTTTTTTTGACCTCTGTGAGTGTGACATTTTAAAAAACGAACACAGAATTTACTCACCCGTTTGCACTTATTTTAGCATTGAACACGAAAAAAGGCAAGGGCAATAAAAAGGCATCATTTTTTGGTAGAAACGGAAACGCCATTAGATATACTGACATTATAAAAATCCAATCATGCTAGTCCTCAACCTTATCGTAAAGTGTTTTTAGAAGGCATTCTCATAAACTTCTAAAAGGCTATTTGAATAGCTTTCAATTCAACTAAAGTTAACAACATGCTTTAGTTTTGAATAATGATATGAGTGGCAATAAGGAAAAACAACATAAGTCAACTTATGTGGAAATTGAATTAATTACATTATCTGATGCGCAATAAGCGATTCAATTAATCATATTTTTTGGTATTTTTATCTATCACTGTTATTGAGTTTTAGACAAAAGAAAACAAACATAAGTTACAATTTACATGCAAAATTAAATTAGATCAAACACTCAAATTGCTCTCCTGAAAACTATCAAAATCTGACTTATGTAGTTTTTCCATATTTCCACAGATATGTATTTTTTGAATAAAATCAATTACTAAATAGAGACTTAGTCGAGTGGACAAGCTATTGATCGTTGGTGCCTACAAGAATTATTCGATTGAAGGCCTCAAAGAAATCTTTATTGAAAAATTATAGAAGCACTTCTAGAGAAGACTAAGCAAAGCATTGCTCCCAATGACATGCATAGTTATATTAAAAAAAATGGCTTCCGGTTATAAAAGTAGAAAGGATGGAACTCACGACTTTCACATTAACCTTTACCTTCATTTGGAAACACTTTTTTTGCTGTGTAGTTGCCAAAAAAATGTTAATTTTTTTTAAAGATATGAGCTTATCAGAGGCTTTGTCTCAATCAGGCATTTAATTTGACCAGCAAAATAGTTCAAGGAAAAACCTTTGCCTAATAAAGAACAGAAATTAAAAATCATTATATTTAGTCAAGTGTTATTTGAAATAATGTGAATATTTTGTAATGAATTTGGTTGCAAAAATTGGTCCATCAGAACTAAAAGGAATATTTAATGCAATTTTCATTAAAATATAAACCAAATAAAATATAAAGTTTTCGTACAATCTTTCAGAACAATAAGAACATAAACAAAGAACTTAACTTATTTTTAAAATTTATTACATAAAATATGTAAACTTTTTTAAATCCCATCTATTACCCTATGCGTTAAAATCAGAAATCAGAAAAAAATGTCTGTACAGGCATCCGATTATATTTTTTTTAAAGTTTATGGGTCTCTTAAGATGAAAATTGCAAAAACAAGTTTTTTATGGTTACGTTTTTAAACAAATTTTTTTAAGTTTTTCTTGCTTTTTTTCAAATATAGACGTCTTCGTTGGACGATTTCGTCAACGGGCTAACTTTGACTGCATCTTACTGACAGACAACGTAACGTTCACTAACAGCCTTAGGGGGAACTTCATTATAAATAACTTCTATAACTCCTTTCGCAATCCTTTATTTCCGGATCATTTCCAAAAGCTTTATTTGTATTAAGAATGAATAACTGAATAATAATAATAAAGATTCAGATTTTTAAATTGAGTTGAAATATTAATTTCTTTGGTTATTCTTTCATAGTATCAAATTTGACCCTTATAGATAATTAGGAACTCATTCGAAACAGGGAAGTAGGGTTAATACTAATTGTAAGTTAAAAATTTTTTAATTCCAAAACGTTGTTATTAAACTTTAAAACTAAAAAACGTAAAAAAAATTACAAACTGAAAAGCAGAATGAAATTATTGCGGATTTAAGATATGTCTAATATTGCATAGAAAAGATATTAATACAAATTACATTTAAAACTTAATCCACGTCATAAAACACGAATCCATTTTCATTTTTTTTATCAGAACCCATGATTGTCCTCCTATCCTAAAAATGTGTACCCCGTTATCTCTGGGCGTCTCTGGCCGTTAAGTAAATATGAGAAAATATGTTGATTTTTTTATTTTTATTTATAAAAACTCAAAGTAATGAAAAATAAGCAAAACATTATAAAATTAAGTTACATATGTTATATAAGAATGTCCAAAATTCCAACTTAATGTCTTTTTTCTGGCTTTTAGCAGTTTTTGGATGAAAAGTTGCCAAAAATCGCACAACCCGAATGAAAGGGTATAAAAAGAAAATGTTCTTAGACCCCATTAGACCCTAATACCAAAGAATCTATATAATTAATAGGCTAAGGTTTTTTTTTTGTGACTTCAACTCCTCTCAGACCAATAGCCCGATTTTATCGATTCAGATGTCAGTAAATTAGGTTTAGGCTGTAGATGTGCAAACCACTTTTAAAAAATGTGATTTCGCCTCAAGGAGCTACCAACCTTTTTAAACAGAATTACAATTTTTGTACAAAAATCCGCTTTTTAATCGATTTTAAAATTTAGTTTAAGAAAAGTTCATGAATTGATCGAATTTGAATTTTTTTCAAAACTAAAAATTTTTAACCAAAATTATCTCTTAGGCATTCCTCAAATGTCAATTGTCCGAAAAATGCCGTTCCAAAATCAAAAATTCCTCTCTCAGAGTAAAAAGCTCAGTCAAATTTTAACGGTTTTAAAAAAATTCGAGTGAATTCGAATAGGGCAACAGGTTTACTAGTACTATAATATACTTCTAAAACTAAGATGACAATTTTTTAACATGATTTGCCAGTTTTGAGTCCTATATTTTATGTACAGGTACAAAATTTGTTGGTTTCATCGAATATTATCGTTAAATTGCACCAATATACATTTGTGGCGTGGTTTTTTCAAAGGCTAAAATTGAATATGATTTTATATTTTCAATTTTTATTGAACAAATTCAATCACTTCATATAATCCTTATAATAATAAACACAACGTAAACAGAGCAGCGTACGTAGTAAGCAGTCTGTGGTGGTTCAACGCATGGTGAAATGAATATAAGGTGTTCTCATCCCCAATATCAGAAAAAAATAGGCTGCCTTATTTTGACAATTTATTTTGAAATCGTAGTAGGGTTGCATATTTTTGTACTTTCCTGATACTAGTACTTTTTTGAGATGCTACTTGAATATGATACTATTATACATGTAACATTAAAATTTTAGTTTTTAATTAATAATTTATTTACTCATTTACTTATTAATTTTTGAAATAAGTAAATTTTAGCTCTTACATACTATCAACTTTTAGATACTTTCCACAAGTTTGATCTTTTGTAAGAAGAGTGCATTCGGTTTTAGAAGAGAACCGCTTGACACTTGACAACATAAGCCCACGATCAGAGTTTTCTTGACAATCTTCTAAATTGAGTTTACTTATTACATAACATGCAACGCACTCTAGAGTATCTTCATGTAAAACTCAAAATTAACTGTCTAATCTTTATATAAATAGGCGTAGGGAAAACAGTTCAAAACCATTTTCTCCCGTGTTTCTCAACCGATTTTGATTATTGTTTTTTTCCGAGCGTGGAGAAAGAGAGCACCGACTATTTTTTATAATAAAAATGGTATAATTATTTACAAGGTGGTATTGACGTTCCTGTAGGAAACAATCATGATTCAATAAATTAAAAGGCTATCCCAATATTATAAGAATGTGGTTCAAATATATAATTGCAATACATAAGACTATACAAGGTGTCCCAGACCTAGGGGAAATAATGCAGGGGGTGATTCACCACCAAGATACAAGCAAAAAATTGTATGGTTGGTGGTGGTCGCAAACGTCCCCCTAGAAAGCTAGGAAGGAAAAACAAAAAACATAGTTGCAATTACGTTTTAATCTTTTAATAACATAGCTCTACAAAGTTATTGGAGCAAAGTTTCTCCATGGAGTCACAATTTAAAAAGTTACGAGCGCCTAAAGTCAAAAAATTAATTTTTTTTGAAAAAAATTCAACTTTCAATGCAATTTTCTCGAAAATACGCCAGAGTTTTTATTATTTTTTATGATGTAGTATTTTTCTTTGGAAAATTTCCTTTTCTTCCGTCCAAATTTTTACTCAGAGCAGCTTATTTTTGTAAAAAATCGATTTTTCGATCTTTTCGAAACACCAACTCTACAACATAAACTTGCAGATTTCTTTTGCGTCACAACAGCTTTTAAAGTTCATCCATATTACCTGACGACGGTGATATCTGTTTCCCCTGAAATTCTTCAACTCCCGAGGTTCTTCAACTCTCGAGGTTTGTTCTTGTTCCCGCACACTTCGGGAAATTGGCAAAGAAATATTTTTATTTATGACCTTTTCTGTTTACCTGCAGGTGTTCCAACAGCAACAGCAGCTTCAAAACGAACGTTTTGAAGCTCCGGTTGCTTTGTCAACTTCCGAAAGGGAATGAATAGGTGTTACACGATAAATTCCAAAATCTGATACACGAATACTACTCGATGTTGTTTCAGAAAAAATAGTCTTTTTGATTTGGTACCACAAAATCTAGATCATCTACGTCATCATAAAAATCAAAATCATAGCCGCCTATTTCTTCATCACTATCCTAGCAAAAGTACATAAAATCGCTAAAATCCTCTTCTGAAATCTTTGAGAAGTTACATTTGTGATAACGTTCCCCGACTTATAATAATAAAAAAATTGCACTCATATAATTATTCATTTGCGTGATATATGCTTTTAAGTTCTGCCCGCCTGAAGACGGCTATATGCACTAAAGGGTTAAGACATTATATCAATGATCTGAAGTAACTGAACTGTTTAACAGTGAAAAGTACAAAAGGCCCTTTTATTGGAAATATTTTGCTACATCGCATGGAAAAGCTGTGATAGACGGAGTTGGCGGAAATATCAAAAGACTGGTGAGAGAGAAAATGATGAGCCAAAATGAACATGTTGTCCAATCAGCCAAGGACTTTTCTGATTTAGCTTCTCAATTAGTCACAAAAACACGTGTGATTTATGTGACATCCTCTGAAATTTATGAAAGGATTAAAAGTGCATCGCCGTGGGACAATGCCAAAGCGATAATTGGAATTTCCAACTTCCATTTTATTAAAACTGAGGAGAAAGTTGTGGAGTGCAGAAAACATTGCCTTTCCCAAGACAAAACTGTATTTACGTTTTGATTTTTACATATATTATAGATTTAAGTTGAACTATGTCCCGTACGTGACGACTTGTCTGTACGTGACAAATATAAAAAAATGTTTTTGAATTATAAATAAGTGTTTTAATTAATATTTTTTTTCGCTAGTAGCAAGCATGATTCTTAGTTATAATTTCCTTCGAAGACACTTTTTATGCACCTGTAATATATTCGCTAAAATCTGAATAAAACTATAACGATTTCGAATGTTGGTTGACTTGATGTGTCCCGTACGTGACGTGGGTTGTTTGCATTTTTCTTCAGTATTTCATGACTTTTTTTAAATGTTTCTGCGCACTATTAAAGACTAGTATATAATCTATTAAATTAGAGAAAAAAAAGTATATATCTGATAAAACAATTAAGTGCTATATGTAATATAAACCGTAAAATTAGTTGAACTTGTCTGTACGTAACAGTGGAATGCACCTTAAGTGTTCTTGTGACAAAAATAGGCTTACTTCAATTTCCAGTCATCAATTTAATATCTACCTTGACCAAATTTATTGAAAATGCATACCAAAGAATGCTGCTCAGAACAATGTTAAAATTAGTGTTTTATACTGAAATGAATTTAAATTTTAAAACAAAATCGACGTTTCTCCTTGCTTTCATTTTAAATTTGTCACTTATCACTTAAGTGTGGTTAACCAGCATTGCAAAAAGGAGTGAAAATATCAGATCGCACAGATAGAGGAAGAAAATTATGTGAAAAAATAACTTAGGCAATCTTGTAAACAGAAAAAAAAAACAAAAGTATATCCCCAAACGTACAGCAAACAATACATAAATTACAGAGGATTTATTTTTACCAGTTATACCCATGTTGAAAAACTTTTACACAAATTTTGTACTGAATATTTCCGCTTTTAAGTGAAAGCACTCGAAACAATTAGAATTACTCGATTAACTTTGGTGTTACCTGAAATCTTGAATTATTCGATACGAACCTCAAGTCAAATTACTGGACTTGAGTCGAGCCGAGCAATTCGAAAATCGAAAGATTAGAAGAAACGATTTCTGAAAAATCCACTTTTTTAATTATAACGCCATTCAAGAATAAGAGCGATATGTTTTATTTATAAAACCTTCAAAAATTTGTTTAAAAGTATATGAAATTGACCGCTTCACCCTAACAGACACAATGCAAAGTGCACGCACGTTTACCATTAATGTGTGTGCTTAATTTTTTTTTTTTGTTTTACTTTTTAGTGTAGCATAAAACTGTAAGCATAGCTGTTTTAGAATTTTAAGACAAGAGTATAGCAAAAAATGCAATACTCACCGGAAATTCATACACACATGCACATATTCATACTCACATATATATGTGATAAGCAAGCAAACCGTAACTGCACGTGAGCCGCAAAGCAATATAATGGCAGCTGCAAATGTTGCTGTGCTTTTGTCTGCATTTGTGTCAATGTTGGTAGCTGCTGCTGCAGCATTTGCTGCATCAACACTTCGTTGATGCAATAGCAAACGGAGTTTAGTCGTTCGCCTATCCGACTCTATGTCCGTCCGTGCCAGGCAACGGCCTGGCCTCATTTGACGACTACTTCTTACATGGCTGCTGCATGCATTCAACACTATTATGCCGCTGTGCATAACGAAAGGTCTATGCAGCTGTATTGGTGCGCACATTTTTTACTTTCCGTCTGTCGTCTAACTTTGTTTTTATTTTGCACAGTTTAGTTTTTTTAGTTTTATTTCTGACACTCGTATTTATTTTAAGTTTAAATTACATTTGTTTGTTTGTGTTTTTAAAACTTAAAGCGTTAAAATAATTTATGCACATATCCATTTCCAGCTGAGCGCTTCAAATTCCTAACTAATACCTTGCCACACACACTATTTAAATACATTTGTTTAACTTGTAATTAAATACATTCTTTTTTTCTACCGGCCAACACTCATTATATAAATTCCCCAGTTTCTCATACTGTAGACTTTTTTTCTTTTTATTTATTTGTGTTTGTTTTGTGTATTTAAATTATGTTAATATTTTGTTTATACAAAAAATATTTTGTTTTTTATTATTTTTTTTTTTTTTGTAATTTTTGCATTGCCTTTATTGTATAGCTCTATGCTGGGTACGCCAAGCGCTTAAATGCTTGACAGTGCATTAACATAACTAATGGCTACTGTGGTAGCCATTTTCGTGGTGTTGCAATTTATAGCAGCTATTTTTGTTCTTGTTTTGCTGTTTGTTGTTATTTTTTTCTACGCATGTAATTGATGGTTTTATTTCACTGGCTACTCTTAATAGTTTTAAAACTTTTTGAGCCCTTTTGTATAATACTTTAGCTAGATTAAACAAACAGGCAATTTTATATAACTGCGGCTAGGGCGGTATTTTTAACTAGGCATACATTTTAATTTTTTTTTAGGAGGCAAAATAAATTTAAACAAGCGCTATGAACATTAAAAATAAAGTATTTGTTTCAAATATATTTTAGATGGTTGAAAAATATACATTAATTTAAAATTTAGTGTGTGTTATTAAATGTTTGCACACAATCCGATAACTGGACCTACATGTTTATTCACAAGGACTCAAGAAGCTTTACATGGCATTATTTACTCTCTGAGGTTTGCCATTGTCTGCAGAAAGGTAGTGACCGATCAGACAAAATTTTTTATTGAAAAAACTTTTCGTCGCGGCTGGGGATCGAACCCGGTCTCCGAGCATGCTAAGCCACATACTTAACCTGCCTGCCACGGGCACCACCTTAACTTAACTGCATGCCACGGTTTTGCAACTTATTGAATGACCACGATATTTTCCATATACTTTTTAAGTTTTTGGTAGGTCTTCATACACAATTTTTTTGTTAAACAGTTCGACTCCAAGGAAGCTTTTTCAGATTCTATCCACTAATTTGTGGTTTGCAACTTGCATCTGTTTGGTTTTTTCGGCAAGATTTTTTTTGGAAAATTTTCTGAGAATGTTACAAGCTTGAACTTTTGCGAACTTACCAAAATTTAGGTGTTGGAAGCACAAAAATTTTGTTTGAATAAAAAGTCACTTTAAGATAAATCAGTTTTGGTAGAGTTTTTTAGTTTAAAAAACTTTACATAAGTGCTCTAAGTCCAAATTCCAAATTAATTTCTTTTTTCTGGCTTTTAGCAGTTTTTGGATGAAAAGTTGCCAAAAATCGCACAACCCGATTGAAAGGGTATAAAAAGAAAATGTTCTTAGGCCTCATTAGACCCTTATACCAAAGAATCTATATAATTAATAGGCTAAGGTTTTTTTGTGACTTCAACTCCTCCCAGACCAATAGACCGATTTTACCAATTCAGATGTCATTTAATTAGGTTAAGGCTGTAGATGTGTAAACCACTTTTAAAAATTGTGATTTCGCTTCAGGACGTTTCCAACCTTATAAAAGAGAAATAAAATTTTTGTGCAAAAATTCGCTATTTAATCGATTTGAAATTTAGTCTTAGAAGAGCTTATGAATTGGTCGAATTTGAATTTTTTTCAAAACTAAAAATTTTTAACCAAAATTATCTTTTATGCATTCCTCAAATGTCTATTGTCCGAAAAATGCAGTTCCAAAATCAAAAGTTTCACTTTCCGAGCAAACAACTCAGTCAAATTTTAACGGTTTTCAAAATTTTTTTTGTTTTTCTTAATTTTTGTTTTATTTTCTTTGAAAAATGTTGGCAATCACAGTAATTATTTTACCAGATGTTTTTTTAATTAATTTTCTTAGTATTGCCTGCAGTTGTTAAACGTGTATTTTTACCAAACGCCAATACAGAGAAAAAATCTCTCACAGTTCCAAAATCAAAAGTTTCACTTTCCGAGCAAACAACTCAGTCAAATTTTAACAGTTTTCAAAAAATTTTTTTTTTGAGTTTTTTGGCGTTTTTTCATCGGAATATGCTATAAATTGATGTTGTCGGTGTTCTGTTAGTATTTTTAATTATAGCTTAGTAGTATTTTTTTTTCTAAAATCTATTTTATAATTCGTTTTTATTTAAATTAGTTATGTCTTATAGCTTTAAAAGTTAAGCAGCGTTGTTGTCGAATATTAATAATATTTATCTCGGCAGTATTATTAGTGTAAGTCCGTCTTCGTATTTTGACAGTAACATTTAAAATTTTAGTGTCAGATCATAAGTTTTAAGCATTCAGATGATGATCTTTTATATCATCATCTATCATATCGAGACTGAATATATCGTTATTAAGGAAAAAGCTGCTTGAATAGAATATCAGCTGTTTTTGCGTAATATTTTGGTCTTTTTAGGACAGGAAATCCATCCAATAGATTTATTCTATCTGATATCAGAAAACAACCGAAAATAATGAATTTATATATGATTTAAAATAATTTTAATTTTGAATACATATGACAATACTTAAACATTAATACAACAAATTACATAAGACAATGTTTTTTATATTAAAACATATCACGAGCAAGGCCGCGGAGGGTTGCTAGTTATATTGTAGTATTATATTTGTTTTTTGTTTTGACTTTGTTTCCTTTTAAAAATAATAATTCATAAATAATAATAATATGACAATTTAAAAATAATCATTAATAAGTGATACATATTCATATAATGCGGTCGGCCTGGGTTCGATTTCTACTTCGGGCAAAGAATTATTTTTTTTAATATTTTATGATGTGTTTTGTTTTGTTTTTTTTTATAAATAATTTTTTATATATATATAATTTACACATGTAATACAATATAATTTAATATATATATAAAATATAAAACTAGTAAAGAAAGTCTAAAGTCGGTCTAGGCCGTCTATGAAATACCCTAAAACCACTTTTCCAAAAAAAAAATAATATTATTGAAAATGGGTGTGTCCGTGGGCGGATGAAGCCTGAAAAATTTACACATACCAAATCGTATTCCTGTAGCTCACAGTTAATTCTTTTATTGTGTTTTTCATATGGGAGGTGGGCGTGTTCATGGACGGATAACTCCCAATTTTTGAACACACCCTAGTTTTGGAATAAAATACATGCATACCATATTTCATCTCTCTATGACAAACATAACCTTAATTATTGAGTTTTAAACTTTTTGGGAGGTAGGCGTGTACGTGGGTGGATGACGTTCGTTTTTCAAAACCATATTTGGCTTGTCATAAAAAACATAGCTACCTGCCAAATTTTATCTATTAAGTTTCAACCGAGGCTTATTTATTCCGTTTTCAATGTTTGGGTTGTATGGGAGGTGGGCGTGTCCGTGAGCAGCTGACACCCATTTCTCAAGATATCTTTGTGTTGATATAAAACACATACCCACCAACTTTTATTGTTGTAGGTCAATTATTAGCTTATATATCCAGTTTTTAATTTTTGCGTTGTATGGGAGGTAGGCGTGTCTGTGGACGGATGATCTCTATTTTTCAACATCGTTTTTGTTTTGTTATAAAATACATACGTGCTAAATTTTATCTCTGTGAGTTAAGCAGACGCTTATTAATTGTGTTTTAAATTTTTGGGTTGTATGGGAGGTGGGCTAGTCTGTAAGCGGATGATCTCTATTTTTTGAACTCATCTATACAAAAAACATACATACCAAATTTTGTTATTGTAAGCTTATTATGAGCTAAGCTTTGCAGTTCCCAATATTTGCGTTGTATGGGAGGTAGGCGTGTCCGTTAGCGGATTCCAAAAATATTCAAAAGTACAGATCCTTGAGTACATGTGATCATGTGTATCAATTTTTATCCAATTATCTCTACTCCTCCTTCAAACTTATACAGTATTGTCTAGACTATAGACAATTTACCGTTCAATCTCATCTAAAGCAAAAAATATAATTGATTTTTTTACTTTAACGATAAATAAATAGAATCGCGCACTTAATTCTGCGGTTAGATTCATTTATAAACTAAATTTTATACTACTTTCTCTAGGATGACCTCAGCAAAACCAGCTAAAGCCGTCTCGTGAATGATATTGTTTTCAATAAATGAACAAATATTAATGAAAATATGTATTTTTCTAAAAAATCCATACATTACGAGGACTCAGAGAAATTAAGTTGTATTAATTTTATGTAAATTTGAAAAATTTTTCCTTAACTAATACTTATATTATTTGAGTAGCATGACCACCCGAATTATTTAACCATTTGGCACGATTTAGTAATTAATTTCGCTTGGCGGAGATATGCTACCGACTGGCTGCCTAGATTTTTAGTGGGAATAAACTGTCAGTTGCATAACAAAAAATACTCAAAAAAACTTAATTTAATAATTTTAATTTTAACTACCCTGTTATATAAAGTTTAACAAGAACTTAACATGCACATCTTTTAAAATTTCAGTTTAAAAACTGAAATGCCAAAATTTTAAAATTATTACATTAAGAATTTAATCAAGACTAAATTTCAGTTTAAAATTTTGTTAATAAATTTTGTTAGTAAACAAAAAAAGAAAAAGCATACCATTTTATATAAAAAAAATTTTTGAAACAATTTTAGTTATTGTTGTTACTTGAAAGTCTGACAACTTTATTGCAAATTACTTACTTTTCATAAATTCTACAGTTAGACGTTATGAAAAATAAAAAAATGGAAAAAAAGACTTCAACAAAATTACAAAAATAAACAAACAAAAGCAAAAGCTGCGCCAGCCAATATGCCAAAGTGACTGAACTATTTCAGCGCATAAATAACAAAAACAACAAAGCAACGAAAACAAAAACCTGCCAGCACATTGTTAGCTTGCCGCATCAGCAGATAAACCCAAAAATTTAGAAAATAACTTTTGTTTATCATCAAATTACAACAAAGTCAATAACGAACTTTTTGGCATTATTTTTTTGGAATTTTATTTTTTTGTTTTGCCTTTTCTCTTTTTATCCATGCATATGGCTTAGTTTACATGGTAGCAGCGCTTAGGCTATCAACAAAGTTTTTGATTTTCACATTATTTTATTTTCAAAGCTTAGGCTGCTGGTTTAAGCTATTTTCATGAAACATTTTAATTATATTTATTAGGTTTTTAAAGCAGCAGCAACAAAAATGATGGCGAAGCAACAAAAACAGTTGTACAAAAAAAAAACAACATATCAATGAAAATTAAGAGCACAGCATGAAAATATAGTGCTGTCAATTTGAAGTCAGCTTTGACAGACTCAATAAAATGATCGTATGGTAGAACATTTTTATTAGAAACACATAGAACATGAGCACAATACCTAGCTACGACAGGTTTTTGACATCAATTATTCATTTGAAGTTATACAAAAAGTCACATGAAGGGAATATATGTTCGTAAAACTATAAATTTTAATGCATTCGACAACAAAACGTTTGTCGTTAGTGAATCTTTGCAAACACTTTAATGAACTCTTTTATTTAAGAGTAACTTTAGAACGTTGATTGACTTCTGAACTTCCAAATTGAATACAAATACATTACATTTCAAAAATATCATCACAGAAATTGCCAACCAATAAGTCTTTTTAATAATTTTTTTAAATAATACTTTTTGTTAACCTTTTTAAATACGCCATGACGTATGAGTGACATTTATTGTACATATATCGACATTTTATGTGTTTAATGACATTTCTACGTTATGACTCATAAATATGTGGCTAATCATAAATTCTATCAGCATGTTTTGCAATTAAAATTCAATATAAATTCCTAGTAAATATTATTTAAAATTAAAGTACCACATGGCGTATGAGTGATATTTTATTACAGCATATTTTACGTGATTTGCATTAAAGTAGAGAAATATTTTGTCCTAAATAGCTACATATTAACTTAATTTACTCACTCTTTTTAACATTTTTAACAGCCTATTTACACAGAATCTCTTTTCTTGACCCTTACATACCCACATTACAAACTTATTATACACAAGCTGACCACATTTTTTTCTCATTCCGTCGTCAACTGTTTTCATCAATATCTGTTTTCTCTCTTCCTATCCACAGGCGCTATTTTCGAGCAAGGCACCGATGAGGTGCAATCAGCCTTTAAGTATGCCATGTTGAATCACAATCTCAATGTTTCATCACGTCGCTTCGAATTGCAGGCCTACGTGGATGTCATCAACACAGCGGATGCCTTCAAATTGTCACGTTTAAGTAGGTTAAATTCACATAAAATACAAAAATTTACAAAAACAAAATAATACAACAAGCACAACAAGCAACAACATTCATTAAAACTCAATGATTAATTGCTATGCACCATTAAAAAATTTTTCCTCAACCAATTTCATTTTTATTTTCTTCTTTTCTTCTCTTCTCTTTCTCCATTTTACTACAGTTTGCAATCAATTCTCGCGTGGCGTCTACTCCATGCTTGGCGCTGTTTCACCGGATTCATTCGATACACTGCATTCCTATAGCAATACATTTCAAATGCCATTCGTGACGCCATGGTTTCCGGAAAAAGTAAGTGACACGGAAAACGAAAATAATTACATTTTTGGCAATTATTTATTGTGTTTGCGTAACGAGGTCGGATTTGCAAATTAAGTGAAAACAAGATGAACATTTGAGCGTTAGATGCGCACAGACCAAAAGTGTACATATATTAGTTAGTATATAAAATGGCTACAGTGCAGGCATATTTTTTTTTGTGACTATGTAAAGTTTTTTGCTCCTTTTTCATAGTTTGGAATTTTTTACAAATAGTAAAAAACAAAATATTTACAGTAAAATCTTTCTTACCGGAACACTTGTCAAAAGCAGATTTCACCTTTAGACGGACATTGTTGACCGGTTCTGGCAGTGCTGCATAATAAAAGCACTAGCAATAATTACACACGCTTCCCTTGAATGGACGCTTCTCATGAGTGGACACGGACACTCGCTTGACAAAAAAATTCTCTTGAACGGATATTTAACTTATTTTTTTACATAAAAAAACATATTTTTAACATATTTACACTCGTTAATCTAATTGGAATATAATAAGGACCGTTTTATTCACTTTTATAAATCGAACATTTTAAATAGCTTTCAACTTTTTCCATACAAAAATCGTTATTGATAACTCTCGAGTTATAATAGGAAATAAAACGTCCTTAAGTACATTTAAAACATTTATTAGACTCTTCGTTAGTACAATGCACGTTTCAGGTTCGCAGTAGCTGTACAGCAGCAAATAGTAAAATATTTTAAATTTCATTGTTCTGTGACTCTTACTTCCATAAATATTCTTTATCGAAGATTTGGCCCGATTTATCGATTTTCTACAGCCCAAGCCAATTTTTCAGTAGGCACAGTAGGCACGATATTATAATGGGTTTCATTGTTATGCGACATGTTGTTCCAAAGCTTTTGATATCAAAAACTTGAATTCGATGAGTGGCGCCAAACCCCCTTGTCTAAAGTTACCGCAATTTTCCAGTGGAAGGATATTGCAAGTTAGTTTGAAGCGAGTTTTTCTGATGTGTGACTTGTAATTTGAAAGTATACCAAAAATTTGTGCTGCAGACAAATTCACACGCCTCTCTTAAAGCGCCCACTAAATATTTTCATTACAACATCACTTGTAAATTGAGTTTGAATACCGAATTTCGAGGCTAGGCAACCACGGCTATTCAATATTGCAAATTTGGGAAGTAAAGGAGGTGCTGCGTCTCCTTATTTGATCAAGACCAAACTTTACAGGAACGCACTGAAGACTTTACCACAGTTAACCTGAAAATTTCATAGAAATTGGTTCAGTTTTTTCGAAGTATATAACTGACATACACACCAAAATACATATATATAACAAATACATATACAATACATTTATATATACAGATGCCATAAAAATAAATTCCAATTGTTCCCTTTTTTTTCGCAGAACTCCCTTCTTAAAGCAGAATTTATCATATTTTATAACGCAGTCACCGGAGTAACTGGTCGGCCTAAATGAGTCATAAAAATCGTCGGCCGAACTAGGATTTAAATGAACATAAATGAATTTTTATCAGAAAATTTGAACAAACATTTAAGTATAAAAGATGCCATATATTTTTTTAAGCATCAGCTTTATTACATTTCAAGGCTTAGGACTAACTTTAATCAAGTACAGAGCCATACTACATATGGCCTGGGAACTTTTTAAAAAACTGCAACGCCGCACGATCAACATGCGGCTAATAAATTGCATGAAGTAGTTTAATAAATGTTACTCATACGCCTCGGTCATCAATAATAAAAGCCATTAAGTAAAATTTATGCTTAAACATAATAAATGCGCATAAAAACTGCGTACAAATTAAGCTTGAGTCAACAAACATAAAATCATATTTTTATACAATATATTTTTATATTCTTGTTGGTTCTGTTTGTTTGGTTTTGTTTCAGTTTTGTTTTTTCTTGGCATTTTGTTGTTGAGAGAAAAAGGCTGGCTTGACTGCGTGTCCTTAAGGACTGCAAATACAAAACATTTACTAATGCACGCATACGGCCTTTGTTATTTCAATAATAATAAATCATTTGCAATAAATCCACAAACTCCGACCAGCCGGCATCCTCAGATGCGCGCAACTTTATTTGTTATACATTTAGTCAAAGCAAAGTTGGTGGCGTTGCCACACTTACCAAATTCAATGCTTCACATCTTGTTAATGTTTGTTTATTTATTTCTATCTGCTGCTTATGCTCTTCGTCTTCTTGTTTCTTTTCTTACTTTTTTTTCTACTGTCTAGGTACTAACACCATCTTCCGGTTTTCTTGACTTTGCCATAAGCATGCGTCCGGATTATCATCAGGCGATTATTGATACAATACAATTTTATGGTTGGCGTAAAATAATTTATCTATACGATTCACACGATGGTGAGTAACAAGCTACTTTATTGCTGTATATCTTTATTTTTTTTTGTTGTATATATACTTGCCTACAAACCAGCAGCAGACATACCAACTTCATTCGAGTCGACAACCCACTTGAGCTGGCATTTCAGTTTGAGTTATGATCATGATTTGACAGAAATGTCAAACTTAATAGGCTTTGATATAAAAATTGTTTCCCTATGCTTGGGTGTTGGTTGTAGCGCCACGGCATTAAAGTAAATAAATAAACTCAACTCGATTCGTTGAGTTCATCTGTCATTACTCAAGGTTGACGTTGAAATGTAACTGAAAAACAGATAAAACGACAAAAAGCTAGCTATACAGAGACATACAAACAGGATATGAGGTTGTCTAGGTTTTGCTGTTACCTCTTCAAGAAAAAACAAAAGTATGCTTGGATGTAGTTTGATGTGCATGCGAATGTGTGTGTGTGTGTGTGTGTGTATGTGTGTGTTTGTGCGTGTCGTTGCCAAGGTAACTTTGTTTGTATAACTTTCATAAAGCTATACAGCGCAGTCAATGTTAAAAGTTGTTTGCTTTTTTATGTTATTTGTTGACTTTTTGTGCTTCTTTTTATAGATATCTACCACCTGCAGCATAGCCGTGATTTCCTTTCAAGGTCATAAAAATTTGCACAAGACAAACACGTTAATCCTGCATTTATTTGTACTTATTATTTTTTGTTGTGTTTGTTCTTTTCTTATATTTTTTTGTTTTTTTTTTTTTTTGTTCTCTCTATCTTTTTGCTTTTGTTTTTGCAACCATTTTTTCATTACAATTTAATTTAATGTTTCATAAACATGATTTTTATGCCCTCGTCAGTTATTGTTGTTGCTGCTGTGCTAGCAAAAAATGAAACAAAACATAAACAACCAAAAAAAAACAAAAAAAAAATAAAAATTTGTTTTTATTACAATGACATATTTTCTGCTCGTATAAATTTATTTTATAGTACAAAATTTAGTCGCACACATTTTTCGCTCAATCGCAGATAATGTCTTCATTGCGTGCCTGTTTTTTCAAATTTTGTTTATATTATTATTTAAGGTTGCCATGTCACGAAATTCTAAAGAAAAGTTTCCTTTTTCATTTTGGGTTTGGGCTATATAAGAAATATCCTTTTAATAAGGATAAACAAAGAAATATGGCATTATTTTGAAGTGGGTAAATTTGATAATTTCGTTTGATAATATAATATAATTAAGTCATATTTATGGATTTTTTTCTTTAAGAGATTGTTATGTGCATGTTTAAACAAAATTTTGATTCTGTTTCTTTGTGGAGTACAACCTTGAATACATAACATGCAGTAATATAAAATTAACTTTTATTTTTTTTATCAGAATTGGTATCATTTTTTAACTTTTACCCTAAGCAAAGGTTGAATGACCAATCATGCAATGCACAGTTAGTGTCTTCAGAGGAAGTTTTAAATTGATTGTTAATTTTAATTTTTTTTTATTTGCCAAATAAGGTATTTTTTATTACTTTTATTATATAAACTGTTAACTTAAGGAAGTCGGTACTAAATATTACATACCTTTATTACTTCCTTAAGACAAAGAATTAATAAAACAGAACGTTCAGTAACAAAAAAAACTTTATTTGTACTTATGTTTTGTTATAAAATAATGTTTTGAAGCTGACATTGTTTTGAGTTAATATTTATTTAAAATACATTAAAACGTATTTTCAATAAAAAATTTTAATGAGTTTGAAACTTACTTGGAAATAGCTTGATTCTTTATTTGTTGTTTTAATGTAGATGTTTAGTAAAATTTTGTTTGTTATTGTGAACATGTATTAAGCCATGTTTCACTTTAAATATTTTCGTAATTCTTCCAATAGAAAGAAAAATCTGCTATATATATGTTTTTGTAAAAAAAAAGATGAGAAACTTTGTCTGACGTGAGTGAATGATAACACTGTGACGCAATATTGAACTTTTTGACTCCAAACAAAAAAACACTTATCCCAGCCGAAAGTACTCGATGAGAGGAGAAAAGTAATTTCTGGATTTTGCTAGATTGGTTGCCGTTCTTTTTTTATGAGCCTCTATAGTTTTTTCGCCAAATTCGATTTTGAGCACTTTTTTGCAATTTTCTTCTATTTTTCGCATGGCCATAGCTCGAAAAATGCTGTGAATTTTTTTTGCAGTCGTCAGCAAAGTTGTAGCTCTTAACTCGGCCAACAAAAACGCTGAATATATTAAGTCGTAAAAATTTCATCTTCATGCTCAAAACCCCAAAAATGTCGAAAAAATTACCACTTTTTTCACCAATTTTGTCCGTTTTTCGACTACAGCTCTTGAACTATTGAAAATTTTACCAAACAATCAAGGGAAGAAATGTAGCCTATAAAATTATGAACAACTTTTCGTTACATACTAACTTCATACGACCACTCCTTGATACGGATCTTGCCATACAAATGTAGATATAGCAAAGCCTCCATACAAACTATAGAGGCTCATAAAAAACGAACGGCAACCAATCTAGCAAAATCCAGAAATTACTTTTCTCCTCTCATCGAGTACTTTCGGCTGGGATAAGTGCTTTTTTGTTTTGAATTTTTGTGTTGCACTGTGTAATTAAAAGTAAAGCTTGTATTGAAAAAAGCTTCAAAGTTGTCATTTATAGGCGGGGTAAAGTTTGCTCATTCAAAACAAAATGCCTTCTTTTGAGAATTTTTTGTTAATAAAAATGATTTGTTAAATTATATTATTAACATATTGTTAATAAAAATTATTTGTGAAAATAAGTTTATTATAACAAAACATTTGAAGAAAATTTAAAAATAAAAAATTAGTACAAAAATAAAAAGTAATAACGGATTTATTACAGTTTTCCGCTGGTGCACAGTGCATTGATCAAATGTGTACCATACAAAATTGGTACAAAAATATAAGGAGTGCTCTTATGATAATGAAATTTTGTGCACTTATTAAGCTTGAGCCAATTAAGAAAAACTGTAAAAATGCTTGAAATCGGTTAGTTCCTAGGGGTACCTCCCTTGGACCTATATTCAATTTTTACATCATTTTGTATGGGAGGAACATACAAACCTTGGGCCATTTTTAAAAAAATTTGATCAAACGTCTAGGCAATTGGAAAAATAAATATGCACTAAAAATTGTTGAAATTGCTTTGACCTTAGGGGTACCTCCCTTGGACCTATATTCAATTTTTACATCATGTTGTAGGGAGGAACATACAAACTTTGGCCGATCTTAAAAAAATGTAGTCAAAAGGCTAGGCAATTGAAGAAATAAATGTGCACTGAAAATGGTTGAAATTGCTATGACCTTAGGGGTACCTCCCTTGAACCTTTATTAATTTTTTACATGATTTTGTATGGGAAGAACATACAAACTTTGTCCGATCTTAAAAAAATGTAGTCAAAAGGCTAGGAACGTAGTCAAATTGGAAAAATAAATGTGCACTGAAAATGGTTGAAATTGCTATGACCTTAGGGGTATCTCCCTTGGACCTATATTCAATTTCTACATCATTTTGTATGGGAGGAACATACAAACTTTAGCCGATCTTAAAAAAATGTAGTCAAAAGGCTAGGAACGTAGTCAAATTGGAGAAATAAATGTGCACTGAAAATAGTTGAAATTGCTATGACCTTAGGGGTACCTCCCTTGAACCTTTATTAATTTTTTACATGATTTGGTATGAATGGCAATTTATTTTTTATTAACAATGTGTGGCATAACAAAATTAAATAATTAATGTGTGCATGTGTACAAAAAACAAAAAACTCATTTCGCTACTGACTTTCTTCGCCACTGACTTCTTCATCAGAATCACAACAAACAATAAAAGAATCATCAACTAATACAATAAACTGCTCTATTTTTTCATTAATAATTACATTTGATTTTGATTTAATCGTTCTTGTGGATGCTAAGATAGGTTCACATGTTAGCAACAATATTTTCACTAAATCCGTATTAGACTTAATCCTCGAGGCCATTCTATTTTTATATTTAGAGAAAAAGGGGTGCTTGTACCCTCCAAGCCCTTTATCAGCAAACTGTATACTATTGCAATACAATTTTTGATGTTCCTAGAAGTATGCACTAGTTTTTATCATTATTTTTAATTGCATTTTTATAATAAACTAGCTGATATAACTAATTGTTTATAAAAAGGTAAAGATAACATTTTGGAAGTTAAAAATGTTAACTTCAGATAAAATTACGACTAAAGTTTTGACAAAATTAAAGTATATTTTTTTTGCAATTTCCTTTTGAACTTTGCTAAATTTTGAATAGTTTTACATACAAAATTGACTATTTTTCGCAAGAAGTCACTTTTTTAAACTTCATTAACTTTCTTAGTCATAAAAAAGGGCAGATAATATTTTGAAAACCAAAAGATTATACTTAAAATAAAATTGCAAACAAATTACATCAAATTCAAAGAATACTTTATTTCGTATTTCTCTTTTGAACTTTACTAAATTTTGAATATTTTTCCATACAGAATTGACTATTTTTCGCAAAAAGTCTCTTTTGTAAAAAAAAAAGTCTACAACTTTCTTATTTATGAAAAGGGGCAGATAATATTTTGGAACTCAAAGGTCAATACTTCATTTACAATAGACCGGATCATTCTTGTATGGATAAAAAAAATGTCAACCGGTCGGGGTCTCAAAAGTTAGAGGAACTCATTAAAATGATATCTGCATATTTTTTTTTCAAATCGGAGAAAATTCGCCGAAGCAATTTTGATTCTCCTGAAGGTCCTTTTTGGTAAAAAACACATGTTTTTTGCTTGTAACTTCTTATTTTTCACAGAACGCATACCCACATCTGCTAAAATATTAAATTTCTTACTAATACCAATATTTTGACATAAAAAAAATTGTAAAATTATGTTCCATTATAACTCTTATTGACCACTAAAAATTGAATTTTTTGCTATTTTTAAAAAGACATTTTTTTAAAACCGCTGTAAAAGACACATTTTTCGTTAAATTTACTTGGAATTGTTACTGTTGGAAAGGTATTAAGTTCTTCTTTTTTTCTGTGTATCACTTTTATCAACCGGTGGAATCTAAATTTTGATCCGGTCTAATATACAATTATAAAAAAGTTTTGCTAAAATCCAAGTATCCTTGGATAACTCGCAAATTTGTTTTGTGTTTTTCAAAGTAAAGAAAATTTTTTTTTCAAAAAAATACATGCTCAAAAAATTACTTTCAGTATCAAAACATATTTTGAATTAATCGTCTTTATAAACAAGAAAAAACAAGCCAATTTTTGAAAATATTAACCCAATTTTAAATTACTTCATTTTCTTCAAACAAACATGTGTACTGGCTATATTTAGCTAGCATGTGTTTGTTATCTATACTATTATATAAAAGGAGACTCACGGATTTGCGGCGACGTGTTCTCAATAACCGCTGAACCGATTTTTATAATTTTTTCACTATTCAATTGCTATGATAAGCGAAATTAAAATAGGGTACTACGTTTTTTACAAAACTTTTTCTTTAATTATTTAAGAATTCATGTCTTTTAATTCATGCTAATGCTGTACAAGCAGCACAACAAGCAGCAGAAAACCAATGCTTAAGCTCAGGCTGTGAGAGTAACTCAGCACGGCTGCCATGTTGTGTCGGGAGTTGCTCTCAGTTTGGTCTGTTGAGCAGTGTTGCCAACAATCTGACATCGTATTTGTTATGGTTTTCAGACTTGAATTGTTTATACATATTTACAGTCAAAAAATCTTTTTCCTCTTATGCCTGATATATAACCAAATTATTATTTTGTTATTTATTGCAAATGTTATTCATCGACAATAACACAATCTCGACGGATTGAAAGCTTTATAAAATAGTTCAGATTTAAAATTTGTTTTTATGGCAACACTAGCTACTTTATTTGCAGTCAACTTCTTGCTCAGAGAGAAATATAAATATATTAAAATCTTACCATGAAATGGGGGATGAAATTTTTTATTGTTGTAGTTATTTCAGTATACAAATATTCCATTGCATATGCTCAAATGCTTCTCAGAGGATCTCAGTACGATCTGAAATGTCGCATTGATATGTTATTGTTTGTGTTCATCTGCGCAGAAATTATGTTCATGCATACAACCTTATAAAATAGATTTCCTCTAAACTTTTCAATAGGTTTATATTGGACGCATCAGAAAATAATTTTTGTTTTTATTTTCCAACGTCTTTTTTAAAATCAAATAGGTTGGTACTATGAAATGAAGTTGTAACAAAATGATGACCATAAATGAAGAGGAATACCAATATAACTTATTTAATTTAGTTGGATTTTCGATATTGTTCCAAACAGGAGCCTCAAAGTTTTTTATTTCGCGTGTTAATAAATGTTGCACATTAAAAGAGTTATTGTGATTGGAGCATATTTTTTATTTTTAACCGATTTCAAAAAGGAGGAGGGTCTCAAGTTGGTTGGTTTCTCTGTTTTTTTATAATAGCATTATAAATAATGCATTTGCATTGGTCTCCAGTAGTTTTAGTTGAACCTTAATATTATAATTCAACTTTTGAATGGTTTTCCATTATATTAGACAGCCTGGCATAAGCTACGCAGCGCATGTAAAACGCATCGAAAACGTATGTTTGACGCATATTTTAGTGTTTAAAGGATGCGTAAGTTAAGCATATTTTAAACAAGCTGTTAACATCTTCTTTGTATATTAAAATGATTGTATGTACAAGTAGACTTCAAAACCGCTAAACCAATTGTTATGAAATTTTCAGGGAAACTCTAGCAAAGTCTGCAGAGCGCTCCTGTGAAGTTTGGCATCGATATCGAATAGCTTTAGAATTACATGTTGCACAGCTCCAAAATTCTGTATTTGACCTCAATTTTCACGTGCTGTTTTACTGGTAAAATTTTAAAGCCGTTGCAGAAGGGGCGTGACACTTTTAAGGCATTCAAACTTTTCAGTATAATTTAAGAAACATAAATCACAAATTTGTGAAACTCGGAAGGAATATAACATTTAGTCGTGTCCATCCACTGGAAAAATTCAGCAAGCATTGGAAATTGGGTCGTGACACCATCAACATAGTTTAAATGTTTAATATCGAATATCTGTGGTACTTAATGTTTCATAATATTTAAACTCAGTATAAATTTAATTTTTGGAAATGTCTTTCGACAAGAAATATAGCACGGGCATTGGAAAACGGGATGTGAATCCGCCCATACAAGCCAAATTTTTAATAGCAAATAGCATTGGAAATAAAAATCGCTGATCAGTGAAATTCCGAATGGAGTTGCCATTTGGTAATGTCTTTCTAATAGAAAACTGGTCTGAGCTTTGGTCAAGTGGGTGCACCTTCCCCTACAAGCTACATTTTTGATCGAATAGGTTCTGAAGTCACAGATGAAGTACATGTGTTTGTCTAAGGCTGCGTGCATTTTCAACGCCGATTCAGACAGACAGGCAAGCTGAAATCTGTGTGAACAAATGAGATACAAATATCTATCTCTCTCGCTTTTTCACACACTCTGCGGACACAGGCAGGCAGTCTGAATCGGCGTTTACTATGCACGTGGCCTAAGGCGTAGCAACGCGCGCCGGGTATTGCTAGTTAAATATATTTTGAAAAATCTTATAAATTTTGTATAACATAAAAATATGGTTTAGGCCCGTTAACTGATCTCCGAAGTTTAAATTCCTTAATCTCAGATTTCGTAAACAGAGCTTAAATTCTAAACTCAGTTAAAATTATTTTCGTAACTTATCTCATTTTTATCGGCAGTTTACTTAAACTCTGTTTAAAAATTTAAACTGAGATTAAAAACATATTTGAGCGGCACTGGAGTAAAAATTCTACAACTTTGACGTAGGACATCAAAATATTTCAAAAATTTTTGATAAAATAATGCAAATTGTCAGTTTCATTGGAATATTTTTTTTTTTCAAAACTTAAAATATGTTTGTTTTTTGTTTATTGTTTTGATTTTTTTGAAGTATGATTTTTTATTTTTTATTTTTGTTTATGATTGAGATTATTTCCAATGTTCTCAGAGAATTTTTGACAAAATCTAAGTTTAAATTTTTTAAACCTAGAATTTCTGTGTTTAAATTTAAACTTGCCTCACCAAGTTAAACTTAGATTTTTTGAGATGAGGTATCGGCGTTAAAATTTAAACTGAGGTTAAGGAATTTTAAACTTTGTTTAAGCTAAACTTTGTTTAAAATTGAGATCAGTTAACGGGCCTTAATATTTTATACTTTTTTAAAAAAAAACAATAAAATTTTTTTTCCTATGTTCGTACCATTTCGATGCATTGTGTGGTGCCTCGAAAAAATTTGTTCTTGTGGTGACAGCGATTCCTCAGACCTGGATTATAAGAAATCAAAAAATTAATTATTTTGATTAGTTTATTTGTTGATCTCTCAATTGACATCAAGTTACAAATACAAAATTTTATCAATTTCTAAATTTTTGCCGTAATTTTAGAGTTGAAATGTCAATTGTGTCATAAAAAACTAAACCTATTAGTTATTGTCAGATTGCTACTAATTAAAAAATTTAAAAAAACTAAACGTCAATTGAGAGTTTTTTTAATGTAAAATGTTAAACAATTGGTTCAGTAGTTTTTTTCGGAAACGCCGTCACCGACTTCAAAAAAGAACATGTTTGGGAAAATTGATTTAAAGTTTTGTTCTGTTATAGCTGAGTTGGTACAACGGTCATTCAAACTATCATAAGTCCGTCAGTAGTGCTCCGATTGACCTCAAAATTGAATGCAATATTTTTGGGATGTTAAACATTTGAAACATCGAAAAAAAAACTATTAAAGAAAAAAATGTTGGTTGTTATGTTCGTGGTACACTTACTTAAAAATTTATATCCTCACTAGTTTTACTCGGATCGACTTCAAATTTCAACACAATATTTTTTTATATGTTATGTATTCAAATAAAAAATGGTTGAAAACAAGAGTTTAGAAACCTTACACCGCCCTTAAGAGTTCACAAATAGTCATTTAATTATCTATGATTTCAACTATGATGACCACTTCTTCAATTTAACATGGTTTTCAGAAAAAACTATCTAACTATTCCAGATTTTTTAAGATATTTTAAAACTAACATTGTGATTCAACTTAAATGTGACTTTACTTCAATTTAAAATCATTTTTATTATTATATCATAATAATTTTTATAATCATTTATATTATTCTATTAACGATAAATAAAGTATTCTTGTAATAATAGTACTTTTCAAACTTTTTACCTTATATTATCTGAAAAAAACAGATTGAAAGTATTCTGACAAAGATCTGATTTAATTTCATTGATTTATTTGTTTATCAGTATCAATTTTATATAAAATTTATTTGATATTAAAAATGATGTATATAATTCGAATAAAATTTTGTCGCATTTTGTACTCTAAATGGCTTAAACCAGTCGCATAATGACCGTCTTTACTAGTAATATTATATTATTACACGAGTTTGTTCTTTTTTATTCAGTTCGCTTTCAATTATTTTTCTGATGTTTCTCAAAATAAGAAAAAGTAACTAAAAACTTACGCGCCAAAATTTTCCTGCTATTTGACAACTTTTATTATTTTTCTTTCAGTTGACAGATTTTCAATGACCTTAAGAAAAATGTTGTTTTTTGCTTTGTTTGTTTACAAAACAAGTTCGTAAGAAATTTTTATTATTTCCTTCTTTTTCGAGTTCATTAACTCAAAAATATCCAAAAGTAAAGGTTTTGTTTTGAACTGATGCTTCTCATAAATACTTTGTTGTTTGCTTGTAACGCTATCTGATGTTTTTCATGATAGTATGTTAGCTTATATATCATTTACAATGCTTATCAACAGCATCGTATGTTCATGTCAACACAAATGAAATATATAACCTTTTCAATCATCTTGCATGAAAGGCTGTCTTAAACCTGGTAGCGTTCAAGTAAATGAACCACACCCAACGTCAAAATAAAGTTTCTAACCGGTTGAATTTTTATTATTTTTTTTTTCGTTTTTGTTTTTTAAGCAAGAAAATAAGACTTTTATTCAAAATAATTTGAATTACATTTTTTATTGCTTTAATTTGGACAGCAAAGACAAAATTCATATTTTTGACTATTAAAACAAAAACCAAACAAAAAACAAATTGGCCATTTCAGCCCTTGAAAGGACTTTGACCGAGCATCTTAGGATCGATTGTGTTGTGTGTGTTATTAAATTTTGCACACAACTGACCGAGAACTGCACCTACCTGTTTTATGCCGACTCCGAACGGCTCATGTTCTCAAGAAGCTTTACTTGGCATTATTTTATTATTATTGTCTGCAGAGAGGTGGTGAACGATCAGAAAAATTTTTTATTGAAAAAATTTTTCGCCACGGCTGGGGATCGAACCCGGGCTCCGAGCATGCTAAGCCACACACTTAACCTGCATGCCACGGTCACCACATTTGACTATTGCAAAATTAAAAAAAAAAAACGAAAACTTTTCGAAGTTCTACGGCGCACATTGGGAAAAACATAGCAAAAACGCTCGCATCGCCTCTTTTCAACGCTAGCATCTATATTAATGCTAGAAACTTGAATTCTTGGTATTTTGTAAAGAATCTTTCACGAAATAGACTGATGTAATCTATTTTGGTTTTTCTTCACCAGCGGCTGATACCTTATAGCCAGAAGTTATGACTTTTAAGGAACTGCGCTGTGTGAAGTCAAAGAAATATATTAAAATTTCGGCAATGAATTTGGATAGCTGATTTCAAATAAAAACACCCATGTTCCAGCGTTTTTTAAGTTGAGGCATTAAAACCATTTTAAATGCATCATTTGTGGAACATAAATATTTTGTGATATTATTGCATACGGAAAAGTTTTTTTCCTATTGAAAATAGTTTGATTCCTATTTCTGTTATTGCTTGCAATGGTTATAAGAAGACTATAGTTTTGTAGTTAAGTGGTCTTCGAGGCCATTTGTTGAAATAATTTAATGTTTAAAGTATAGAAATTCAACTCGAATGTACTTAACTTATATAAAGTATGTGAGTCAATTGTGATACGTTTTGATGCATATTGTGTTGTCATAATTGGTTTATTAATTCAGATCAGAAAAAAAAACTTATAACAACAAGATATGAATAATAAAATAAATAAAAATATTAATAAATTCGCAGGGTTATAGTTACATGTAACATGGTATCTTTATTCAAATTTCAGTATTTGAATTTTTTTTTTGGCAGTTTAATAAACCCATTTTTATTTCAACATATTTTTTACTTCTAAAGGTAATTCCTTGACCTGATTTTGTTTTTTGTTGGAAGCGCGTAGCCAAGTAATTCTTAGATCAGACATTACCATGAATTTATGGAAAATGTCACTTAAATTTTCCATGCGCGAGTTTCTTCTTGCAAAATGGCTTCGATAAGTTTTGAAATCTTTATTGCTGTGCTCTTGTGCTTCTTTGGACAGCATACCTGTGAAATAAATAGAAGATATTTCTGAAATCAAAATGGTACGTTGAGATGATAGAAACTGTGGTGCTGTGGGTCAGTACCAAAAAGGGTCAACTGAGGTTAATGAGTCTGAGAAACAAAAATAGGCCTCCCTGAGACAAAAACAAAAACACATCATTCTTTAAGATCGGACGATAAATAACGAAGTTATAAAGAAATATGTCGATGCACGACCCCTACGTTCGGTCAAAAAAAAAAAAAAAAATGTCGAAACTTTTTTCAATAACGCTTCAGATTAATAATCTAATCGGTCTAATATACAGCTTTGCGTTGAAAATTCTCTAACTCTTGCAGCTCTCTCGCTTTGCGTTGAAAATTGTCCAAATCTCTCAGCACTCCGCACATAAATTTGGTGTCATCTTCAAGGTGAAAGTTTGAAGTTATCAGATCCGAAGTATTTCAAAGAATCAGTAGGAATCACAAAAATTATAGCTTAATAAAATAAAAAACAGAAAAAAAAAACTTGAAAAGGCGTAAATTAAGGAATCCGTATATTGTCAAAAGATAACCATTGGAAACAAATTTTTTTTAAAAGCACGTCTAAAGTGTCCCTATTCTAAAAACTAAATTTGAGCTAATTCCGTTAATAATTAAAAATTCTACAATCATTCGTACACAACATTGTAGGAATAAAGAAAAAACGTTTTTAGAAGCTAAACTTTGGATGACCATAGATACCAATAATTGGGAACATATTACTTGCAAAGTGTGTTTTTCACATGTTGGATATGTCCAGATTACAAAAAGTAGAAAAAAAATTAAACCCCGTTACTTTGGAATAACCCTTAATGCGAGGATTTTGCCTATATTTTTCCCAATGTGCGGCGTATATCATTTGGAATTGAAGTTGAACATGCTTACGTTGATATTTATATTTGTGGTGTTTATTAAGCTGATTATTGTCTGAGTATACTTTAACCGATGCAAAGTATTTCGGCAAAAACAATAAAAAATTTGGAAAGGAAATTTTTAAAAAAAAAACAATTTTAATATAATTTTTTTTTTTTATTTTTATTTCTTTGGATTTGTAAAAAAAAGTTATTTATGAAGAAATCTGAATATTTTAAACTTATAGAAAAAAAAGAAAAACAAAAATCAAAATGTTTTTTTATCTGAGTGTAGCGTTGTTTCATCATATTCATCATATGATGCAAGTGTGCAAATGTGAATTTACATATAAAAAAATGAGGTATTCAGTAGTTTTGCTCAAAACTGATACCTGGACCCACAAGCATACCATTTTTCTCTATAGTTTTTTGAATTTGTTGTTGAGCGACCTCAGGGTCGTTTTAACAGATTTTTCAAGGCCATGAAACTTTTTTGACGAATACTTTAGGGTATACCTTCAGCCTTTTATACTCATCGTTCAAAGATAATGTATACATAATAAAATATCAGATATATCTTGCGCTGAATGATTATCTAATTTTGAGTTTTGTCACTATTATATTAAAGTCACAAAATAGTAAAATATAAGAAAAATGCACCACATAAACTATTAAACTGTAAACTACTATATAAACGTATTATAAATGAAAAAAAATAAACTATACATCAGTCAGAGACGAAAGTTGCACCGTTGGAAAGGCCATTTGCTCATCTTGAGGTATGGTCACTTTCCCATTTTTTGAAAAATCGGGACACTCACTTTATTTTAAAATTAAATTTAAGTAAAATTGAGTTTAGCTCGCAAACTATACATCAGACAGAGACGACAGTGTCACCAATGAAAAGGACATTCGCTTAGCCTTTTTTTCAACTAAGTCAATGAACTCAACCTGTCAAGCTTAACAAAATATTTGAAAGAATTTGACATTTTGCTTGTTTTTTGACGTAGAATTACGTCTTACAGCGCGGTTTGTATGGGGTCGTTTTAACAGATTTTTTGAAGGTCATGCAACGTTTTTGGCGAATACTTTAGGGTATACCTACAGCCTTTAATACTTATCGTTCAAAGATAATATATATACTTAAATATCAGATATATCCTACGCTGAATCAATATCTAACTTTGGGTTTTGTCACTATTATATGAAAGTCAGAAAATAGTAAAATATAAGAAGAAAAATGCATGTTTTTATATAAAAAAATCAATTATCAGCTGCTTATAATGTACCAGCTGTGCCTGCTGCTTTCTTTGTTTATGTTTCGTTGTTTATGGTTGTATTGTTTTAATTTTGCACGAACTGATTGGTTCGTATTCAGCTTCAGAATGATTCTATGGCCGATCGGATGCAGTGGGATTATCTGAGGTCACAGGCGGGTCATTGGTACTATGATGGGTTCCATGGAACATTTGGACCAAAATATATGATTCTATAGCCAATCGGATGCAGTGGGATTATCTGAGGTCACAGGTGGGTGATTGGCACTTTTATGGGTTCCATGGAACATTTGGACCAAAATGGATGATTCTATGGCCAATCGGATGCAGTGGGATTATCTGAGATCACAGGTGGGTCATTGGCACTTTTATAGGTTCCATTGAACATTTGGACCAAAATGGATGATTCTATGGCCAATCGGATGCAGTGGGATTATCTGAGGTCACAGGTGGGTCATTGGCACATTTATGGGTTCCATGGAACATTTGGACCAAAATGGATGATTCTATGGCCAATCGGATGCAGTGGGATTATCTGAGGTCACAGGCAGGTCATTGGTACTATGATGGGTTCCATGGAACATTTGGACCAAAATGGATAATTCTATGGCCAATCGGATGCAGTGGGATTATCTGAGGTCACAGGCGGGTCATTGGTACTATGATGGGTTCCATGGAACATTTAGACCAAAATATATGATTCTATAGCCAATCGGATGCAGTGGGATTATCTGAGGTCACAGGTGGGTGATTGGCACTTTTATGGGTTCCATGGAACATTTGGACCAAAATGGATGATTCTATGGCCAATCGGATGCAGTGGGATTATCTGAGATCACAGGTGGGTCATTGGCACTTTTATAGGTTCCATTGAACATTTGGACCAAAATGGATGATTCTATGGCCAATCGGATGCAGTGGGATTATCTGAGGTCACAGGTGGGTCATTGGCACATTTATGGGTTCCATGGAACATTTGGACCAAAATGGATGATTCTATGGCCAATCGGATGCAGTGGGATTATCTGAGGTCACAGGCAGGTCATTGGTACTATGATGGGTTCCATGGAACATTTGGACCAAAATGGATGATTCTATGGCCAATCGGATGCAGTGGGATTATCTGAGGTCACAGGTGGGTCATTGGCACATTTATGGGTTCCATGGAACATTTGGACCAAAATGGATGATTCTATGGCCAATCGGATGCAGTGGGATTATCTGAGATCACAGGTGGGTCATTGGCACTTTTATAGGTTCCATTGAACATTTGGACCAAAATGGATGATTCTATGGCCAATCGGATGCAGTGGGATTATCTGAGGTCACAGGTGGGTCATTGGCACATTTATGGGTTCCATAGAACATTTGGACCAAAATGGATGATTCTATGGCCAATCGGATGCAGTGGGATTATCTGAGGTCACAGGCAGGTCATTGGTACTATGATGGGTTCCATGGAACATTTGGACCAAAATGGATGATTCTATGGCCAATCGGATGCAGTGGGATTATCTGAGGTCACAGGCGGGTCATTGGTACTTTGATGGGTTCCATGGAACATTTGGACTAAAATGGATGATTTTATGGCCAATCGGATGCAGTGGGATTATCTGAGGTCACAGGTGGGTCATTGGCACATTTATGGGTTCCATGGAACATTTGGATGATTCTATGGCCAATCGGATGCAGTGGGATTATCTGAGGTCACAGGCAGGTCATTGGTACTATGATGGGTTCCATGGAACATTTGGACCAAAATGGATGATTCTATGGCCAATCGGATGCAGTGGGATTATCTGAGGTCACAGGCGGGTCATTGGTACTTTGATGGTTCCATGGAACATTTGGACTAAAATGGATGATTTTATGGCCAATCGGATGCAGTGGGATTATCTGAGGTCACAGGTGGGTCATTGGCACTTTTATGGGTTCCATGGAACATTTGGACCAAAATGGATGATTCTATGGCCAATCGGATGCAGTGGGATTATCTGAGGTCACAGGTGGGTCATTGGCACATTTATGGGTTCCATGGAACATTTGGACCAAAATGGATGATTCTATGGCCAATCGGATGCAGTGGGATTATCTGAGGTCACAGGCAGGTCATTGGTACTATGATGGGTTCCATGGAACATTTGGACCAAAATGGATGATTCTATGGCCAATCGGATGCAGTGGGATTATCTGAGGTCACAGGCAGGTCATTGGTACTATGATGGGTTCCATGGAACATTTGGACCAAAATAGATGATTCTATGGCCAATCGGATGCAGTGGGATTATCTGAGGTCACAGGTGGGTCATTGGTACTTTGATGGGTTCCATGGAACATTTGGACCAAAATGGATGATTCTATGGCCAATCTGATGCAGTTGGATTATCTGAGGTCACAGGTGGGTCATTGGCAATTTTATGGGTTCCATGGAACATTTGGACCAAAATGGATGATTCTATGGCCAATCGGATGCAGTGGGATTATCTGAGGTCACAGGCGGGTCATTGGTACTTTGATGGGTTCCATGGAACATTTGGACCAAAATGGATGATTCTATAGCCAATCGGATGCAGTGGGATTATTTGAGGTCACCGATGGGTCATTGGTACTATGATGGGTTCCATGGAACATTTGGACCAAAATGGATGATTCTATGGCCAATCGGATGCAGTGGGATTATCTGAGGTCACAGGTGGGTCATTGGCACATTTATGGGTTCCATGGAACATTTGGACCAAAATGGATGATTCTATGGCCAATCGGATGCAGTGGGATTATCTGAGGTCACAAGTGGGTCATTGGCACTTTCACGTGAATACGAACTTCACGTGTAGTTCGTGAATAAAAGACACGTGTAGTTGAGTTTTGTGTTTTCACTTGATTTTTAAAAACACGTGAACACGTGTAACACGAGCTTACGTGAAATTGGAAGTTTTAGTTCGTATTTGTAGCATTGTAAGCATTGGTTCGCATTGGGTTTATGAATGCATTTTTGTTCTAGTTTACTAAGTGCTCTATGTTGAAACCAGAGGTCATGAATCTCTTTTCAACTCAGTCAATGAACTCGAACTGTTTAATTTAACGAAATGGGTCTGAGATCCGGTTAGATTTAACTCTGATGAAAAAAACGATTTGGATCATATTTCGTTTTATGCTTTTACCCAATAGATGGCGTAAAATTCTAATTTTTGTTTTTATGTCTTTAATTTTTATACAGTGTAGTTCGCAAACTATACAACGAACAGAGAGGAAAGGGTAGCTCGCAAACTAAATGTCGGACAGTGACGAGAGTGGCACTAATGGGAAGGGCATGTGCTCAGCGTGAAATATAGTTACCATACGATTTTTTAAAAATCGGGATCATCATTATAATTTGAAATTAGTAGTTAAACTGACTGTAGTTCGCAAACTAAATATATATCGGGCAGAGACGAAAGTGGCACCAATGGAAAGTGCATTTGCTTCGCCTTCTTTTCAACTAAGTCAATGAACTCAACCTGTCAAACTTAACAAAATGATCGAAAAAATTTGAAATTTTGCTTGTTTCTTTTTGCTTGCTCATTTAATCATACTTACTATTTAACTTTTTCTTTGTTTTGGCCTCGATAAGTAGTCCATAATTGAATGTAATTAATTTATATGTTAATTTTTGTAAGATCAATAAAAATACGTGCAAAATGAACAAAACAATCGGACTAAAGAGACAAAGTAGAAGAGGTTACAACTTAAACGGAATTCTACGTCTTCACTTACGATACTATCGAAACTGTTTCTTTTTTTTGCTTACTCTATATATATATGTATATTAAGCCGGATCGAAATTTAGATATCGCCGGACACCAACTCAAAAGTTAGAGGGGCTCTTAAAAACTATTTCTGCATCATTTTTTTTTGGATCGGTGAAATCCCCATGGAATGCATACCCAAGATAAGCAAAAAAGTTAAGATTGTGATAGTACACAAGTATTGGTTAAAAAAAATTTTGAAATTTGTTGTCCTTACAAACTCTTTTGAGACCCCAAAAAATCGATATTTCATCATTTTCGAAAAGGTGGTTTTTTTAAACACCTATTAAATATTTATTTTTCAAGCAATTCATATGCATTTATGTTTAGTGAAAAGATATTGAGCTCTTCTTTCCATTGATATATCTTATGGTGGAGTTTAACCAAACCTAAGTGCAACAATTATATAAAACATGAGAAATGGATATTCAGAAGGATTCTTCAGCTTAATTATTATTTAATTGCCTTAATTACCGTTAGATTTTGACAAATCTTGGTATGTTTGAGTTTTTAGGTACGCTAAATCGAATTCTGGCAATCATTTTTTAGAAAAGTATACGCCAGATGGCGCTCCAGTACAAAATGCATGAATTTCGAAAATATTTTTTCTTAACGCCTACAATATACGTATTTTTCATGGAACTCACTTTTGATAAAACCACTCCATACGTTATACCAATAGAAAAAATAGCTCAATACTTTACCAATAAGCTTAAATGCATATGAATACCACGAAAAATGTATATTTTATAGGTGTTTAAAAAAAAACCTTTTCGAAAATGATGAAATATCGATTTTTTGGGGTCTCAAAAGAGTTTGTTAGGACAACAAATTTCAAAATTTTTTTTAACCAATATTTGTGTATTATCTCAATTTTTACTTTTTTGCTTATCTTGGGTATGCATTCTAAAGAAAAAAAAAAGTTACAGGCAAAAAACTTGATTTTTTGGCCAAAAAAAGGGTTTAGGAGAACCAAAACCGCTCCATGGGGATTTCTCCGATCCAAAAAAAAAATGATGCAGAAATAATTTTTAAGAGTCCGTCTAACTTTTGAGTCGGTGTCCGGAAGACTTTTTTTTTCTCCATACAAAATCGATCCGGCTTAATGTATATCATGCTAACTTTGAACTTTTTCTGTGTTCTGGTCTCAATAAGAAGTCCATCACTTGAATTTTTTTAATTTATTTATTAATTTTCGGAAGATAAATAAAAATTATGTGCAAAATAGACAAAACAATCAGACTAAAGAGACAAAGCAGAAAAGGTTACCATTTAAACGGAATATTCACTTTTTAGAAAACTGAGAAAGATAATAATTTGATTTTGTCACATTATATCGCTAAAAACTCTCTCTAGATCACTGGTATCATCAAAAAGCAAAAATGAGATTTTTTCGGAGAAAAATGACTTACGATTTATCTCGTAGTTGACTTCTGTAACAGAAATCGCTAAGCAGAAGCCAAAAACGAGTGACAACGAAAAATTACAGGTTTAGTGAGTACGAGATAACTCGTAGTTGGCACCCTAGAAGGGAACGCAATCTACGAGTTATCTCGTAGTCGGTAGACAACGTGTTAAATTGTAAAAAATTTTCTTCATCTCTCTGCTTAAGCCATTTTTCAAAATACTCATGTTTTGGCTGGAGAAGATTGTGCTCGAAAAAAAAAATGTAGTAGAACAGTGTTGAACAACGGATATACAGAAGACAAACACAGCTAACAGAAAACAAAAATTCAGCCTGAATACAAGAGATGCAAGAAAGTTACGCTCCACCACATACTAAAAACATTGTTCTTATCATGCAAAATTTGTTCCTTTCAAAAAAAAACCTTATAAAAATGCAAAAAATATTTTTTCCATTTAAACTTTTTATATAAAATATGCGCTTTAATAAAAAATTATCTCTTAACCTAGCACGTGCTTACATTGACAGTCCAATGCAATCAACAGCCACAAAGAAATTTATACATTAATTCTTAATAGACCAAAAGTAACAAGTTTTAAAAAAATTTGTTTGTTTTGGTTTCACAAGTCACTTTTGATAAAATTGCATACCTCTTTTTATTACTTGGTTCAATAAATAGAGGAATCGCCCCAGGACAGTTTTGTACAATGATATAAATTTATTTTGCCTTAAAAAAAATTGTATGGCACTATTTTAAATATCCACTTATAAGCGCTGCCACAATTTAATGTAAATGATTAAATTTGTTAATTGTCTTATTTAATTCAACGCTGTTATATTAATTTTCTTCTTATTAAATCTCTAACTTAAGCACAGTGCTGAAGATACTTTAAGACTCGACCACGTAAGACGTTTAGATAATTAAAAAATTGGAACGCAAACTGATTCCAGTCATAATATTTTATAGTAACTTGATTATTTTTCAAGCTTAAGTGAGTTTCACACACAATAACACAAGCACACACAAACACACACAAACGCATAGATGAACAAAGTGAATTGTTTTTATTTTATCGCTTAATCTTATCTACTCGCAGTGCTACCACAAATAAGGCAGTCATACAATCTTCCCTCACTAACACAGTTAAACAACAAAATAAAAAAATACCACCCACCCACAAACATAAAAAAAAAGCAATGAAGATTTCATGCTTCCGCCGTATTGAGTTTCACAATTTTTCATGTTGTCATTTTCAGTTTATTTGCTCATTTTATTATAACGAGCTGTGCTCACAAGGACATGGAGCAGGATTGCAGTAACATTGTTGAAACTATGAAGAGATGAGCTTGAAATCAGCTTAAGCTGAAATGAATGAGTCATGAGTGAAGCAGGACATAGAAATGTGTGAGAACCGTTTTACAAATATATGGTTGGCTTAAATTTTGTCCAAAACAAAAATACAGGATTTTCCGCAAAGAAAAAAGCTCAAACAAAAAAAAAAATAGAACAGACAACTTTCGATTTTTCAGTACATAGCGTAAAAGTGAGTGTGTGCATGTATATCTCATATGTAGTTTAAATTGATAAAAACAACGGTATTTGCAACTACTTGGATTACAACTGCACCAACGACAGCAACATGTTCAGCCAAGAACAGCAAGTTGAGCAGAAATAACAAGATGAGCAAAAACAACAAAAATATTGTTTACGAATAAGCCAGCAGTTATAACTAACTAGCAATGACAGATAGTCTTTTAAATTCATGCTGAAACTTTTATTGTTGTAAAAATTTAGCTGAGGGTGGTGTGCAGAACCTCACAATAACGTTCGTTATTCAATACTTCTACGGTAGCTAGATATTATGGAGAAAAATAAATATTGTCATAGTTTTTGTTGCTCTATTGTCTAGTCATGAACTGTAAGAATAAAAATATATTCACACACACACACACACACACACAAACTAAAACTAACACTCACACACATGGACTCATATGTTTGGTTTTGACTTAATTTATTTATTTTTTCTTAACAAGCACAAAGTGTCAAGTAATGGATTTTAAAATTTTATACGTACTACTTGTTGTTGTTGTTTTTGTTGTTGTTAGTTTATAGTTTATCTCTAGCTCTAGACAAGCAGTGCCTGCTTGTTTGCATAGCTTTACGCAGTGCTTATGTGTGTGTGTGTGTGTGTGTGTGTGTGTATTTGTGTTTGTAATTCTACACAAACAGTATATATTTTATTTGCTGCTTGTTACATTACTTTCAAGCTTGCTTCATTTGTTTGAGTGCGCGTGTGTGTGTAATATACATGCTTAGATACATGCTAAAGTGAAAATAAATACTTAATTATCGTTAGTAAATTTTATGCCACTCCATTGCATCTTTGCTGTTTTTCTCTACATACACACATACACATACACACTGTTTTTTCTTTCTTGTTTTACTCTTCGCACTCTGCGTTTCTTGATGTTGCTTGGTAACCGAGATGGATTAACGTGCTAGTGCCTCAGTTTTTCATTTTGTTTATAGCACCATTCTGGGTGTTAAATTGCTTTTGCTATAAAATTCTTGAAGTACTTGCGCTATAAATGTTGTAATTAAATGAGAAAACATTAATTTTTGTCAGCTCTTTTCCAGTGGTTAGCATATTTAATGCATTGAATGAAATTTAATTAATTGTTACGTATACGCAGTGGTGTCTTAATGTTAGTTTGAGTACGAGTGAGTGTAGGATTCCGAGAAAATTGCGTGCTGCAAGTGAATGGTATCAATTTTCTGCAAAGCAAAAGGAATTTTTAATAGCAAACCATAAATTAATTATATCTCCGTTGAATATTTGTTTATATTTCAACACAGTCCAAAACAACATATATTGAATACGAAATCTAAGAAAAATTACTGCTATATTTAAACAAATGAACGAATGTTCTATGGGTTGTGGATAAAACTTTGTTATAATGAGCAGGTCTTAAGCTTGAAAAGAGAACTAGAAAATAAGCAAAAGAAACTAACAATATGAGCATGAGAAAACTAGGCATAAAATAAATCTATATAATTAATAAGCTAAGGTTTTTCTTGTGTTTTCAACTCCTCCCAGCGCAAAAGACCAATTTAAATGATGCAGATGACATTGAATGAGGTTTAAGCTGTAGATTTGCAAACCTTTGTTGAAAATTGAGTTTTCAATTCAGGGGATTCCCTACCTTTTAAAGTAGAAATAAAATTTTTTTACCAAAATCCGCAATTTAATCGATTTGAAATTTGGTTTGAGGAGAGCTTATGAATTAATTGAATTTGAGTTTTTTTCAAAACTAAAAATATTTCAAACCAAAGTTATCTTTTAGGCATTCCTCAAGTGTCAATTGTTTGAAAAACTCATTTCCAAATTAAAAAATTTCACTTTTCGAGCAAACAAGAGAGCAAATTCTATCGAATATTAACGGTTTTAACATTGTTTTTATTTTTCTAAATTTTTATTTGGTTTTCTTTGAAAAGTGTTGGCGATTACGGTAATTATCTTTTCAGATACATTTTTAATGAATTTTCTTAGTATTGTTCTGTTTTTCTGCAGTCCTTTTTTGTGCGATTTGTTTTATGTTTTTAGTTTTAAGTTTTATTTTTATGCGACCTTTCTTTGTGCGATATTTTTTTTTTGCGGTTTCAGTTATGCTTCCATGCGATATTTTTTATGAAATTTCTTTCAAGCAACATATTTATGTCGTGAAGTTATTCGCCCTATGTAAGGTCGCGGCGAAATAAGATCATTTGCATATTGCGCCATATTCTTTACCTGGGGAAGGATTTGATATTTTCGAAGAAAATGATCTTATCGAAATAATTGAGGATGATTCCTTTAATGATAAAGACGTTATCAATATCTACTGATCATGAAGATGAACAAGAAGAATCGACTTTTATGACAGCAGACAAAATTTATTCGGGAATCTAATGGCGTTTTCGTTTCTACCAAAAAATGTTGCATTTTTATTGCCCTTGCCTTTTTTCGTGTTCAATTCTTAAATAAGTGCAAACGGGTGAGTAAATTCTGTGTTCGTTTCTTAAAATGTTGCACTCATACAGGGCAAAAAATGCGCATTTTCTGCCCTGCGAAGCTTTCTCAGGGGAGAATGTTGCCCTGCATATCAGCTGTTCTTAAAACGGCAATATTATGAAATGCGTGCGTTAGACAAGGATGGTTAGATTCGTTTATTATGTGCTGAGTCGGAAAAACATGCACTTTTACAGGGTTGCGGGCAACATTGAAAATATTGTGCACCGCGACAAGGCAATATTTTTGGGAGAAACGAAAACGCCATAACTAAGCAACAAATTAAAAATGCGTTTTTTTAGAATTGATAACAACTCTAAAATAAGTTTATGATTTCAAAAAGAGCTTCAGTCGTGTTTATCTGGCTATCGCGATATCTTAATATATAAAAGACAAGCGTCCTGCTCCGTGCCCTATTTCGTAAAACATGTTAAGCCTGGACCAGAACCTGTTGTAAAATTATCCATTTGAAATGTTTGTACCTACTAAACCTTTTAAGACCTGTTCAGAATGGACCAGAACCTTTTATTAAATTACTATTGTAAAAGCCCGTCCTACGACGGGAAGGAACCATTTAGAGTACGAAATGCGACAAAAAATTTATTGGATTTATATACAAAGGTTTTTATTTGAAAACATGTTTATTAAATTATTTGTATAAAACTTCCTTACATACAACATTTCTAGTACAAAAATTCTTAAAATTTTAACCAATTAACCTTGTCCCTTGCCATCTATAATGCTTAGTTTTACATCATCAGCCCGCTAAAACTGCCCATGACTAAATACCAGTTCTTTTACTATTAAATGTTCACCAGTACGCCTGTCAATACCTGTGCGATGATTAATAAAGATTTTAGGTCTTTCAAAACTAACCACCTTCCATTACAGATATCTCTTTTGTTATTGAAATTTCGAAGAAGTATTATAATACTTCCAATTTCGAGGTTTAACTTATGCAGTTGCATTCCTGAAGAATAAAATTCATTCAAAAACTAGGCAGGGTAATTTTGTTTATCGTTACCATCACTGTCTTCAATTTAATCCGTGCTCAGATTTCTCACTGTGTCACCAACTAAAATATTTAGAACTTGCTCGTTGACTTCGTTCACATCAGAATTTTTTGGGCAAAGGATAGCAATTTTGGAATAACGGTTGATGTTATTCGGACTCAAAGTATCGCCAAAAATCTATTTAACCCTTTTAATGGATTTGTTCATTATATTGGACACTTCGAAAAAAATTTTTTTTTATTTTCCAACGTCTTTTCTAAAATCAAATAGGTTGGTACTATGAAATGAAGTTGCAAACATGACAAAAATAATTTTAGGGAGATATATAACGTTTAACTTAGTTAGATTCTCGATTTTATGCCCAACAGTAGCCTTCAATTTTTTTATATCGCGTGTTACTGTGATTGGTGTGAAAAGTAAAATTTTTTTTTATAATAAAAAAAAAAAAAACAAATTGGCCATTTCAGCCCTTGAAAGGACTTTGACCGAGCTTCTTATCATCAATTGTGTTATGTGTGTTATTAAATGTTTGCACATAATTAACCGAGAACTGGACCTACACGTTTTATGCCGACTCCGAACGGCTAAAGTTCATGTTCTCAAGAAGCTTTACATGGCATTATTTACTCTCTGAGGTTTGCCATTGTCTGCAGAGAGGTGGTGACCGATCTGAAAAATTTTTTATTGAAAAAACTTTTCGCCGCGACTGGGGATCGAACTCGGGCTCCGAGCATACTAAGCCACACACTTAACCTGCACGCCACGATCACCATAATTTTTTTTATAATAACATTTGTATAAATAACGCATTTGCATTTGTCTTCGGTTGTTTTAGTTGAACTAAAATATTATAATACAACGTTATCGTGGTTTTGTCCATTATATTAGACAGCCTGCCAAAAGCAAAGCAGCTCATGTAAAAATCATAGGGATGTTTTTTAATCTTTTTATTGCTTAAACGATGGGAATATAAGCTCAAAAAAATTGTCCACGATTATTCTAGGCAAGCCATTGAAAGGGTTAATAAGCGAACCTTTACTAACAAAATAATCTGGAATTTCTACGATATCTTCATCTCCATTTCCTAACTTGAGTACCCAATCCCTAAAACTTGGATCAGAAGACCGAACATTGTGATTTAATTCTAGCAATTTCAATTGACACCAACGTCACTGAATGTAATAATTGCTGTTCAGTTTATGCAGACCGAATAGGTTGCGGTTCTGTTAATTAAGAGCACTGTAATAGCAAGACATGATGTTTGACGGATAGTACTTGAGGAAAATGACGATAGTCTTCAAGTACAAAGATTTCCAATACATATTTTAATAAAAGGTTCTGGTCCATTCTGAACAGGTCTTAAAAGGTTTAGTAGGTACAAACATTTCAAATGGATAATTTTACAACAGGTTCTGGTACAGGCTGAACATGTTTTACGATATAGGGCACGGAGCAGGACGCTTGTCTTTTATATATTAAGATTGAGACTGAATACATCGTTATTGAGGAAAAAGCTGCTTGAATAGAATATCATAAATTAAGCGTTTTTAATATTGCTAACATTAAAATTTTTATTGAATTGCTCGAATTCGGGCAACATGTTTTTTATTGAATATATATTTTGTGAATTTTTCTTTACTTTGAATACGAAAATATATATTTTTTTTAAACGTTTCCATGTGTTATTTATGTATTTATTTTGATTGGAGAGCAATTTTTTACTTTTTCATAGAACTTGGACATATTTCCTAGGGTAAACTTTTTTAATGCGATCCCTATCTACACAATAAAAATGTTTTTTTTTTGTAATGGATTGGTCAAAGTACAATATTATAGCTATTTATGAAGTTTCAGAAAATTTTTTTTGTGCGTTTTTTTTCTGCGGTCCCTACCTTTACTGAACTTTATTTATTTTTAATTGTGTTTTTTACTGTTTTCCGACACACATCTTCAAAAACTAGAGATAAATTGTGTTATGTTATTATATATCACAGCCGAAGCCTTAAATCCTTTTTTTTTAACTATCTTATATATTAAGTGGTGACCGTGGCATGCAGGTTAAGTGTGTGGCCTGGCATGCTCGGAGCCCGGGTTCGATCCCCAGCCGCGGCGAAAAGTTTTTTCAATAAAAAATTTTTCTGATCGGTCACCACCTCTCTGCAGACAATGGCAAACCTCAGAGAGTAAACAATGCCATGTAAAGCTTCTTGAGAACATAAACTTTAGCCGTTCGGAGTCGGCATAAAATATGTAGGTCCAGTTCTCGGTCAATTGTGTGCAAACATTTAATAACACACACAACACAATTGATCATAAGAAGCTTGGTCAAAGTCCTTTCAAGGGCTGAAATGGCCAATTTATTTTTGTTTTGGTTTTATATATTAATACGTGAACATAAAAGTTTTTCGTACGCTTTTTTGGTATTAATTAAAACTCAAAACAAATGAAACTTATATCATTCGAAAGGTTATGTTGCCCAGATGTGCAGAATGTAAATATAACCACCAACTAACCCAACCTTCTAAGAGAGAAATTAAATTTTTGAGAAAAAACCCTCTCTTTGATTGAAATGAAATTTGGTTGGGGTAGAGTTTTTGAGTTCGTCGAATTTGAGTTTTTTTTTAAAGAAACAATTTCTTAAAAAAATTTAGTTTTATCCATTCGTCAATTAAAAAATTTGTAAAAAAATGTGTTTGAATTCAAAAATTTGACTTTCCATGTCAATATTTGAATCGAATTTTAACGGTTTTTCAATTGTTCTAATTTTTTCCAAAAATTTGTTAAATTTTCAATAAAATGTGATAAAAATTACAGCAAAGTTCTAACCAAAAGCAATTTTAATGAATTTTCTTAATATTGTCGTTAGTTATTTAGTGTGTGTTTCAACCAAATGCCAAGAGAGAGAAAAAAACTGTCTCAAATTGAATGTTCTAACTTGGGAAGCCAATATCTCCGCCATCTGTGAATAGATTTTATTTATTTCTTTTTTGTATTTGAGACTTATTAGTTAACTTAAAAAAACTTTTAAAAATATTACATTTTTTGTTTGCTTATATGTAAATTATTCCTTTTAAAAAAAAAACAATAAAATTTGATTTATTCTTAAAATATGTGGCAAAACTGATTTTTGTTGTAAAAAAACAATAACTTAAAATTGCATTTCTTATTTCCTTTCAAAATCTATACCGGATTTTGGGTGATTTTGTTTTTATCTTGACACTAAATTAATAATTTGTACGTGCCATCAAAAAGTCAAGGCTGCCCCCTATGATTTTTTTGACAAATTTAAAGTTTTTTAAAATGTTTTTCTGTTTTTGAAAAAAAATAATAATAATATCAAAAATTTTTTTTTCGAAGAAAATAGCTTTATATCTCCAATCAATTAAGAGTTATAGCCTCGAACTTATTTGAGCCATCTCGCATATAATTATAAATAGGCAATTAATAGATTGGTCGAATTTCAACCCCAGGCCATACCAGTATATTTACATGCGCAAACATTCAGAACAATTTATCGCATAAGTACGGTGTTGCACCGATGACCTGCAGCAACCTGCAGCTTTGGAGAGAAAACAAAAACAAATAACATAAAAAATAAATCATTCTCTCAAGAAAACAACTGTGAAGTGAAATTCAGGCTGACAAATTATTTTCAGACATAAATTTTGTTTTCAATTTTGATTGTTTGATTTTGAAAAATAAGCTTCAGTACTTCCGTAGCGCGATGAACAACAAAATACAGGAATATACAATAAATTTTTTATTAATTTTGCTGCTCAGAGAATAATAAATTTTATTTTTAAAGACGACCAATCAGAATGAAGAACGCTCTCAAAATTACTTTCTTATTCTCAAATCTGAGCGAAAATTTTCTTCTCTTTTGAAACAGGCTATAAATTTTGCATTTATTCAAGCTTATGAATTGATCGAATTTGAGTTTTTCTGAAAACTAAAAATTTTTAATGAAAATTATCTTTTAGGCATTCCTCAAAAGTCAATTCTATGAAAAAATCAGTTTCAATTTCAAAAAAATTCTCTTTTTGAACTCTGTCGAATTTCCAAATTAACATTTTTTTTTTGTTTTGGTTTTTTGCATTTTTTTCTCAAAATGTGTTATAAAATGATGTCGTTGGTGTTCTCTAAGCATTTTTTTTATTAATTTCTTTACCCTTAAATGCATGACCTCAGCGATTTTCTTCATTATTTTTTTTCACTTTTGCGCCAAATAACTTAATGAGCTGATTTTTGTTTATGTTGCCGCTGTGAGAGAACGAAAGCTTCAAGGCAGTATGCCTCAACAAATTTATTATTTTTTTCAAAATTACTCTCGTACATGAGACATGAGAAGATTGGAAGATTTGGTTGTGTCATATATGGCACACTTTGCATTTAAGGGTTAATTTTATAAGTATTATTTGTTGTCTTGAATATATTTTTTTCTACGTTTTTGTTACTATTAGTAATTTTTATAGTTAATAATGTTAACCTGCAATGTTTTCAAATAATAATAATTTTTGTCTCAAAAAATTGAGTGTCAGTTTTTATCGCTTTAAGTCAAAGAATTCAAACAAGCTTTTTACATGGAAAATTATGTATTTAACGTCTATATCTACGACAAGTGTTTCTAACATTCAATTTTGATTGAATTGCTCTAATTTGGGCTAGTCTAGACCATGATTCAATAATTTAAAAGGTTATCTCGATATTTGACGTCTTCTCACGAAAATGGAGATAGATACCCTTATTTGAAGAGGAGAGCATTTTTAATGACACAAAAATCCCAGAGCTGCTTGAATATCTTATTTTTTTACTGCTCATTTTTTTAATAGTCATTTTATGTTACTTTTGTATTTTGAAGCATCCATCAGATGATTTTTAAATGTTCTGGGACTTCACAGAGCCCAAGCTTGAAATATTTTCACGAATTTATTGCCTTAAAAAATTCAATGAAAGCAATGCATACTTATTTTTTTTTTTTTTCAAGCAGTAAAATATTGAAAACACATACTTTTTTATTAAATAAAACCCCAACACAAAACTGAAACATACATTTTTTTTGAGGAAACCACAAAACCCTGTTTGTCATTTATTTTTGATAGAGACTATTTTTTTGTACACAAAAAATAAGAGTATGTCAAATATCGGGATAACCTTATAAATTATTGAGGCATGGTCTAGACTAGTCATGCATAAATCATTATAAAACATTCGTTTAGAAATTCACAGAGAAATGAACTCTGCTTAAGAAATATTTTTTTTAAAATTCTTATACAACTTTGTACAAAAATTTATAAAAAGTTTTGTTAGAACTCTTTCAGTAAACATACAAAATTAATTAATTTTAATTTTTCTTAAATTAACTTCGTTTTATTTTTTTGTTTTTCACTTCACGATCTATTCAAAGTAATTGTTTTTTTCTTTAAGAAATAATGCGCTTTTTGCATCCGACATAAAAAAGTAAAATATAAATGTAAGACATGTAAAAAATTAATGGCGGAAAGTACACGAAGAATACAATCTAAGCAATATATATGTATTATTGTTAAGAAGAGAAGACGGTAAGTTTTTTTTTTACTTACCGTCTTCATACTGCTTTTGAAATAAATCAGAACTAGTACAGATATAGAGAAAAGGCTATGTTTATGGGGACAATTGTCTTGGGGACAATTGTCTTGGGGACAAATGTCTTGGGGACAAAAGGATATTGTAGTGGGACCAATACTGCCCCTTCTTTGAACAAATAGCTATATGTGCATAACCAATAATTCCATTTTTTTGTAAATATTTAAAACAGTATAAGATATTTTAGACAGAAATACATTTTAACAACACAAAAATATTTCAACAGATAATTTTAACGGCACCTAAAAATTCAAAAAAAAAACGTTCATTCAACAAAGAACACTGTTAACTTTATATAAATCATTCAAGCTAACTGTGTTTTGAAATAACACTGCGACCGTTTGTTAATATGACTGTTGATATTTTTCTGCAACACTTTGAATAAATTGAAAATTTTTCTTCAGATCGATGTAGTTGTTCTTATTGCAAACCCAAAAATCCTATCCATAAGTTTCGTTCTCATATTATAAGTAAAGTTTGAGGCTTTCTTTTACAAACCCTTATTTTAAAATCAATCCAATAATGATGAATGGTATACATTCAAAAATTCCTTCTTTTATACCTTTTTTATGCCATACATAAGAAACTACCAACTTTGCAAAACATTTTTTACCAAATTTAGCTATTTAGATACGTAACAGTAACGAATAAGTTAAACCGTTAAATCGATGCTATTGAAATAACTTTAAAAATTTATATCCACTGCTGGCGTTTTTTTTTTTTTTAAGACTACCAAATAAACGTTGCTTCAGGCAAGCTGGCTACATATTATTTGCTACCCTCTTAGTTTTTTTGCCATAACTCTGGTTTTTTTATTTGTTTTACATACGACGACGAGAACAACCTACAATATATTATGTCGGCTGACAAGTGAGTGAGTCAGAATTTGTAAGCAAGTGTTACGCAAATATGTGGGGCATGTAAATTCCTTAAAAGCTCAACACCAAACCGGAACGGAAACTGAAACTGAAACTTCTAATACAAAAGCAATAATAAAATAATAGCAAAGCAAGGCAAAAATATAAATGAAAAGAAGAAAAAAACGCAGCAAAAAAAAGAAACAGTTTCGATAGTATCGTAAGTGCAGACGTAGAATTCCGTTTAAGTTGTAACCTCTTCTACTTTGTCTCTTTGGTCCGATTGTTTTGTTCATTTTGCACGTATTTTTATTGATCTTACAAAAATTAACAAATTAATTAATAACACTCAATTATGGACTACTTATTGAGGCCAAAACAAAGAAAAAGTTAAAAAGTAAGTATGATTAAATGAGCAAGCAAAAAGAAACAAGCAAAATTTCAAATTTTTTCGACCATTTCGTTAAGTTTGATAGGTTGAGTTCATTGACTTAGTTGAAAAGAAGGCGAAGCAAATGCACTTTCCATTGGTGCCACTTTCGTCTCTGCCCGATATATATTTAGTTTGCGAGCTACAGTCAGTTTAACAACTAATTTCAAATTAAAATGATGATCCCGATTTTTAAAAAATCGTATGGTAAATATATTTCACGCTGAGCACATGCCCTTCCCATTAGTGCCACTCTCGTCACTGTCCGACATTTAGTTTGCGAGCTACCCTTTCCTCTCTGTTCGATGTATAGTTTGCGAACTACACTGTATAAAAATTAAACACATAAAAACAAAAATTAAAATTTTACGCCATCTATTGGGTAGAAGCATAAAACGAAATATGATCCAACTCGTTTTTTTCATAAGAGTTAAATCTAACCGGATCACAGACCCATTTCGTTAAATTTAACAGTTCGAGTTCATTGACTGAGTTGAAAAGAGATTCATGACCTCTGGTTTCAAAGTAGAGCACTTAGTAAACTAGAACAGAAATGCATGCATAAACCCAATGCGAACCAATGCTTACAATGCTACAAATACGAACTAAAACTTCCCATTTCACGTAAGCACGTGTTACACGTGTTCACGTGTTTTTAAAAAATCAAGTGAAAACACAAAACTCAACTACACGTGTCTTTTATTCACGAACTACACGTGAAGTTCGTATTCACGTGAAAGTGCCAATGACCCACTTGTGACCTCAGATAATCCCACTGCATCCGATTGGCCACAGAATCATCCATTTTGGTCTTAATAATCCATGGAACCCATAAATGTGCCAATGACCCACCCATGACCTCAAATAATCCCACTGCATCCGATTGGCCACAGAATCATCCATTTTGGTCTTAATAATCCATGGAACCCATCAAAGTACCAATGACCCACCTGTGACCTCAGATAATCCCACTGCATCCGATTGGCCATAGAATCATCCATTTTGGTCCAAATGTTCCATGGAACCCATCATAGTACCAATGACCCACCGGTGACCTCAGATAATCCCACTGCATCCGATAGGCTATAGAATTATCCATTTTGGTCCAAATGTTCCATGGAACCCATCATAGTACCAATGACCCATCGGTGACCTCAGATAATCCCACTGCATCCGATTGGCCATAGAATCATCCATTTTGGTCCAAATGTTCCATGGAACCCATCAAAGTACCAATGACCCACCTGTGACCTCAGATAATCCCACTGCATCCGATTGGCTATAGAATCATCCATTTTGGTCCAAATGTTCCATGGAACCCATCATAGTACCAATGACCCACCGGTGACCTCAGATAATCCCACTGCATCCGATAGGCTATAGAATCATCCATTTTGGTCCAAATGTTCCATGGAACCCATCATAGTACCAATGACCCATCGGTGACCTCAGATAATCCCACTGCATCCGATTGGCCATAGAATCATCCATTTTGGTCCAAATGTTCCATGGAACCCATATATGTGCCAATGACCCACCAGTGACCTCAGATAATCCCACTGCATCCGATTGGTCATAGAATCATCCATTTTGGTCGAAATGTTCCATGGAACCCATCAAAGTACCAATGACCCACCTGTGACCTCAGATAATCCCACTGCATCCGATTGGCCATAGAATCATCCATTTTGGTCCAAATGTTCCATGGAGCCCATCATAGTGCCAATGACCCACCGGTTACCTCAGATAATCCCACTGCATCCGATAGGCTATAGAATCATCCATTTTGGTCCAAATGTTCCATGGAACCCATAAATGTGCCAGTGACCCACCTGTGACTTCAAATAATCCCACTGCATCCGATTGGCCATAGAATCATCCATTTTGGTCCAAATGTTCCATGGAACCCATATATGTGCCAATGACCCACCAGTGACCTCAGATAATCCCACTGCATCCGATTGGTCATAGAATCATCCATTTTGGTCGAAATGTTCCATGGAACCCATCAAAGTACCAATGACCCACCTGTGACCTCAGATAATCCCCCTGCATCCGATTGGCCATAGAATCATCCATTTTGGTCCAAATGTTCCATGGAACCCATCAAAGTACCAATGACCCGTCTGTGACCTCAGATAATCCCACTGCATCCGATTGGCCATAGAATCATCCATTTTGGTCCAAATGTTCCATGGAACCCATAAATGTGCCAATGACCCACCTGTGACCTCAGATAATCCCACTTCATCCGATTGGCCATAGAATCATCCATTTTGGTCCAAATGTTCCATGGAACCCATAAAAATGCCAATGACCCACCTGTGACCTCAGATAATCCCACTGCATCCGATTGGCTATAGAATCATCCATTTTGGTCCAAATGTTCCATGGAACCCATAAATGTGCCAATGACCCACCTGTGACCTCAGATAATCCCACTGCATCCGATTGGCCACAGAATCATCCATTTTGGTCCAAATGTTCAATGGAACCCATAAAAGTGCAAATGACCTGTGACCTCAGATAATCCCACTGCATCCGATTGGCCATTAAATCATCCATTTTAGTCCAAATGTTCCATGGAACCCATCAAAGTACCAATGACCCGCCTGTGACCTCAGATAATCCCACTGCATCCGATTGGCCATAGAATCATCCATTTTGGTCAAAATGTTCCATGGAACCCATAAAAGTGCCAATGACCCACCTGTGACCTCAGATAATCCCACTGCATCCGATTGGCTAAAGAATCATCCATTTTGGTCCAAATGTTCCATGGAACCCATCAAAGTACCAATGACCCGCCTGTGACCTCAGATAATCCTACTGCATCCGATTGGCCATAGAATCATCCATTTTGGTCCAAATGTTCCATGGAACCCACCATAGTACCAATGACCTGCCTGTGACCTCAGATAATCCCACTGCATCCGATCGGCCATAGAATCATTCTGAAGCTGAATACGAACCTATCAGTTCGTGCAAAATTAAAACAATACAACCATAAACAACGAAACAAAAACAAAGAAAGCAGCAGGCACAGCAAGTACATTATAAGCAGCTGATGATTGATTTTCTTATATAAAAACATGATTTTTTCTTCTTATATTTTACTATTTTCTGACTTTCATATAATAGTGACAAAATCCAAAGTTAGATATTCATTCAGCGTAGGATATATCTGATATTTAAGTATATATATTATCTTTGAACGATAAGTATTAAAGGCTGTAGGTATACCCTAAAGTATTCGCCAAAAACGTTGCATGACCTTCAAAAAATCTGTTAAAACGACCCCATACAAACCGCGCTGTAAGACGTAATTCTACGTCAAAAACAAAAACGAACTCAACAACAGCGCTTATAAAACATGACACATGTTTGCATAAGTATACGTAGGCATGCATGTTGATATATATACATAAATGTATATTTATTTATATTTGAATGTGTATTGATAAAAGTATGCTAGTATTGGTTGGCAGTAAAGTTATGTAGCAGCACAGCTTGCTGCTTTACCCACAGAAGTTTGTATCAAACAAACAAACCGACGCAGTCACATACATATATCAAACATGTACGTACACTTTGTCAGTCAGCTAGTTCATTGTGTTTATGTGAGTATGTATGTGTGTTTTTGATTATGCAGCATTATATGTTACAACATGTGCTTCTTGGCTCTGCGCTACCCTCCAACTGACCTCGTGAGCTGAAAAGCATTTCCAATAGTTTGCTTGTCTTTCAATATCAAACAACAGAGTCAACTAAATAAAAAAATAAAAAAACAAAATAAAACAGGCAAAAACATACCAACAACAATAACAACAATGGCCACAGCAACAAGCTCTGCTTTGGAGCTAGTTTGTATGATAAATTGTAACTGTATCTATACAACTTACAGAAACATCAGCAGATAAGTGCGCGCTGCATTTAATACTAACACTGCTTTCGATTTTGCACTCATTCGCTGTCTGAGTGTTTGTGTGTGTGTTTATATGAGCATTTTAACTTAATGTGCTCCATGCTGTTTCCTTTTCCTGTTTCCTTGCCTGTATGTGTGTGCTTTGGCGTAAATCCTTTTTTGACGTGTAAATTTAATATCGCATTGCTACGTTCTCTGCTGCTTCTGCACAGTTGGGGAAAAAATAAACAAATAATCCATAAAACTCTAGCTGCAGCATAGAATAGTGAAAATAATACATGTATAAACACACATACCTACACATGTCTGCATCTATTGTTAACCATTAAACTTGCTCTAGTGAAGCTCAGGCTTTATGTCTGTTTATATTAAAAGCAAGTATCTGCTAAAACTTGATATGTAATGAAACTAAATAGACTGCGAGTAAGAATGGAAATGAAGTAGAAGAAGTATCAGATGAAATGAAAATGCATGAAAACTAAAGTCGTGTTCGGTGTTGTAAACGTGTTAGCTTATACTTAAATTGTCACTGTAAATAACAATGCGAACAGATATTTGCATGTGTGTGTGTGCTTGTATGGGTAAGTCTGCGTGTGCATGAGCGCGTGCATTAGTATGCAGGCATTTCTAAGTGTGTGTGCATAATCAAATTGAGCAGAAAGTGAAACTGATGGATATCATTTTTTTTTAATGATATTATGAGACATAACGTTATATCATTAAATGATTAAGGAGTCAGTTTTAGTGCAAGGATATTTTATGAAAAGGTTTCGAATAGGTTGAATAGATGCTTCGAAAATTTTTTTAAATATATTTCAATAATATTCCATTATCTTTTGCCATGTCTTAATGACGTGTATTCTATTAAAATATTCAACAAAAAAGTACTTAAAATTTTGAATTTTTTTGTCTTAAGGCCTCTGGACAAATCCGAAAAAATTGTTTTGTTTTTCAATTAAGGCAGTATTCTAGTCTACGGGTACAAGTTGTGGGTGTTTTTTAAAATTGGATAAAAAAGAAAATTATAATATTTTTGCCAGCCAATTTTTTATAAAAATTTATTTATACTTTAAGTTAAGGTATTTAAAAAAAAAAACGAAAGAATAAAAACATAAAAGGCTGGATAATTACATTATCAATAACTAGTGGACCCGCCACACGTTGTCCTACCCTTAATTATTTAAACGACTTTTTTGATGACGCTTCCATTCATAGAAAGCCGGCGTGGTTTTTTTTATTTTAATAAGTATTTCAATTTGAGCTTAAATTCGATAAGGAAGGCATATATGGGTCATTCTTTTACAAACCGTACAAATTTCAACAAAAAATGACCAACACATTTTTGTTATGCCTGAATTTTAACGAATTTAAAGGAATTTGAATTTGAACGCGTAAAAAGTTCAATATCGACAAAAAGACACGTGTTCGAGGATTTCTTTTTTTTTAGTAGAGCGGGTTTAAATTTTCGTAATTTTTGCCTTGGAGACTCATTTTCAAAAATTCATAAGTCCTCGAACACGTGTCTATTTTTTTTCGATATAAAAGAATACAAACGTTTTACAAACGTTCAGTTTGTAAAAGAACAACCCATATACCACATTTAAACACAATATTTTAAAAACTCACCTTAACGTCAACGTCTTATTTTGATGATGTCACTTACTATGAGAAGTAGACGTGGTTCTTATACAATTTAGTTCTTTTTTTTAACTTAACCTTTAATTTCTCAAGAAAAATGTAGGTAACAAATTTCAGAACCATATCTTAAAAACGGTCAGACTTAAGATAGATCTGACTGTTTTAGCGACGTCACTTTATATGATAGGTAGGCGTGGTCATTATCCAATGATTTTTATTTTTTGGCACGCTCTTCAGCTTGAAAAGAGAAACATATGATGCGATTTATTTTAGCCCGTTTCATAAGAGAAGAACATTTTTTAGTTTGATTTTTCCATGCGCAGTGAGAAACTATTTTTAAAGCTGAAAATATTTTTTGAGCGTAATTTATTGCTCTTTTTATACTGTTTGCTGAACTTATGTAATGTTTTTTTGTGTGTATTTTTTACTGTTTTTTGACACAGTACTTTAAAAACCACCGATAAATTTAATTGTGTTATTACGAAATCAATTTTGCGTCGCAGGATATCACAGCCGTTGCCTTAAATACTTTTTTGAACTATATATTTAAAAATAAATTATTTTCTTAAGAAATAAATTGTGAAGTGAAATTCCAGCTAACAAAATTATTTTCTGAAAAAAACTTGTTTTAAATTTTGATTGGTTGATTTTGCAAAATAAGATTCAGTACTTCCGCAACGCAGGTGTGTTGAATAACAAAATTCAGGAATATACAATAATATTTTTTTCGTATATTTTGCTGCTCAGAGAATATTAAATTTTATTTTTAAGGTCGACCAATCAGAATGAAAAACACTCTCAAAATTATTTTCTTATTCTCAAACATGCACGAAAATTTTGTTCTCTTTTGAAACAGGCTATAAAAAATGTGTATTTATAAGGGCTTAATTGTCATGATAGACGACACTTCATACGGGAGATGGCAGTTATTCCTATACAATTTCTATAATTTTCAACCACAACCTTTAGTTGGAAGAAAAAAGCGTTTGTAGCTTTCATAGTTTTATAAGAGAAGAACGTGGTTCTTATTCAATTTTACTCATTCTTATACAAAAACAAAAACAAAATTCAATATCAGACATCTCGAAAACCTTCATTCAACTTTTCAAACAGATACAAAGACACTTAAAAGTTTTGGCATCCATATTGAATTCGCCATTTTGAATTTTAGGAATTTATTTGACTGAAATTTAAAATTTGTTAAACTTTGAAACAGCATTATTTAATTGAGAGGGGCTCTTGCAAACAAATGATTCAACCCCTGTCGAATCGTTTCTTACGATACTAGAAAATTTTTTTGTTGTAAAAACTTATAAATTAAATAATTGCTTTTATTATGTCCTTTTATATGGTGTGCATTCGACCGGTTGGAAATTATATGGAAATATTAAACATCTTTTTTTTCTTAGTTGCGCGTCAACTTTCTAAAAGTACAACCCTAAATGAACACAGAAAAAGCTCCAGACCAAAAAAATTTGACCCCCTAACCTTTGCAGAAATAACTTCAAGTAATTTTTAAAATATATACAGCCCTGAACCACCTTATAAAATATGGTGTCCACACAAAAACAAATATGAAATTTATTGCAATGGCATATCTTAAGAATTTGAAAACTCGTTGTAAATATTTTTGGTAAAAATTCCTAAATAGTTGATCTTAAATCAATACGTTATAAATAATTATTTTGCCAATTGAATCAGTACAAAAGTGAAAATTTTCATCATTTGTACCATCAGTCTTTATAAATGTTGAAATATTGAATTGTAAAATACTGCTAGCTTAATTTTTTACTAATGCACATTAACAGATAATTGTTATTAAACTTTCTGAATTTATTATCTTTTCATACTAATAAGCAATATGATACCAGAGATAACAAACAAACTAACACGCATAGAATAATATTTGATACGCGCAAATTAACAAAAAAACCATTAAAAAACCTTAACTTGATTAAAAACACAGCTAAAATGTAATACACTTGGCCCAAAAGTCAGAAGTAATAAACTTAAATTCGACACAATTACAAAAATGGATCGCATAGAGGCTAAAATAAAATAATTTATTGCAAAATAATTTCGTACGTTACGCCAATGAAGCACGAACTCAAACATAGCGTAACAAATATTAACACTTAAGCTTAACACATATCGACATACACACACCCATACAGACATCTAACAATTGTCAGCGCAACACATATGAGCACAGAGCGGAAGCAGACAAGCAGACAAGTAGACAACAACAACAGCAACAACACAAAAGGCACAAGCGGAAATGACAAAAAATATTGAGTTAAATGAATTGAAAATGATTGCGTGAAAAATAATATCCGCCATTGATACTTACACAGTCAGGCAGACAAACACACAAACACACACACACACATACGCATGCACGCACGCACACAGCAAGCAACTGTCTGACAAATGTATACACAGACAACATCATCACACAAACGCTAATACAAAAGCACGTGCTAACAATACAATCAACAGTCGATAATAAAATAAGCAATTTCTTTTTTTTATTATTTTTTTATTATTATCATTTTTCGTTTGTTTTGTTGCTCCCTCTGTTCCTTTTGTTGTGCTCTCATTTTATATTGCATACCTATCAAAATAAAATGTGAAATGCGAATTTATTGCCCAAGAAAGCGAGCAGAATGAAAACGCTCACCACGAGCATCTCTGAACATCAACCAACATTGTGTAAATAAGTTTTAAATGAGTTCAAGCTAAAGCGCGCGTGCAAACATTTATATGTGTGCCAATAAGAGTTTTTGACTGTGTGCGTTAGTGTGTGTGTGTGTTTATTATATCCGGCCATGCATGTAAAACAATTTTAATAACAACGCAGCCTGTCGAGGCGGCAATGAAGAAACATGCTGCAAAAAAAATGTGCTGAAAGCACAAAAATTATTACTCTGTGTTTTAATTTTTTTGGAAGTTGGGTCAAGCAACACCAACAACAGCATCAGCAGCAGAGCTCAAATCAGAAAATGTAATTTGGTAACGCTGGTCATGTCTGAATTGCAGCCAATTCAGTTATTTGATTTTTGTGGATTTTCATACCATTGAATATTTTTTTTTGTTTTTTATGATTTTGGATTTTTTGTTTAATGACTGTTTTGTTTAACCTACTTGATTGAAAGTCGTTTTTTTTTTAATGGTGCAGATGTTACTGAGTTTATGTTTGCAACTTAATTTGCTAATTTACTTCTGGAGATATAAATGAATTTTGGAAATAAATTTAAAACTTATTAAACTGAACTTAATACTTTATATTAATTTAATATTTATTAGTCACATTTATTATTTTATCATTTTTAGCATTTCAGCATTTATTCTAAGCTAATAAAAAATTTTGCACTTCGAAATATTGATCAAATTTTTCTGGAAAAAATCGTTCCCCAAAAACAAATTGGCCATTTCAGCCCTTGAAAGGACTTTGACCGAGCTTCTTATGATCAATTGTATTGTGTGTGTTATTAAATGATTGCACACAATTGACCGAGAACTGGACCTACATGTTTTATGCCGACTCCGAACGGCTCATGTTCACAAGAAGCTTTACATGACATTATTAACTCTATGAGGTTTGCCATTGTCTGCAGAGAGGTGGTGACGGATCAGAAAAATTTTTGAAGTGAAATTTTTTTGGCGGCGAGTGAAATTTCAAGGTCCTTTTTCGTGACGCTAGGCTAACGTTTTCAATTCATATGAAAATAAAAAATAAATTACTGCCGCTGCCGAGAATTGAACCCCAAACATCGTTGCTTATGATCCGGAATCTATTCCTTTACGCCACATAGGCACATGATATATATACAATGTAATATAATTAAAACTGACGCGTAACATACTGAAAATAACATAATAAACATTAACATTAGATTAACATTAACTTTACATTATTAACATAACCGTAACATTAATTTTCATCCTACAAGTATGCACGAAAAAAAAATAGAAAAATAGCTAAAACAGGAGCAGAACGCGTTCGTGAATATAGAGAGCGAATGAGAGCTCTTAAGAATACAGCCGCAGCTGGGTCTGCAACTAATGATGAATGTAAGATGTTTGCAACAACGGCTGAGTTTCAAAATGCATTTTTACGAAACATCAGTGTATTTTGGTGAATCTACAAGGAACCAATCCCCAAAAAACACACTGATGCATCTCAACAATATTTTAAAGCCAACCAAGTTGATGCACTCAACAATCAACGTTCGCTGCTTTATGAAGCCCTCTATCAACATAGCAATTATTATGATCAGGAAGCAGGAGGTAAAATTGAACAAGATTTGCCTCTGCTTTCGGAGGGTCTTTCAAAGAGTACTATGCAAATGCAATCCAGCATTCAAAAAGTAACAATGTTGAGAAGACATTCGAAAGTCACTAACTCGAAAGTAACACCACCTGAACTAAAACAAGTACCGAAAATAACTGTTATTTTACAATTTTCAAATGAAAAAAATTGTCGAAAGACTTTTTCAAATAAACCATTATGTTACAAATGTCCTCAGCCTCACGAATACTAAGTCGCTTTTAAATTTGAAACTGATTCTTTAAAAGTTAATTTCTTGCCTAGTATATTTCGAGGAAAAATAAAGGTTACTTTTGACTTTTATTTTATCGGTCAAAAATAGCAGTTATTTTGTGACTTTAATTTTTTCGGTCAAAAATATCAAGCAATTTGTGTTTTCTTAAAGGCCGCTTGACAGATTGAACTGTTGACACCATGTGTAAAATGTCTCACCGATGATATGAAAATCATAATATCAAAATTTTTTTGAAATTCGACAACTTTTTGACAGTTCTACAAATTTACTTTTAGCTTCAGATTCAGGGATTCAAAAAACCCATACGAATATTTTAAAAAAATAATAGAATACATATTCTTTGTAAGTATCAATAAAAATTTTCAGAAGAAATCTCATAAAACAACAAAGTTATCTACATGATTTGCTTTTCTTCTCAATAGTCATAATAGTCATAAATAGTCATAAATAAATAAGAAATAACGAATAAACGATACACGAAGTCTAGACTTGAAAAAAATCTTGAAAATATGGTTTTTAAAATTAATTAAGAAGATATCTTATTAAATAAATTTAAGAAGATTTTTGTTGAAAATCAAGAAGATTTCTTCTTAAAAAAATACCTTTCCTCTTTCGTCTTTCATGCTCCTTGTTCTAAATACGTTTTAAGAAGAAATCTTATACATTTTATGCGACACTATTTTTCTCTGAGTAATGAAGAAAGATGTCTATTTTGAGCTTTCGGTTAGAAGAAAAAAAATTGAATGGATTGTGTGCAGACAACATTCCATACATGTTTAACGAACCTCAAGAACGATCGTGGGACTTGTCTCGTCAATGTGAAATTTATTTATAAGACTTAAATACAAAAAGAGAAGTAAATAAAATCCATTCAAATATGACAGAGGCATTGGCTTTCCAATTTAGAACATTGAATTTGTGACAGTTTTTTTCTCTCTCTTGGCATTTGTTTGATATATACGCCAAAACACTACACTCAGAAGGCATCATATTAAGAGTAAAATTGATAAAAATTTTGCCCCATAAAATGCTTTTCTCTAAATGTGTTCCTAAAAATTCCCTAAAATTGATTAAAAAGCTTCTATGAAAAAGAAAAATATATCGTTTTTAGAGAAAAATACTTTTTTATTTTTGAGAAAAAATTTGTTCGTATTGAAGAAAATACTTCGCATAAGGAATTTTTTATCAAAATATAGGACAAATTTTTTATTTTCATTATATTTTTTTTCTATAAAAGTGAACTTTTTTGAGCGAGAAAAATACTTATCATTATTATAGACCTACAAGTGAAGAAATATTTCTTCGAAAATGTGAATTTGTGATGAAATGTGAAAATGTGATTTTGCCCCATAAAATGCTTTTCTCTAAATGTGTTCCTAAAAATTCCCTTAAATGAATTAAAAGCTTCCATGAAAAAGAGAAATATATAAAAATATATAGTTTTTAGAGAAAAATATTTTCTAATTTTTGAGAAAAAATTTGTTTTTATTGAAGAAAATACTTCGCATACACTCAGAAAAAAGTGTCTCGGAATATGATAAAAAAGGCATCATATTTAGAGAAAAATGGTATAGACTTTGCTCCAGAGAATGCTATTCTCTAATTGCGATACTTTAAATTCTCTAGAAATGATAAAAAGGTTCCATGAAATAGAAAAATATATAGTTTGTAGAGAAAAATACTTTTTTTTTTGAGAAAATATTTGTTTTTATTGAAGAAAATACTTCTCATAGTGAATTTTTTATCAAAATAAAAGAAAAGTTTTTCATTTTCAATAAAATTTCTCTATAAATGAGAACTTTTTTGTGCGAGAAAAATACTTATCATTATTAAAGACATTCAAATATTTCCATTTCCTAGAAGGAAAGAAATATTTCTTCGAAAATGTGAAAATTTTTTCTAATTGAAGAAAATTTTATTTGAAAAAGAGAAAATTGCTATTATCAAAAATAGAGAAATTTTTTACCGGAGCAAGGTATGTGTTTTTTTCACAGTGTAGGGAATTTTTTATCAAAATATAGGACAAATTTTTAATTTTCATTATATTTGTTTTCTATAAAAGTGAAATTTTTTGAGCGAGAAAAATACTTATCATTATTATAGACCTACAAGTGAAGAAATATTTCTTCGAAAATTTAAAAATTTTTTCAAATTGAAGAAAAAATTTTATTTGAAAAAGAGAAAATTGCTTTTATCGAAAATAAAGAAATTTTTTATGGCAGAAAGATATGAGTTTTTTCGGAGTGTAACGACAATTTTAAGCAAAGTCAATAAAAATACTTTTGGTAAGTGCTGCAAAAATATTGTTATCCCATTTGAAAAAAAATGTAACAAACGTTTAGCAACAAATAGAAAAATTGAAAAACCTTTAGAATTCGACCAAGATATTGACATGTATAGTAGAATTTTTGACGATTGTTGAATGCATACAACTTAATTATTTTGAAAAAATTTTAGTTTCCATCAAATTCGACCATTTTGATCAAATGCGACCAATTTTAAAGCTATCTCCAATAAAATGTCATTTTGAGCAAAGAGCGGGTTTTTTTCCCAAAAATTGTAGAATATTGGGAACGCACTCCATCAGATATATCATTTATATATGGGCATTTCCACCAAAAAGTCAACCGAGACGAAAAATTTAAAAGTTCTTGATAACAATGTTTGATGTCTTATTCACATAAGGAAACAATCAAATTTAAGTAATTTAAATACATTTTACATTTATTCATATCTCGTTGCAAAATATTCGGATGCAAAGAGCTCAAATGTGAAATATTGCTTATTTTGATATTTCTTTGGTATGTCTTGTCATTATAACAGTTATTAAACAGAAATATAATGCATTGACTTTTGCTTGCTCAAATCTTTCTAGGAGTATAAAGAACGAAAAAACAAAATCATAAGTAACCACGCAATGAAAGACAACGGTAAATTTTTGATTTGCTTTTTCGTTTAGTTAGTTATCACGTTCAACATGCAAAAATAACATTTTTACTCAGTGCGTCGGAAGAACACGCAGTAAGCTAACAAAATAAATATCTTAAATAGAGTTTATTCATGCGACTTTAAAAAAAAAAGTGAACCGGTAAAAAAATAAAAAATTTGTGTGGTTTTAACTTGTATAAAGTTGGTCACGAGCGACATGGTAAATGAGAAATTCAATATTAATTTTTTTTGCTTACATAGATCAATTATTTATGTAAATACGCACTTAACATATTTTTATTTTAAATGTAGATGAGCACAAACAACGATGAAAAAAACAAAAATAGATGTTTATTTTACTTACACAAAACCATACTCATGAAATTTTTTTAAGTTTTTTATTATTAAGTTTGAATAAATATTTTTGTTGACTTATGCATAGTTTCTTTATTTGTATTTTATTATAGAGTAGAAAAACAACTAAGTGAATGAAAAAGTGTCACGTGCGACATGGCACATGCGACATGACACGTGCGACATGGCACATGCGACATGACAAGTGCGACATGGCACATGCGACATGGCACGTGCGACATGTCACGTGCGACATGTCACGTGTGGAATGTCACGTTCGACCATCTCTTTTATTGAATAAAAAGAAAAAATAAGTCCTTTATGTCTACAATGCTGGCCATTTTTAAGGAACATCAATGCACAACAGTAAAAAAAAATTACATAAAAACATTGCTTCTCATTTCGCTGAAATCCGCGTTTGAATTTTTTGCCATGAAAATCACTTCTGTTTTTGGTCACGTGCGACCACCTTGGTTTTTTGCTAATATCTTGAGAACTAAAAATGACCCAATAATTGACAATACCAATAATTAAAGGGCTAATTAAGAGCTATAAGGCTCGATTGCTTTTTTTTAATTTGTTTTAACTTTGTCTTTTACGACAAAGTTAAATGTTCACGTCGTAATATATAAGATTAAATAATAAATTGCTTTAAGCTTAACTTACTTTGTAACAAAAAATCATAGAGTATTCAGAAAGGATTTAAAAAAATATAAAAAAATTATTTGAAAACAAAAATGTATCTATAAAAAAGAGTTTTTGTAGTTGCTTGAAAGCAATAACAATGTTTGGTTATTTTCTGAAACATATACTAGAAAATGTAGTTTATTTTTTGACACAATGCAGATTTTAAATGCGAACAAAAGTTATAAGTTCGCCCAAAAAAATGTTAAAGAAAATTTTGTTAAAACAATTCGCTTGAAAATTAAGTTGTTTTCGATCAAAAACTTGAAGTTGCAAATTTTAGACACATGTTTACACTTTTTGCGTCACAAAATAAACATTTTTTTTCGTTATAATTAAATTTTTGCTTGCAAATAAAAATGAATCTTCTTTTATTTTCAAAAGAGTTACAAAATTATTAATGAAATATCTTTTTTTTTAAATGATTACACGGTACAACACTCAAGAAATCCCAAGAGGTTTCTCAACGGTTTCTTAAGGTCTTTGGTTTGCTGAATCCGAATCTGAAGTTAGAATTTTCGGGTCACCCTAGGTTTTCCAGCTGCAGGAGAGGCAGAACCCTAACCCCTACTGTTAATGAAATCAATATTACTAACCCCCATACTTTTTCAAGAGGAACATTTGTTGCCTTAGAACCCATCCCCTCCGACCACTCCGTATGGGGCTTCCATATAAATTTAATGATTTTTGCATATATTTTATATGAAAATTTTATTTAAAAAAACATATTTATGAATATGAATTTATTTAAATACAAAAACTTTGCTTGAAATTAATTTTCTTTGTATTTTTAATGTATTTTATTATTATTGGTATTTCTTAAATTTAATGTTTAGGATTCTACATAATCATATATAGGCAAACAGAAAATGTGTCGAGTTTCAAATATTAATAAAATTAGTTTTATGTTTAAATAAAAAAGTTCATATAAAAATATATAAAAATCATGAAATTTGTGTGGGAGCCCCCTTACGGAGGGGTCAGAGGGGATGGGTTCCACGGCAAAAAATGTTCCTCTTGAAAAAGTAATGGGTGTCAGTCATATTGATTTCATTAACAGTAGAGGTTTAGGGTTTTGCCTCCCCTGTAGCTCGAAAACCAAGGGTGACCCCAAATTCTGACTTCAGATTCGGATTCTGCGAATCCAAAACCTAAAGAAATTGTTGTGAAACCTCTTGGGATTTGCAAAAACTTCAGTTTTGTTGTACAGTGTTATTAGTTCAATAGATGAAAATAAATTATTTTTAATACTTATGTAATTCACTATCAAAATAACTCAGTAACAAGAAAGGTGATTTTAGTCTGTTCCTTCAGAATCAAAATAAAGGTTAATTTTAAAGAAACTAATAGAAATAGTCCTGCAAATATTTAAAAAAATGGCTACTTTAGTATAGTATGGTACCTTAGAATAGAAAAATGTTCGTTAATAATTTCAAAGAAAGTACTTTTGGTTAACTGGATACATTTTCAATGATCTTATCTTATAATTTTTAATGGTCATTTAGTGTAAATATATTTTTACAAACTATTAAAAAAAAAATTAAATTCAAGTAAGCGACATAGAGTCAAAAAAATAATATAATCCAACATTTTTTTTTTTTAACTATTTTAATTCTCAACATGTTGTTTGGTTTATTTTCACAAAATAAAACAAGCGAAAAATAGGTCAAAGCTGAGCAAAACCTTAGATAGATAATTTTTATTTTATTTTCTTTACGTTTCTCTTGTGAACTCTGGCAACAACAACAACAAGGTTATAAATTCGCACTCAACGAATAATTTTATGAGTTATGAACAAACTTCAAATTTAACTTTATTACCACAAAATAATCATAAAACTAGTAAGGTATATCTTCGACTTGGCCGAAGTTAAAATACCCCCACGGCCGATTCTTATGGGTAGAAGAATCTTAAATTGGAGAGCTTTTTGTAAGAGATTTTGAAAGATTTTATTATTTTTATGTGTCTAAAATACATACATATCAAATTGTTTTCTTGCAGCTTAAATATAAGCCTTTTTATAAAGTTTTAAATTTTGAGGTTGTATGGGAGGTGGGTGTCTTAGATTGTGTATGACGCCCATTTTTCTAACATACCTCAGTTTTTACATAGAATACACAAATACCGAGTTTCTGTCTTGTAACTTTAATATTAGCCTCTTTATAGATTTTTAAATTTTGGGGTTGTATGGGAGGTGGGCGTGTTAATGGGTGGATGACGCCCAATTTTATAACACACCTCAGTTTTGACATTAAATACACAAATACCGAGTTTCCATCTTGTTACTTTAATATTAGCCTCTTTATAGATTTTTAAATTTTGGGGTTGTATGGGAGGTGGGCGTGTTAATAGGTGGATGACGCCCATTTTTCTAACACATCTCAGTTTTGACATAGAACACACATATACCAAATTTCAGTATTGTAGCTTTAATATTAGCTTCTTTGTAGAGTTTTCAATTTTGGGGTTGTATGGGAGGTAGGCGTGGTTTTCATCCGATTTAGCCCATTCTCGAACTTGACCTTAGTTTTTTTAAAAAAAGCTTAAATATCGAATTTCATTATGATAGCTTCAAATTTACGGCTGTAATCGTGTCGACAGACAGACGGACAGACGGACAGACGGACAGACGGACAGACGGACAGACGGACAGACGGACAGACGGACAGACAGACGGACATGGCTAAATCAACTCAGGTGGTGATGCTGAGCAAGAATATATATACTTTTCCATACCTACCACGCCTCCTTTTGGGTGTTACACACATCGTGACAAAATTAATATACCCCTTACGCAGTACGCGTGGGGGTATAAAAATGAAACAATGTTTGAGTGTGTGTTTGTAAGTGTATATGTGTGTGGGAAGAGGAATACATTTTGTAAAATGAAACCATAAATTTTTGTTGATATTGTTTTCGTTGCTGTTGCTTGTGCTCTTATTGTTTGTTATTGTTATTGGCACGTGCTGTGTTTGTTGTAATACAGCATTTGTTGCCAGCACTTGACTGGGTGTCTGACGATGGCAACCCAACCTCTATGCAAATGAAGCACAGTATATGTTGCTGTTGCTGACAAAATGAAATAAAAAGTGCACAAATACAGGCACACACACTTCCACACATACACACTCAAATGCAATCACAAACATTTCAATAAATGTTCAATGCCAAAATAATATCCTAACCGCAATAAGAGTAACTGTAGTAATAACATAGATATATGCATGCCGGTTTATTTGATCGTATGTATGCGTACATAAGTGTATCAATGGGTGTATGTGTGTCAATGCAATGCTAGTCTATTTGTGCTGGTTTCTGCCAAGAAGCTTTGATTTCTTTTTTTTTTTACTTTCATAAATAGTTAAACAACGTATTTGGCTGCTGCTGCTTATTTTTTCGCATTGCTGTTGTTGCTAAAAAGTATGCGGTGTTGTTGTTTTTAACTTGTGTCTTCTTTTCTTGTATGTTGCTGTTATTTTTGCTTAAGTCCTTTTGCGAATCGCCTGCTGCTGCTGCTGCTGTGAAGTTTGCGAAGCGTGTGGCATTTCAGACAAATATGCGGATGTTATTGTATTGATGTGAGTGTGTTTGTGTCTATTTCTTGTGGGTGGGGGGGCGGTGGGCGTTCTTTGAGGTGTTTGTGTGTGTTTTGTTTGTTGTGGTGCTTGTTTCTGTAAGGAATTGGAAATATATGATGACTTTATATATATATATTTTTTTTGCAAGCAATTCCATTTGCCAAAGTGTAATGGATTGACGCTTGGGCGCTTTTGATAGCCATTAAAGTGGGTTGCAGGATTTGGCTGTGGGTGCTCTTTGGCATAGCATCTTTGCAGTAAGCAGTAAAGCCAAGTATTATTTAACAATATGTTGCTGAAAATTTGCTTGAAACGTGTTAAACTCTTGATGCTTTTGCAGTTTGTTGGTGTTTTTTGGGTTTGGAAATAAATCGCAAATTTATATATTTACATATGTTGCAGGATTTGTTGTTTTTTTTTTTTTTTTGTTATTAAAAAACAAAAGTCTAGCTTATTGTGCATAAATTGCTGAAAATGAAAATAAATATTTTTTATAATAGAAAGCCTTAATTTTTTTATTTATTTTATAATATACAGGGTAGTCGTAATTCAAGTATCGCGTTTCAGTTTGGGTTGTTATATTTTGGTATAGTATGGTTCAAGATGATTGATGCTATGCAGAGAAAGCAGAAAAGATACAGATATCCTTTAGGAGAAAATTGTCACAGTTGCACAGTTGTTGCAATATATTTGAGTTGTGATTTTTTTTAAACTGTGAGAATTTCAACCTTGTTTGATTTTCGAGCAAAACCTGATCCTTTAGTACCACAAATTAAATTTCTTTTATACATAAGAAGGGGGAGATAGTATGCAGTTATAAATGGATTTTGAAAATATTGAGGTCACATGGAACTAAAACTCTTGCAAGCCGATCCAGCAAAGCTAATAGAAACATTCATAGCATCGAAAGGCAGTTATTTAATCGGAGTATCACTATGTTTACCCCAGCCGCGGCGAAAAGATTTTTTCAATAAAAAATTTTTCTGATCGGTCACCACCTCTCTGCAGACAATGGCAAACCTCAGAGAGTAAATAATGCTATGTAAAGCTTCTTGAGAACATGAACTTTAGCCGTTCGGAGTCGGCATAAAACATGTAGGTCCAGTTCTCGGTCAATTGTGTGCAAACATTTAATAACACACACAACACAATTGATCATAAGAAGCTCGGTCAAAGTCCTTTCAAGGGCTGAAATGGCCAATTTGTTTTTTTTTTTTTTTTTTATCACTATGTTTACGATAATTTTAGGTTGTTGAAAAAGAAGTTCTGGAAGCGTATTACATCTTAAATTATTTAAGCTGAGTTTAAGTTTTTTTCTTTCTCTTCTATTCTACTATTTATACCAAATTTTTATATAAAATTTAAAAATGTTAAAAAAATAACGTCGTTGAATAAAATATGGTTAAAAAATTATTTAAACCATGCATATCTTCATAAAAGTGCTTGTTTTTAATGTAGAGCAAAAGTGTCTTGTCTATCAACAAATTTTATCATATACAGGGTGAGTCGCATAGAATGATCAATACAGAAACTGGTGATTCCTTGCATCAACACAAGAACAAAATCGTTTGGAAGGGGGGTGAAGGGGTCGCAAACGTCCCCCTAGGGAACTAGGAGCGTGGAAAAAACTAAGTGTCACTAAATTTTAAGTCATAACTAACATATCTCTACAACAATTACCAAACATAATAGCTTTTTAAAACCAAAATTATATTTTCTTCAAGTTATCACCACAAAAATTCTCCATAAGTCAAAACCAACAGGCATCTTAAGTCAAAATATAAGTTTTTTGCCACAATAAATTCAGCTTTCAATACAGTCAAGGACATTTCTTTTCCTAGTCCTCAAGAGAGTTTATGTGAACAAACGTTTGCTCTAACTTTGGTTTTTTTAATGTTTTTAAGGATGACCAGTTGTTTATTGTATTTAACATTTTTTTTTTTTTTTTAAGTGAAATTCAACGTAGATCTCAATTTTGGAAAAGTTACTGAAATTGTCAATGAAAAAACCTAACTCCAGGAACTAAATCAAAGAAGAGCGATCAAGTAAACGACTAAAATCGAAATAATGAAAAAAAATGTTGTGTTGAACTTCTAAGAGCCAACATGTGTGGTCTTTAACGTTACACGCTCATTCACTTTTGTTCCAAATTGCATTTTTCCGTGCACGACACAGACAAATGACATGTTGTTAGAACTGTTGTAACTTCTCTGATGATAACATATTTTTACCCTAAACCTGAAAGGTGAGGGTATATTAACTTTGTGCAAACGTTTGTTACGCATAGAACGAGGCGAGTGCGGTATAGAAAAGTGTATATATTCTTGATCAGCGTCACCTCGTGAGTCGAGCTATTCATGTCCGTCCGTCCGTCCGTCCGTCTGCGTGTTGTCCGTAAACACAGGATAAGAAGAAGGAGTCGAGATAATTGGATGAAACTTGCTACACATGGTCATATGCACCCAAGGATCTGCACTATTGAATATTTTTGGAATCCTTCAACGGACACGCCTACCTCCCATACAACGCAAAAATTGAAAACGCAATAAATAAACCTCTGTTTAACCTACAGAGCTAAAATTTGGCATGTATGTTTTTTATGACAAGACAAAGATGGTTTTGATAAATGGAAGTCATCCGTCCACGGACACGCCTACCTCCCATACAACCCAAAAAGTTTAAAACTTAATAAATAAGGTTATGTTTGTCATAGAGAAATTAAATTTGGTATGTATGTATTTTATACCAAAACTAAGGTGTGTTCAAAAATTGGGAGTAATCCGTCTATGAACACGCCCAACTCCCATAGCGAAAGCACAATAAAGACATTAACTGTGAGCTACAGATATAAAACTTGGTAAGTGTAAATTTTTCATCAACATTTAAATGCATATAAAATATAGGCTTCATCCGCCCACGGAGACGGCCATTTTCAATAATATTTATTTTAAAAAAGTAGGTTTAGGGTATTTCATAGTCGGCCTAGACCGACTTTAGACTTTCTTTACTTGTTTTATAGATACTTTTATGACGTCGTTTATATGACTTTTTTTAAAGGATATAAAGTTCTTCTCAATACTGCTAAAAAGGTAAATTTATGAATGCCCAAAATGTCTTTTCTACCCTTAAAGGTTAATAAATGATTAAAAAAAATTTGTGTTGTTTCTTTTCAGACTTAAGACAATTAACCATTAAAGTCGTAGCAAAAAAAAAAAATTTCGCTGTTGTCCCTAACAATCACCTTTCTTTGAGTTGCTTCAACTGTTTTGTGTGTTTTTCCTTTTTTTAATTGTCTTGCATTTTATTGAGTTCCTAAGTTTTAATGTGCAATAAAAGCATCGAGAATTTTTAACAAGACAAACTTTTCTTACGAAAGAAAGTTTTTTAATTGCAAAATCATCTGATATAAATTGCAAATTGTTACTTACAAAAAGAAATGCAATTGATGGACAGTTTTAACAAGTTAGAACTTCTTCATCGAAGCTTCTTATTGATTTATATAACAAATTGATACTTATGGAAAATTTTATTTTAACATTTTTTAAGATTAAAATGAAATCATTTTGTTCTTATTTTTATACGAAAAAGACTGTTTTCTTACGCCTCTTTTTTTTTTTTAAATAATGAAATCGTTAAAAGTTTGCAAATTTTTTTATTTATATAGTTCATTTGCATTTGCGCTGTTTTGCTTTATGACTAAAAGTTTTGTTTTGTCGTTGTTGTGTTTTTTAGTTTTATTAATTCCTGTAGAAATTGAAATCGAGTTCTACTGTCGCACATCGCGCAAAAAATAAAATAAGGTTTTCAACACGCTTCGACGTTCCACTTACCAACAAGCTTGTTAAATGGTTTTTTTCTAAATTTTCTCCTCTTTTTTATATTGTTTTTTTTTTTTCTATTTTTTGCAAATCCAACTTTGTCGTGCAATTTGCAATAATTGAGTCACTAAAAAAATGGCATCCCCAATTATAGGAAAAAATATGAGTTGCTGCCATTATTGTATATGTTTGTATGGGAATGTGTATTGTCTGTATGGGTGTGTGTATATACATTTATACGTATGTTTGTGCCATAGCAAAAAGTTGAATCGTAGCTCAGTTTTTTTTTTTTTTATTTTCTGCCCCAATTTATTGAATTAGCTCGAAAGCTTGATAAAAAAAAGAATAGCAACAAAAAAACTATAGCATTTGTCGTCGCCATAAATAAATGAATAAAAATGTTTCTCTACAAAAAACACTGCTAAGGGACATTAATTGATGGAGTTTCCTGCTGATTGGCGTGGAACTTTTTTTTTCGTTCAGCAATAAATTCTATGAAATTAATGTCTAAAATGGCAACATGTGCCAAGTTCTGGGGCAAAAGTTTTTAATTTTCTTTGTTTTAGATGCGGAAACTTTTAAATACTTTTAATTTTACAGTTTGTTTTGTTGCTGAGTAAAAATGTGCGCTGAGTAAACAAGGCGACTGTGGGTAGTTGAAGAAAACAAACACCATGTTGTATCATTCCTACCCACTGCCACAGTCCACAAATGAGCTGCTAAACAAGCGGTCAGAAAAAATTATGAAAAATATTCTTACTTAGTCAAACTTTTATTTTCATGTATTATGTAATTAAAATTTTAAAAATTTATAATTTCAACAATAAACATAAGTAGAAAATAAGAAAAAGTTTCAATGTTGTTTATTTGTTTAAAGCAATCAAGACAATGTTTAATTAAGAGATGACCATTAAAGAATTGCTGTAATGAAAATTTCACAATTTTTTTTATATTTGTTGACTATTCCTGACAATATTAAAAAAATACACACAATGCTTAATACCATATTTTTCTTTATATGTACAAAAAAAATACAAAAGAACAGTGTACATACATAGCATATAAATGTTTTAATATTTTAATGAGGACATTTGTGACTTCAAGTTTTGTATAATTTTTAAAAATAGCAAAATTGCACAAAAAAACGTTTGTACAAATGTCTGTAACTAAATTAGTTTTTAAGGACTGAGATATGTCTCAGAAGTTTTTTAAGCCATTATCAGTAGTACGAGTTTTTTCTAAGTAGTCGATGTTTTGTTATGTGCTGAATGGAATTAATAACTTTGTAAAAAATGTTCAAATTTTTGTAATATCTTTGCACAACTTTCGCTATTCAAACTGGTTTTTTTTTGATAATTTCTTTCAGAATTTGTTATTATAAAGTTTTGATTTTTAGATGGAAGAACATTAGTAATGTTATTTCGCACCACTGTCTCTTAAGTTGGAACCTTGAGCTTATCAGCTAATTGACCTTTGATTAGTACACAATTTACTAAACAAATTGTGATTGAGGATTGAGGGTATTTTGCTTAAAGCATGTAAGGAAACATGTTATGCCCGTGAACTATATAATTATTTATGAAAGTCATAATTTGCATTCAAGTAAATTAGCACATTGACCATTAAATGGTTTACGTGAACAGCTCAGTATACTGCAAATTTGATGAAATACATCTACGCTCCTTTATCGACGCACGTCGTCTTGATCAATAGTCAATATCTGGCTCCTCTAAACAGTGTTCGATCGCACAAACTTTCCTCTTCAGAAAAGAACGTCCTCTTCATTAGTCTGATTGCTTCGATGACGCTTATTTTTAAAAGTCTTACTTACAAACCACTTACTCGACTCTACATCTGCGCATACATTCAAGCTAGGCTTTGGCTGATGCTATATGAAAAATAAAAAAAACAAACGCTAAAAAAGGAAGAGAAACAATAATATGTTAGCATTTGTCATCGATTCGACGAAGCATGTGCTTCCAGGTTTAAATTATTTTTCAAAATATGAAAAAAGAACAATCTTTAAAAATATCTATAAATGTACATATGTATATTGCTTTTTACGGACTTACCGCTCTATTCTGCTTGTTAACTTAACACGGCGTTGTTAAGGCTTTCTTGTTAATGTTCTTGTTATGGTATGTAAATATTCATATTCTAACAAATCATTAACAACTTGAAAGCTTTCAAAAGCTTTTAAAGTTCACCATGCATGGTGAAATTGTAAATGGCGTAAACATCAAGCGTCAGCTGTTGTTTCTTATTAATTTCAGTGTTTATTATTTCTGCAAAAAAGATAAAAAATATTATAAAATAAGAAATTTAAAGAAAGCTTCATGTTAAATGTTTTAATTGATATTTTTAAATGATAAGATATAAAATCATCTCAACTTTTTGTATTTAAGACGTTTATTGAAAGGCGTTTGAAGTTTTTTGTTCATATTTTTCAGTGTGATCGCTTAAAACAATTAAAAATTCTTCTTTTCTTCGATATTCTTACATTTTTAAAATATTATTCAATATTCTATTATTATGTTATAATATGCACATTAAGCCAGATCGATTTTGTATGGAGAAAAAAAAGTCAACCGGACACCGACTCAAAAGTTAGAGGGACTCTTAAAAACTATTTCTGCATCATTTTTTTTTGAATCGGAGAAATCCCCATGGAGCGGTTTTGGTTCTCCTGAACCCTTTTTTGGCCAAAAAATCAAGTTTTTTTTTCTTCAGAATGCATACCCAAGATAAGCAAAGAAATAAAGATTGTGATAGTACACAAATATTGGTTAAAAAAAAATTTTGAAATTTGTTGTCCTTACAAACTCTTTTGAGACCCCAAAAATCGATATTTCATCATTTTCGAAAAGGTGTTTTCTTTAAACACCCATAAAATATACATTTTTCGTGGTATTCATATGCATTTAAGCTTGTTGGTAAAGTATTGAGCTATTCTTTCCATTAGTATAACGTATGGAGTGGTTCGTCTATTAGACGAAGCATGTCCTTCCAGGGTTAACTAAATAAAATTTATAAATTTGGGCTTACTTAGGACATACTCTAAAAAGTATGGAACAATACAAAAATTTTAATTTTAAAATCGGCCAATCCATATCAGATATCTGCTTGCATTAACATTATTCAAGCTTGTTACATGTTAGTTTTGCTTCAATAAAATGTTACTAAATATCGCATCTTTTAATGTTTGAACAGAAGGACCACCCCTTGGCAGCTTTTAATCTCTTTTTAAGAACCTCAGAACGTCACTGCAAAATTAAAAACAAACCGCAATGTACTGACAAAATTAAATTAATTTTAATTTGAAAGGACTGTATTAAGAAACTGTAGACTGTATTAGGAGACTGTAGACTGTATTAGGAGTATTAAGAAAAAATAATTTTTATTGAACAATTGAAACACATGAAAGTGGGCGCGTTATTTCTAAAACGACGTCGTTTTGGTTTAACATGAATTTTTATGGAAATTTTTCAGTTAAATATTGCTGGATAAAGATTTTGCCAGAAATTTACCCGAGACGCTCACTCGGTTAATTCTTGTATAAAGAAATGGTTATTGTAAGGTTTGGCTATGGTATGATGGCTATGGATGTCGTATGATAGCCTAGTGTGATAGGTAGAAAGTATATGGTACCGGATATGGTATGAAGGTATGATGGATATAGAATGAAGGTATGCTGTGATGAAATGAAATAAAATGAGTATAAAAACGGGTACGGTCGCTACGCAAAGAAAAACCGGTTCAGAGTTGTAAATGACAGGGCTGAATTGTCTAAAAACTAGTGCAAAAATAATTCGTTAAAGGTCAATTGACACCTCATAGATATTTATCTTAAAACTTAATCATAAGCCGGTCTATAGAACACGATAGACGTTTACGCACGTTGTTAATGAAATTGAATCAATTTTTGGCCGAGTTTTCCAGCGTTCACGTTAAGTGCTCGAATGACCTGGGTTTCCCGACAAAACCACTAACAAATTTTTTGTTATTTAGAATAATTTTTTTTTAAATAAAAAATGATATAAATAATTTTTTTTTTAAATTGTAAGCAAACTTAATTTGAAGGTTCTTTTTGACCAAACAGTTAATGAAACGAAATTAGAATTTAAATTATAAAATTAAAATTTGTGATACTTACACAGTCAGAATACAAACCCGCGTCTTTCTCATGACAGTCTAGCACACTTCCTCAGAAATATTGGTAAGGATATGATAAATTTAGCAAAACACATTTAAAAACTATTGATCACGTTCTGAGTGATATCGAACCTATCCTGTGATATGTTCAATAAAAACTGTCAGAGGACAGGTCACCATTATGTACATTTTTGGTTTGATATGATAGTTTTGTAATAAAAGTATGGTTTTATGAATATGTTATGAAACTATACCTTGTTTGATAGTTTTTGTTATGACATGTTGTGTTGGGTGGTAAGGTAAGATGGGTGAAATGTAACCCGTCTCATATCTTTTAATGGGTGTCATTAATGGAATGATGGGTGCAGTTTGGGGATATTGTATGATGGTTAGGGTATATGATGAGTATGGAATGATAAGTATACAAAGTCTGATAAAGTATAACGGAATACTGGAATATGAATTATAAAATAAAGTGTATTGAAAAGTTGGTGACCGTGGCATGCAGGTTAAGAGTGTGCCTTAGCATGCTCCGAGCCCGATTTCGATCCCCAAACGCGGCGAAAAGACCACCTCTCTGCAGACAATGGCAAAACTCAGAGAGTAAATAATGCCATATAAAGCTTCTTGAGAACATGAACTTTAGTCTTTTGGAGGCGGCATAATACAGGTAGGTCCAGATCTCGTTCAATTGTGTGCAAACATTTAATAACACACACAAAACAATTGATCATAAGAAGCTCGGTCAAAGTCCTTTCAAGCGCTGAAAGAGCCAATTTGTTTTTTTTTTTTTTTTTTTTGTGTTGAGTAGGTATGTTGGTTATGGGATGTAGGTAGGCTAAAATGGAGTATAATGAATTGTCTATGATGAGTATGAGGGGTATGTTATGTTGGCAATGATATCTTCACATTTTAAAGTAAATTTAATTTACACCCACATCTGCCGTCTTTCTTACATGAATAGCCGCCACACACAAACATTTTATTAATATTTCTCTTGAATTTTAATCATCGCTACAGCATATAACATTTTAAACAATTATTGTGTCTTTTCTTTTATAATAATCGAAAAATGTTTTCCAAATTGAACTGTATATCGTTTGTTGTCTTTTGTTATCTTTGATCTCTAAAATAATATTGTTGCTTTGTCTGCTTTAACGATAACTTAAACTTAACATAAGTTTTTTTGGTTTTAATATATTATTTCTTTTTTATTTATTATTTCACTGTTACTGTGCTTCAAAGCAATTCAAAACAACAACTGCTGATATAAATATAACAATAAGACAATTACAATATCTAACAGTAATGAACAAATTTATGAAGTGGAAGATAAAACGAAAACAGATTCCTGGAAAATCTGTGCATAAGAAAACAAATCAAAGAACTAAAATTTAAATTTTACTGCTATTGAAATAATTAGAAATTATGAAGAATTTTACAAACGTAGCTGAAGTACTGTTTTGATTGTTATATTTTTATTTGTTCTTTTTCAAATAAATGCTTAAAAATTATTATAATGGTGAGAGAGATTTTTATTGAAGTCTAACTAAACAAAAACATTTAAGTGCACTTAAAAAAATTTTTATTGTTTATGTAAATCTATTAAAACATACTTTGGAAGATTCAATAACATAAATCTACACGCTATTCAAAGGCAAATATTAACATAATTTTGACATAAGCAAAACATAACTTCCGCCATTGTTATGTCAGCTAACTGTCAGAATGTTATGTGGTAAATAAACACACATTTATTTCGAATTACTTAGAAGAAATGGTTGAGTAAAGTTATGGTAGAGCTATAACTAAAACAGTTCAATTATATTAACTCGTCTCAAGTTACTTATATATATATATATATTTATATATATATATATAAGCATTTCCGCCCATTTCGCACGCTTTTCTGGTTAAAGCTTGAAATTTTTCTACTTCTGTACTCAGCCTGTTCACATTCATCGGAAACTTGTTCGGCAGAAAATTTATATATATACAAATGTTAGTGAAAATTACACAACTTATGTATGTCTGCAGGCATTTTTGCTATGTTACAATGGAAGCATGCGATTAACCGGAAGTAAACAAAACACTCTTGCTGCTATTTATTTAGTTAAACAAAACATGTCTTAATGCTCATGAAAATAAAAGCACTGAGCCGCAGCTAAGGGCAAGTTTTCGGGGGAAATATCTCCCGGACATAATTGCTTAAAAAAATTTAAAAAAAAATAACAAAAACCAAACTTAATAACTTTTTTATAAAAATGAAGAAAATGAAGACTTTACCTCAATAAAAAAAAATCGTATTAATGTTAACTAAAAAGTTGAAAAAGAATTGTAACCATTTAACATGAATTAGTTGGATAAGCATAAAAATATGAACAAAATCTTGATTCAGAAAATTTTTTTAAAATTTTAATTTTGTTGATTTTGTTTTTTTTTTTTTTTTTGTGGGCAACCTTGTTTGAGTCGAAGATTTTGAGCTATTACTTTGAAAAGTTTATTTGCTGGCAGTTTAAAAGGCTGCCTCAGAATTTAAAGGCAGATTTCACATAAAAGTAATTGTAAATTCGATGTGATGCAAACCATCTCGAAACAATAAGATTGGGATATAGAAAAAAGTGATCATATTTTGGAATTCAAATTTATTTTTCTGGCTGTTCTTGACCATTATGGAGAAAAAACAAAAAGTTCATTCGTTCATCTACATAAAAGGATTTTTAAAACACTTCAACTAATTCTGATGATAATTTTTTTTAATAGTTAAAAAAAAAAAATAGTTTATTTAATAGTTAAAAAAAATCACTTGCGAACTAAAAATTAATCTTTTCATATGGCGTAGAAACTGCTCAGTCCACTTTACATGCTTTTAATTTCCCTTAAGGGGGGACATGCCATTGGCCGTTTTTTGTAATATACTTTTTTTATAATTTTGTTTTTTAGGATATATTTTAAAGATTAAAATATTTTAAAAAAGTGCATGGAAAAATTCCTACGGGTTCAAAAGTTACAGCTGGATTAGTGAGAGCGCATTTTTAACTTTCGCCTTTTGTCTTTGTTCACAAACTTTGAACGGGCTTATATCGAAACCATGTTACTCGTACTGGTTGCGGCACTAGCGGGTTAATTTTTTGACGAAATTTTTTTTTATATTTTTATCGTATGACTCGTGCTTTTTTAAAATTTTTTTTCAGAGTCATAACTGTTATAAGAAATATCTTTAAAAATTGGATCATAACAGTTATATTGTAAGAAAAAAAATATTTATCAATAATAACTATTATTTTTTAAAAAAAATAATTTTTCTCTGAAATAAGAGTTATGAATGAAGAAAATATTTTTTCGTTGCTGATAACGTTTATTTTCAATTTTTAATTTTTTACGTTGGCTCATAACTGTTATAGACGAGAAAAAATAAAAAAATCTTTGTTAGTTTTTTACGGCAACATGTGTTAGATTATCAATTGTAATTTTTTTCTTGCTCTCATTAAGAGAATAAGGAGTTTTTACAAAATCAGGCATTCATAAAAAATGCAGTTGTGAATGCAAAGTAAGTGTATTCTTAAATCGTTTTTAAGGGCAACGGAAAAAAATTAGTTACATAAGAATGAGAACGCAAAGAAGAAATTGATATTTCATTCAAAAAATCATTCATTTCAGTAATTTCACATGTCATTTCAGCGAGAAACGCGGATTTCACAATTTTTTATAAACGTATTTAAATTGTTTGTTAGTTAGAGAAAGAGAAGTACAAGTGCACTTGGACTAGACTCCTGAATAGAATAAGAAAAAACAAAAATACAGTAAAAAACAAGCAAGTAAAAACGATGCAAATGGAAGATTTTTATTGGAAAGTGACAATAAGGGCGGTGCCATGCCCCCTTTCCAAAGATTGCTGAATTTTATCAGTCGAAGGGCACGACTCAATAGTTAGTTCTAGGTCAGTTATATGTCAAATCTTCTGTTTACCGAAAATTTGTGTTCTTAACAAATGCAACGCCATTAGCGGGTAGGAGGGTGAAAACAAACTTTACGACCTATTCTCATACCTACCAAATATATAAAAAAATGTCTACTACAAACACCTTGACGCGAAATTTTTATATATTAGAAATAACGTAAAAAATTATTTCTCTACAATAACTCTTACCAGCCAACGTAAAAAAATTTTTTTTGAAAATAAAAGTTATGAGCAACGTAAAAAAATTTTTCTCGTTTATAACTGTTATGAGGCAATGTAAAAAATAAAAATTGAAAATAAGTGTTATGAAGCAACGTATAAAATATTTTTCAAAATATCGACAACTTTTTCGACCTAAAAAAAATAAATAACTGTTATTTTGGATCTCTGTTTTTTTTTTCGATTTTTTTTTTAATTTTTAAAGTCAATATTTTTTTCGAAAAAACACACTTTCAAATTTGAAGCATCACCAAAAATTGAAATTTGTTCAATTCTCAACAATAATAAAAAAAAAAAATTGGAAAAATGTTTGTTTTTAAAAAATTTTAAAAAAAGGTCTCTTTTCTCTGCCGCTAATGTTATGTCCCACCTTAAGAAAATTTATCATTTTATTCTAATGTCTTGATATAAATTCATTCTACACTGAAAACAAAGTTATGTATACGTTCATAAGAAACTTACATTCATTTAACATTTACTGATCATGTGTACTTGTACTTAAGCTCCAAGTAATTATACATGGCTTGAGTGTATTCATACTCCAGCCGATATAAAATACAGCAATAATTTATGATATAAGAAGAAAGAGTTTCATGAATTTTGACTCTTATCTCATTAACTATTCTTACTGCTCGTGAATTTATACATGGATTATGTGAATTTCGGTCACTAAACTCATAAAGTAGTTCTAGTTTTTCTTATATCTGTACATGAGATTCATGCATTTTTATCACTTCGCTCATGAACTGTTCTTCCTTTCTCGTAATTATACATGAATTTTATAAATTTTATTCACAAAGTGAATCATGTTACTCACAATATTGTTAAGTGAACCAAAATTCATGCAAGCAATTCATGGAGATCATATAAAAATTCATAATTATTCCATTATTTTCTGTTTCAAAAGTCATGTATTTTTGTCACTTTTATCATGGACGGTTCTTGTTGTCTTGTATTTGTGCATAAACTTTATGAAGTTTATTTACAAAAATGATGAATGATTCATGTTAATCTTGTATTTTAATACCCTAAACCTGAAAGGTCAGGGTCACAAATGATCATCAAAACAATGATGTCTTCGAGAAATGGGTGCCATCCGCCCACGGACACGCCCATCAACAATGCAACCCAAAAATTGAGAACTCAATATATAAAATTTGGTAAAGTAAAGAAAGTCTAAAGTCGGTCTAGGCCGACTATGAAATACCCTAAACCCACTTTTCAAAAACAAAAAATTTTTATTGTAACTGGGCGTCTCCAAGGGCGGATGAAGCCTATATTTAATATGCATTTAAATGTTGATGAAAAAATTACACATACCAAGTTTTATTCCTGTAGCTCACAGTTAATGCCTTTATTGTGCTTTCGCTATGGGAGGTGGGCGTGTTTATGGACGAATTACTTTCAATTTTTGGACACACCTTAGTTTTGGTATAAAATACATCCATACCAAATTTAATTTCTCTATTACAAACATAACCTTATTTATTGAGTTTAAAACTTTTTGGGTTGTATGGGAAAAAGGCGTGTCCGTAGGCGGATTACGTCCATTTTTCAAAACCATCTTTGTCTTGTCATAAAAAACATACGTGCCAAATTTTAGCTCTGTAGGTCAAACAGAGGCGTATTTATTGCGTTTTCAATTTTTGGGTTGTATGGGAGGTGGGCGTGTCCGTTAGCAGACATCTTTGTGTTTGTATAAAACACATACAAATCAAATTTTATTGTAGTTGGCTAACTATGAGCTGAGTTATGCAGTTTTCAATTTTCGCGTTGTTTGGGAGGTAGGCGTGTCCGTGGGCGGATGATGTCAACTTTTCAAAACTATCTTTGTTTTGTTACAAAAAACATATGTGCCAAATTTTAGCTCTGTAGGTTAAACAGAGGCTTATTTATTTCGTTTTCAATTTTTGGGTTGTATGGGAGGTGGGCGTGTCTGTGGACGGATGACGTTTATTTTTCAAAGACATCTTTGTGTTGGTATAAAACACATACATACCAAATTTTATTGTTGTAGGCTAATTATGAGCTGAGCTATCCAGTTTTCAATTTTCGCGTTGTACGGGAGGTAGGCGTGTCCGTGGGCGGATTCCAAAAATATTCAATAGTGCAGATCTTTGGATCTATGTGACCATGTGTACCAAGTTTCATCCAATTATCTCAACTCCTTCTTCTTATCCTGTGTATACGGACAACACACAGACGGACGGACATGGATAGCTCGACTCACGTGGTGACGCTGATCAAGAATATATATACTTTTCTATACCGGACTCGCTTCGTTCTATGCGTTACAAACGTTTGCACAAAGTTAATATACCCTGACCTTTCAGGTTTAGGGTATAAAAAAGATGTCTTCGAAAAATAGGTGTCATCCGCCTACGGACACACCCACCTCCCATATCACCCAAAAACTGAAAACTCAATTAATAAGCTTGTGTTCTACGTACAGACTTAAAATTTGGTAAGTACATATGTATTTTATATCAAGACAAAGAAGTCTTCGAAAAATGGGTGTCATCCACCCATGGACACGCCCACCTCCCATACATTTAAAAATGGAAAACTCAATAATTAAGCTTATGTTTAACCTCAGAGACAAAATTTGGTACGAATTTTTTTGAAAAAAAAAAGAAGATGTTCTTGAAAAATGGACGTCATCCGACCACGTACAGACAGAACCTTTTCCCATACAACCCAAAAATGGAAAACTCCATAAATAAGCTTATGCCTTATAGAGATAAAATTTGGATGTATGTATTTTATACTAAAACTACGATGTGTTAAAAAATTGGGCTTCAGCCGTCCAGGTACACGCCCACCTCCCATACAACCCACAATAGCGAAAACACCATAAAGGCATTAACTCTGAGCTACAGGAAGAACACTTGATATGTGCCAATTTTTCATCAAAATTGAAATGCATATGAGATATGGGCTTCATTCGCTCAAAGACACGCCCATTTTCAATACTTTTATTGTATTTTTAAAAACAAAGTTTTATTTCATATTTCATAGTCGGGCTAGAGGCTTAAGATTTTCTTTACTTGTTTGATAGTATTTACGAAATTTTTTATTGTTTCATGTATCTTGTACACACACTTTGTGAACTTTAAAAACTAGCCTTTTGCAATATTCATTTTCACGTTCTCATTGTATTCTCTTTTTTTGTATTTTGTGCATTGATATCATGATTAGTTCATGTGACTCATGTAATTGGTTACTGGACTAAAAGTTATGAATGCGATTCATGGAGTTGATGTAAAAATTCATAATTATTGTTTGTTGTTTTCGTTCTAAAGTCACTAAAACTGTTCAGTGCTTTTAAATTTATATTTGTTACAAAATATTTTGAGGCATGCTCACAAAATTTATTTGGTATCAAAAATATTGTATTTAAATCGAATAAATTTGTTGTTTTTTACTCTAAATGGTTCCTACCAGTAGCAAGACGGTAATAGTACGGCGGCGGTACAAGTCTATAATATCTGAACTAATTTAAATTTTGGTTGTTTTTTTTATACCCTAAACCTGAAAGGTCAGGGTATATTAACTTTGTGCAAACGTTTGTAACGCATAGAACGAAGCGAGTCCGGTATAGAAAAGTATATATATTCTTGATCAGCGTCACCACGTGAGTCTAGCTATCCATGTCTGTCCGTCCGTCCGTCTGTCCGTCTGTGTGTTGTCCGTATACACAGGATAAGAAGAAGGAGTTGAGATAATTGAATGAAACTTGGTACACGTGGTCACATGCACCCAAGGATCTGCACTATTGAATATTTTTGGAATCCGCCAACGGACACGCCCACCTCCCATACAACGCAAAAATTTAAAACTGCATAAATCAGCTCATAATAAGCCTACAATAATAAAATTTGGTATGTATGAGTTTTATATCAACACAAAGATGTTTTCGAAAAATGGACATCATCCGCCCACGGCCACGCCTACCTCCAATACAACGCAAAAATTGAAAACTGCATAACTCAGCTCATAATAAGTCTACCACAATAAAATTTGGTATGTATGTGTTTTATAGCAACACAAATATGTCTTTGAAAAATGGACGTCATCCGCTTACGGACGCGCCCACCTCCCATACAACCCAAAAATTGAAAACGAAATAAATAAGCCTCTGTTTAACCTACAGAGCTAAAATTTGGCACATATGTTTTTTGTGACAAAACAAAGATCATTTTGAAAAGTGGACATCATCCGCCTACGGACACGCCTACCTCCCATACAACGCGAAAATTGAAAACTGCATAACCCAGCTCGTAATAAGCCTACAACAATAAAATTTGATATGTGTGTGTTTTATACAAACACAAAGATGTCTTCGAAAAATGGACGTCATCCGCTCACGGACACGCCCACTTCCCATACAACCCAAAAATTGAAAACGCAATAAATACGCCTCTGTTTGACCTACAGAGCTAAATTTTGGCACGTATGTTTTTTATGACAAGACAAAGATGGTTTTGAAAAATGGACGTAATCCGCCTACGGACACGCCTTTTTCCCATACAACCCAAAAAGTTTTAAACTCAATAAATAAGGTTATGTTTGTCATAGAGAAATTAAATTTGGTATGGATGTATTTTATACCAAAACTAAGGTGTGTCCAAAAATTGAAAGTTATCCGTCCATGAACACGCCCACCTCCCATAGCGAAAGCACAATAAAGGCATTAACTGTGAGCTACAGGAATAAAACTTGGTATGTTTAAATTTTTCATCAACATTTAAATGCATATAAAATATAGGCTTCATCCGCCCTTGGAGACGCCCATTTACAATAAAAATTTTTTGTTTTTGAAAAGTGGGTTTAGGGTATTTCATAGTCGGCCTAGACCGACTTTAGACTTTCTTTACTTGTTTTAAATTAAATATGTTTCAATTATTGTTTTTTATATTGTTTGTTTATTAATATGTTTTTATAATATTCCTGCAACGACTTAAAAATTACAAAAAGTTACATAAAATATATTCATTGCTTTTTCTAGCTTATTCATTTCTTGATATCCTTTTAGTAATTCTGGAATCCTAAAATTACATTTTTCAATTCCAATAGTTGCAGCATTTTGAAAACCTTCCATGAGCTTATCAACTCTCTAGTACCTTTTTACTATTGTTAACAAAACCCCTCCCAAAGAAAATACTTTCCACGGCTCTGTAACAGCATTTGGTATATGTAGTACGCACATACATACATATACGCTTAATTTCTTCGTTATAATTTTTCTCTTCTTTCTTACTAGCTTTGGTCTACAGTCTCACGCTTCGCACAGCTCTAGGTTTTATATTAGAAAATAAACATTAAGAATATTTAGCCTACTTCCGGTCGCAAGTTTGGTTTTTGCTCATGTTGGCACATACTAAGATGCAGATGCGTGTGTGTGTGTGTGTGTGTATATGTATGTATATGCTGGTATGTTGTGTGGGTATCTGTTGTGGGTGTTAAACTCTGCACAGTTCTTTTGTGTCTGCGAATAATATTATTCAATGTAGTATATTTTTAGGCGCCTCTTGTTGCTATTTGATTGTTCCTTGTATACTATATTTTATTTTAATAAAATTGTTATGATGTGTTGCTCTTAAGCATTCTTTGTGGATTACAACAACAAAGAGCACATCCAAGGCAAAGTTGAAAAGCTCACACCCACTTTACGCATACAACTACATGCACAATAATAACAAAGTTATCTCTGCCAAAGTATTCGGTCTAATGGTCACAATTTTCTTACATCTAAGCCAACAATCGAAGTAAAACTTTTTGCTTTTTTAAGTTTTTTTTTCTTTTGTTTTTGTTGATATTGTTTCTGTTATTGGTTTGTTGTTGTTGTTGTTATTATAATTGTTGTTATGACAACCAGTCATACTCTTGTAATTTTTTTTTTTTTGGTTTTTTTTCGGTATTGGTTGTTGTTGTTGTTGTTTTTTTTTGTGTTTTTGTTTTTGTTTTTCATTTTACTTATGAAGAAGTTTCTTTATTGTTTAAGCAGAGAAAAATCAGCAGCATAAACGTCGGACCTTATTATTATTACTCACACCCAAAAAGAAAAGTTTTTCATTTTTCCTTAAATTTATTAATATATATATATATATTTTGACAAGTGTTGGCAATTTTGCCATTTTCTCCCATTGATAATCCTTGCCCCATGGTTTGTGTGTGGTTGTGTGGTTGTTTCCGCTTGTGTGCGTTATAAAGACAATCAAAATTTATTCCACAGCTTTTTGACTTTTCCAATATTAATTGAAGCGGCTGAATTCTTCTGCGTTTATGATGTCAATATTTAGTTTTATTGTTTTTGTAATCGAGCACAATCTTGCGGCTAATGGTTTTTAGAGTATACCACATATTGTGGCTATTTTTTTTTTTCTGAAAGGACCATCTTATGTTGTGAACATAAGTTTGTTGTACCATTAAATTCCTTTAACATTTATAACATTTAATTAATGGTTTTTTCTCTATTTTATCTCACACTCAATTCGAATTTATGCTCTGAACTCGACCAATTAATAGAGCTATTAATTAAAAAAACTCATCTTGTATAGCTGATAAAAAAATCTGAGTATTGGACTGACTAATGTAACCTTAAAGTTATCATATGATAAGAAATTTAAAAAAGTACAACACCAACTAACCTATTCTCTCCATAACAGATATGTACATTGTATTTCATCCATTCCAAATAAATCTTTCCTTAACATCGAATTAGCAAAAGTAACATTAATAATAACAGGTTCAAATAAATTATCATTTTCAAATTAATTGCTCTCGTGACATAACCACAAATACTGGTTAGAAAGGCTAACATTAGCAATGATAAGAATAAATAAATTTGTTAAATAAATACAATTAATATTTAAAACAAATCTTTATCTTTCTTATATCTCACAAAATCTTAGACTAAAACAACTATATGGAAAAGTTTAAAACAAAAATTAAAAAAAAAACATTTTTTGTAAATGTAATTGTAATAGTTTCGAGAAATTTTATAAAATTGATTGCTTGATTTAAAATTTTTTATAAAAGACAACTTTATTTTTCAAAAACAAATTCAATACATGTAACCCTCTTCCATATGCTTTCGTATTTAAAATTGACATATCAAAATATAATGTTTAAAACTTTTAATTAAAAGTGAGAAAAAAATTCATTTTAGATAAACAGCTACATATAATTATATAGATATGTCTTGTGGTGACTTTTGAACAACAAGTTAAGAACATAATAATCAACAGGAAACAAAATAAAGCTTTAAGCTAGTAATTAACATTCAAAAAAATTCAAAATCAAAACAAAAATAATTTAAAAATAAGAGAAATAAAATAAAAAAAAATATGCTTTAAATGAATACTTTAAATAGATTTAAATAAATAACCCAAAAAAGGAGAGAGTTTTTAATTTAGTCTTACTTAAAAAAGTCTCATTTCATATAAAGCCATAAGAAGATTAAGTTTATTTTAAAAGAGCGAAAGTGCTGATTGCCTCAATTTCATGCGTCATCAAAGAAAGCACATAATAGGGGTAAGACTTCCCATTTCAGCGTTTCAAGGTATGTTTAGACCGACTGCGTTACATGTGACCGAGCGTTGTCATGTTGGAAAATTACCTTGTTGTACCTTTGATTGCACTCTGGACATTTTTGGTTCTCTGCTCGGTTCAAACGCATAGATTGAGTTCGGTAGTGTTGCCCTGTGATAGTTTCACCTAGTTGTAGCAGCCTATAGTACACCACGGCCCCACCAAATACAGAGATCAAACACAGAGAAGAAGGTTGCCATTTAGAATCATCCATTTATGTCCAAATAATCCATGAAATCAATGACATTGCCAATGACCCCAATGGTCTGTGACCTCAGATAATCTTATTGCATCCGATTGTCCATTGAATCATACTAGCTAGTTGAAAACTCCAGCGTAACGTGTCACCGTTGGAAATTCAAGCATAACGTATCTTGTTGAAAATTCCACCCTCAAAAAGTACGGTCTAAAACTTTGTTGATTAATTCGTCATCGTCCACTCACAACCACGTCCACCTCTCATACAACCCACAATATTGAAAATATCATAAAAAGGTTTATATATGACCTACTGAGTATAAAACTTGGTATGGGAGCATTTTATATCAAAATTAAGATGTGAACAGGGAATAAGCGACATCTGCACTCAAACATGCCCCACTTCATATAACCCATATTAGTAAAACCAGTGGCGTAGATATGGAGGGTCCACGATTCCGGACCCATTACAGAGCCATCAGCCAAATATGAAAGTCAATTGATTTTATTAAGTTAAAAATTGTTTTGCAATTTTCGAAAGAGTTTTATGATTAGAAAATATTTAACACTATTTCCTTCCCGTCAAAAATGACGGCCTCGGTTTTTATAAAGAAAAAACATGAAATATGACTTTTCTTTATGTTGAATTTTAAGTCAGCGATGGTCATATATTCGATTTTAAATGATCCAAATACTAATTTTTAGTTCCAAATTATTATTACTATAACATAATTCCGTAAAATGTGAGTGCGGAGCGCTTGATTTTTTTGAAAAATTTCAGAGCATATTTTTAGGCATTTTCTGTTTTGTGATTTATTGAAACTTCAAAAACTTAATACATTTTTTTTTCATTTTGAAAGTTTCAGTTTTACACATGATATAATTACTCCAAGGCAGTATTGACGTTTCTGTTGGAAACGAACTTCTGTCAAAAAATATAACAAGAAAGAGAGCGCTCACAATCCGTCATACAATTAATTTTTACTGGTCACATTCAGCGTACCCAACAGTTGGGAACTGCTAAGTCAAAACTTGATGCACATAAATATGAAGTTGCGCATTAAAATGCATTTAAAAATAGAAAATTTTTAATTTGTCGATAAAATTTCCATTCATATTTGATAGAAAGCTTGATATTTCATAAACTTGACAATTTTTCTGAAACTTCAATACCGATAACAGCGCTCCCTGATGTGTTGCTGTCACAGCAGTTGACACAGCTGAATGTGGCCAACGAATATAACAACGAACAGCTGTTTTTGACAAGAGCTCGTTTACTTGTAGCTGATAGAATCAACATTTGTCAACACTACCTGGTAAAATTATTCTATCATGAGTTTTACAAAAAAATTTTTAAACAAGTTTCGTCGTACCTACTTTGAGGTATTTTTCCGCTCCCGTTTTTACTTTGAGGTATTTTGTAAGTATTTGGAACTAAAAGTTATAATTTGAATAATTTAAAATTGAATAAGTGAAAACGGACCCGTCATTTTTGACGGAAAAGAACTAGTATTTGTAAAATACCTTAAAGTAAAATCGGATATTATAGTAGGTACAACGAAATAAGTTTGAAAATTTTAAACAAAACAGATAATTTCAAAATGAAAAATATATAAAAAGTTTTTGAAGTTTCGATAAATCAGTAAACAAAACATGCTTAAAAATATGCTTTGAAATTTTTAAAAAAAAATCAAGCGTTCCGCACTCACATTTTATGGAATTATGTTATAGTAATAATAATAATAATAATAAAAATAATAAAAATAATAATAATAATAATAATAATAAAAATAATAATAATAATAATTATAATATGTTTTTATGATAACTTTGTCAACACAAAAATTACTAATTTTTTATAAAATTTTTGAATGAATCATCGTAACAAATATGATTTTTCAAATTAAATTAAAAAATTTTAATATAAAAATTTAAAGCAATTACGTTTCTACAAAACAAAAACTAAAACAACCGTGTTTCATATTGAAACCAATTCCTTTAAATTTTAACAATTTTCTCTTAGAAGCAAAAATCTTTGCAATAACAAAACGCTACCTGCGATTAACTTTTCTGTGTAGACCAGATCAAGTTTATTTTTGAAGATCTTATTTTTAGCACCAATTCTCTAGGATATGAATCCAAAATGTTTTGCTTTGACACCTGCAAATAAGCTAAATGTTGTGATGACATGCCGCAACCCTTGGTTTCGGTGGAGGCCTATCTAACACCTCTTCCGTACTGCGGAGGTCGGCGCCCGAGCTGAGAATGCAACTCACACAACGAGCTGGGTAACTCTTCCCACGAATGGGTTGTAAACCACAACCACCACGAAGCTCCCCAAAGGGCCAGCTTAGTAAGTCAGCCTGGCGAAAGCCAGGGGCCGCTGACTACCCGTGGTACCAGTTTTAAAGTCCTTAGTCAGACCTCGTAGCAAAGCTACTACCTGTTTTAGCCAGGGACCAAAAATAATGATTATTTTTCAAATTTTAATGAAAAAAATCAGTATGTTCCAAGCGCCGGAAAAAACTTTTGAGTATACCGAAATGCTGGAATTTGTGTTGACTCTACGAATAAATAATGATTTTTATTTTTTAAGCGTTAAGCTTAAAAATTAAAAATAATTATTATAAAATGATTTTTATTTTTTTGCTCAGGAATAAAAATTATTTTTGATTTTTATTTTTTTTGCTCAGAAATAAAAATTATTTTTAATTTTTATTTTTTTGGCTCAGAAATAAAAAATATTTTTGATTTTTATTTAATTTGTTCAAAAATAAAAATTATTTTTGATTTTTATTTATTTTGTACAAAAAAAAAATTTTTTGTTGATTTTTAATTTTTAGCTCAAAATTATAACTGATTATTTTAAAGGAATAAAACTTGGGGATGTGTAAATTTTTCATAAAAATTTAAACCTATACAAAATATGGGCTTATCCGCGCACGGACAATTCCTTTTCCAATGCTATTATTTTTATGAAAAAGTAGGTCAAGGGTATGTCAGAGTCAACCTAGACCGACTTTAAACTTTCTTTATTTTTTGTACATGTTCTAAAACCATTGCTTAACAAATTATGTTTGTTTTAAACTGAAGCGCAAGCAGGCCTTGACGATGTAGATATAGAAAGCTTCGCTATTCCGCTATTTAGTGTGAACAGAATTTGTTGTTTCAAAATTTGGACAAAATTTTGTTCTTAAAAATGAATGCCTGTCATTTTAAAAATTCCCAACAAAATTAATATCAAATTTAATATCATCTTAGTTTCTTTTCAAATTTTGAAGCGATAAAAAACATAACTATTAAAAATGTCTAACAAGAAGAAAGCTCTTGAAATCGATTTTTAATTTAGGAGCAAAATAACAAAAATCCTTAAGCGGTTTAAATGTCTGAACAAAAAAATAAAAAACGAAAAACTAATTTTAATTATTTAGCGAAATAATCAAAAAAAATCTTTCTATTTCTGACAAAAAAAAGAAAAAAATCACAAAAACCCATACAAATCATTTTTCGATTTTTATTTTTTGTCTCAAAAATAAAAATTTAAAATGATTTTTTTTGTTTGAGTAAAAAAAATAAAAATCAAAAATGAATTTTTTGTTTGAGTAAAAAAATAAAAATCAAAAATGATTTTTTTGTTTGAGTAAAAAAAATAAAAATCAAAAATGATTTTTATACTTGAGTATAAAAATAAAACTTAAAATTAATTTTTATTTTTGATTTAAAAAATAAAAATCAGAAAACGATTTTTATATCTGAGCAAAACAATAAAAATCATAAAATAATCATTATTTTGTAATTTTTTTCGATATTGCTCATAATAATTACGGTCCTTGGTTTAAGCCCATCACAGCTCTGGACAGGTGACCAATGAATACTCTAGGACAGTACGCGGAGAGCGAAAAAATTGTCACTTTTTTAAAGTCCATATAATTAATGGGTACTCTAACAAGTATGTATTAACTTAACTAAGCGTATGACAGGTCATAACCTTTTTCCGAACCCCTTCCAGAACCAAAAACTATCTACGCCACTGGTAAAAAATGTAAAGGATTGCATGGATTTTGAATAAAATAAGAAGTTAAATAACTTTCTATACATAATATATGTTGGTTGCAAAAAGTAGACAAACTTGTTTTCTTTATTGTTTATTATAAAAGTTTTATTATAAAAATTTTAAGTGAATACATTTAAATATGTAATTACATAAATTATCAATTGTACAAACATTGTCCTACTCACGCTTCAACAAGTTTGAGAAGTGTCGTCTCGGTCATCGTTCAGTTTATTGTGTGCAGTTGTTTCGTTCAACGTCTAGTTAGTGTTGCCGCATTCCCGTCCACTTCTTGTCCGTCCAGTAAGCTTCCTTCCCACATGTATATAATAATTTATATTTGTTTTATAGTCGGGCTAGGCCGACTTTAGAATTTCCTTACTTGTTTAAAATTCATTTTGATTAGGAAAAATTCGAAAAACTTGCTTTTAAAATTAGTTTTCGAAAAATCAATAACACTTCTTCAAGACGCAATTTTGAAAATAACTGTTACGAAAACAAAATTTTAACTTATTTCCAAACAAATAATTTTTTTTTATTTTTTTGTGATCAGAGAGTGCTTTAGATGTATGAATCGCCTAGTGGTACAAAATGGCTTAAAAAACCTTAGCTGTAAAAGAAAAAAAGTGCTAATTATGAACTTAAATATTTGAAGACAACATTCTAAAAAATTGCATACAACTATCATCAGAAAACAGTTCTAAACTCGTCTCAAACTGTCCAGAAAAGAACAACTTCTATCTTTACTCTTATTGCATTTGAACATAAAAATTTTTCGCTTACGTACCATCTCAGTTTCAATATTCATTTAAACTCTTTTTGGCATACAAATCCGAATACCCGTGGTCACGCCAAAGCATTCAATTCTGATACGAAAATTGGAATATTATTTATTTGATTTATATATTGATATAATGTATAAATATATTTTATTATGGGTCTTGAAAGGTATCAAATTATTTTCGTGCAGTCGACCCGTCACGCTGCACCATCTTAATAAGTCATCAAGTTATATCCTTCAGAAAATACAATATAACACAATCCTAAGCGTAGCATCCGAACGCATAACACACTCACATAACCCAATTTGACCTTTATACGCAACAACAGCAATACCACCAACACCACATAGTATGTATGACATCATATTTTAGCCGACTTCAATGTGATTTCCGATTTAATGCTTAAGCACAGGATTAGGATTGAGGATTGAGGATTTAGTTTGGAATATATTTTTGATTTTTATAAACATGCTATCCTTGTTGCGCAGCCAGAGAAATACAATACATCTACATAAACGTATACAATCTATGCAACATACACTTATATACAAGTTACAAACACACACAGTTGTGTGCATTTGATTTGATTTCCTTTTCGCTCATTTTTATTTTTGGCAATATAATGCCGAAGGATATTGGTGGGTGTTGTTCGAATCCTTTGTTATAGTTTTCGTTTTTGTTTTAATATTTGTTTGGGTTTAGCGTATTTGTATTTATGTGTATGGGTGTGTTTGTGTGTGTGTGTGTGTGTGTGTGTGTGTGTGTGTGTGTGTGTGTGTGTGTGTGTTTGAGTTAGAGTGTGTGTTTGATTTTCCATTTCCATTCAAACGGATTTGCGAAAATGAAAGTGTAATTGAAGTCGTATACAACTGTATGTGTATGTACTGATCACACTGTGTGTGAGTGTATGTGTGTGTTGGTGCTTGCTTATTTGCGTGTGTGTGTGTGTGTGTGTGTGTGTTTGTGCTTTTTCTACAACATCTGTATGTCAATGATATGCTTTACATTTGATTTTTGATTTGATTTTTGATGGATACAATTTTTTCATAGCCTGCATTGTTGTTATTATTGTTGTTGTTGTTGTTGTTGTTCTTCTTTTGTTGCCTCAAGCTATATAAGAATATTTATTTCGATTAACTTGATATTTGTTCTAGTTTTGGATTTTTGTTTTTACAACATTTGTTGGCAATAAATTTAATTTGAAATATTGTTGTTTGCTTTTCGTTTCTAACTCAATATCGGTGTATAAAATTTATATATTAAATACACATAAGAACATTTGTAAACAGTTATTTACATACACAGGGATTTCTTGATTTCTTTACTCATGCGACGACATACATTCATTTATTATTTGTGTTCGATAATCATATCGAATAAAAGCCTATGAAATAAGATTTCAACTCGATAAAGCCATTTAAGCCGGATTTCATAAAATATGCATAAAAAAGTTTTATGTGACATGATTGAAGGGGTGAAAAAAAAAAATATGTCCCCCTGACCAGGCAACACTCTTATTGTAGTTCTAAATATAAATTAATTATTTTTATCAGACTTATATATATACAAAAAAAACCAAATTGGCCATTTAGCCCTTGAAAGGACTTTGACCGAGCTTCTTATGATCAATTGTGTTGTGTGTGTTATTAAATGATTGCACACAATTGACCGAGAATTGGACCTACATGTTTTATGCCGACTCCGAACGGCTAAAGTTCATGTTCTCAAGAAGCTTTACATGGCATTGTTTACTCTCTGAGGTTTGACATTGTCTGCAGAGAGGTGGTGACCGATCAGAAAAATTTAATATTGAAGAAAACTTTTCGCCACGGCTGGGGATCGAACCCGGGCTCGGAGCATGCTAGGCCACACACTTAACCTGCATGCCACGGTCACCACCGGTATATAAATATGTATTAAAGGTCTCAAAAATGGTCACTAGGGCTGCAGCCAGGATTTTTCAATGGGGCGCGCTTTTGAGGTCAAAAATATACTTGAGGAAATATGATATATAATATAAGGATATTCAATTTTCAACGCGAAACTATTGGCAAAGCAGAGTTTTAAGCATTTTTCTTTTTTTTAATTAAATTAAATTGGTTGTTATAATTAGGGTATTTCCGGTGAACTGGTCTTTTATGATTTATTATAAAATAAATAAAAAATAAAAAAAAAATATTTAAATAAATATTTTAATAAATAAATAAAAAAAAACATATAAAAATAATAAGCAAGTTTTGACTACTTGTGTAGCATTTAAATTCTTGAAGCTGAAAAAAATATTTACTTTTAAGAAAATCAACACGAATGTCTATTTTTAAAAATACTTCTGCAAATAGAAGCTATTAAATGTATCTAGCCAGCACACCAAAAGGATACTTAATGTTCCTCCCCCCCCCCCCCCCCCCTCCCCCTTCTATCCCTTTAATAAAGCAAATTTCTTGCTTACTTTTACTTAAATAGAGCTCTGGTAAAGCTATGATTGAGACAAAGGTTAAATTTATGCAGGTTTTGCTTAAATTGCTCAACTTATGCATGTAAGACTGTGTTTTTCTGTAGGTATGTGTGTGTGTGTGTGTGTGTGTGAGACGTGTTAGTGTCAGTATGATTGTGCTATGTATGTCTGCCATGTCCCTATAGAGAAATGACAGATATAACTCAATAAGCAGAATGCAAATCTAAATCAGCCTCAGAGTCAGTCAGTTTCAGATACAGATTCAGATTCAAATTCAGATTCAAAGTCGGAGTCATAGAGTTTTGGCATCGGGGAAACAAAATACTGGAATTACAACGTCAGAGTCACTTCAGCAAGGATGACAGCACAATCAGCAACAAACAGCAACAACATAAACAAATAAAACTACATTTATGTGTGCATATGTGAGATATACAACAACACACAACAACAACAACAACCACAGTGGCTTAACATTTGAAATGGCAAAATTTTCATTTGGTTTTCTTCCCAAACTCTACTCATACTCATACATAGATACACATATATGCACAAATGTACACAAATGTTTGCTGCAGAGTGTAAAACAAAAACACTTTGATTTTAGCTACTGTTGTTGTTGTTGTTGTTGTTGTTGTTGTTGTTGTTGTTGTTGTTGCTGCTTCATCCATATAAAGCACATCAGTTGCATATTTGTTGTTGCTTTTTGTATTGTTGTAGTTGTCAGCATTGATCTATCTACTGTTGCAACTCTTGATTTCGTTGCCCTTGTATTGTTGCTGCTACTGTTGCATACAGAATAATTTGAGTCTGATGATAATTCGTACATCATGTTGACGATGATGAAGTTATTGCTGTTGGTTTTGTGCTTTTCACTTCAAATAAAGTTGTTGTGTTAGTTTTTTTTTTGCATGTTCTTTGAATTTCAACAAACCATACTAATGCAACCCATTTTTATCACTTTTTTTTCTTCCCCTCCTCTTTCTATTTCATTCTTCTGTAGGTCTGCTGCGACTGCAACAAATCTATCAGGGTCTGCGACCAGGCAACGAATCCTTTCAAGTGGAGATGGTAAAACGTATCGCAAACGTTACAATGGCCATAGATTTCCTGCATACACTCGAGGATTTAGGACGTTTTACAAATAAGTACATCGTACTCGATTGTCCAACGGAAATGGCCAAAGAGATACTCATCACGCATGTACGGGATGTGACGTTAGGCCGTCGAACATATCATTATTTATTGAGTGGCTTGGTAAGTATGCCCGGGGCAGAGGCTTACTCGGCCAGCTACAAAAGCAACAAAAAACAACAATGCAACAAGAGAGCTTTATGAAATGCAATGTTTGCAGTTTTTGTTGCACCATTGGCATGGCTCAAATATGTATTTCAGTTTTTTGTTTTTTTTTTTTTTTTTTATTTCTTTATAATTTAAACAGCTGAATATGGTTCTTTGATCTGACTTTAATGCCTCAGGCATATTTGCAGTTATTTAAGGTATTGCTCGGGTCTGCTGTTGCATTTGAAGTGTGTATTTGCAAATCATTTGTTGAGGTTTCATATACTTGCTGTCTTCTACATTTTACTAACACGCAATGAAATGAAGAATTATTTTGATATTCAAGCAGATATTGCCAGGAAATAAATCAAGTATTTGATTGAGAAGCAAAAATTCAAGAATTTGACATTTTAATTTATCCTTAGGGAGCTTATCTTCTTAATATATAAAAGACAAGCATCCTGCTCCGTGCTCTTAATCGCTCAAACTGTTATATTTGTTATTGCTATGCTTTTAAACATGTTTGGCATGAACCAGAACCCGTTCTAAAACTATGCATTTGAAATCTTTGTACCTTCTATACTTTTTAAAAAATATTCAGCCTGGACCAAAACCTGTTCTAAAATTATGCATTGAAAATCTTTGTACTTATTATGCTTTTTAAAACTTGTTCAGTCTGGACTAAAACCTGTTCTAAAACTATGTAGTTGATATATTTGCACTTACTATACTTTTTAAAACCTATTCAGTCTGGACTAGAACCTGTTCTAAAACTATGCATTTGATATATTTGCATTTACTATACTTTTTAAAACCTGTTCAGCTTTGACTAGAACCTGTTCTAAAATTATGCATTGGAATTCTTTGTATTTGAAGACTGTCGTCATTTTCCTCAACTACTAAACTTAAAAAATTAGTCTTGCTATTACATTGCTTCTTAATTACCAAAACCAGAACCTGTTCGGTCTGCATAAGATACACAGCAATTATTACATTCAGTGACGTGTGGTGTCAATTGGAATTGCTAGAATTAAATCACAAAGTTTGGTCTTCTGATCCAAGCTTAAGCGTTTGGCTACTCAAGTTAGGAAACGGAGATCTCACTAATGATCATAGAAATTCCCGATCATTTTGTTTGTATAGGTTTGCTTATTAACCCTTTCAATAACTTGGCTAGAATAATCGTTGACACAACTTCATTTCATAGTACCGACCTAATTGATTTAAGAAAAGACGTTGGAAAATAAAAAAAATTTATTTTCCAAAGTGTCCAATATAATGGACAAATCCATTGAAAGGGTTAAAGAAATCTTTGGCGATACTTTGAGTCTGGATAACATCAACCGTTATTCCAAAATTGCTATCATGTGCCCACAAAATTCCGATGTGTAATACGAATACGAAGTCAACGAGCAATTTCTAAATATTTTAGTTGGTAATAAAATGACAGATCTGTTCACGGATTAAATTGAAAACAGTGATGATTACGATAAACAAAATTACCCTCCCGAGGATTGGAAGTATTATAATACTTCTTCGAAATTTAAATACCAAAAGAGGAAAAAACTGAAAACTAAACTAATCATCAAGTATTTCATCAAGTATTTCAAGTATTCACAGGTATTGAGAGGCACTGGCGAACATGAAATAGTTTTCATACCTAGATGTGATTTGGACCCGACAAACACAGATTTGTTTTTCACTCTCCGGCGGCAACAGTTTGCCGTTAAACTGGCATTTTCAATGACCATAAATAAATTGCAAGTTCAAATATTGTAAAAAGTATGAGTTTTCTAAAAGAACCGGTATTAAGTCAGCGGGCTGATGATGCTAAACTAAGCATTTTCGATGGCAAAGGTCAAGGAGCAATTGGTTAAAAATTATAAAAATTTTTTACTAGAAATGTTGTGTAGAAGGAAGTTTTATCAAAATAATTTAATAAATATGTTTTCAAAAAAAAATCGTTGTATATAAATCCAATAAATTTTTTGTCGCATTTTGTACTCTAAATGTCGTAAGACATGCTTTTACACTAGTTTTATTATAAATTAACAAAATACATTTTTTTTTTTTTGTTTGTGACATCACTACCGCGTAACATGTGCGTAAATGAAGCAATAACAAAAATGTAAAAAACTGTGTGCAGGACATCTCGAGTTTGAGAGTTTAAACCTAATGTAAGAAGCTGACTTAGAGTTTTTTCAAAGAAATTAATTAGAAACTGACAAAATGGCGGCTACAAAAACTCAAAATTTAAAATAGGGCCAAAATTTGAAAACAAAAGTAGCCATAAAAATTTTTGAAAAGACCTTTTTTAAAAAACACTTAGTTAGCCACTCACATTAGGTTTAAACTTTTACCAATGTTTTTTTTTTAGTAAGCCAAACTCAAGATATTCTGCACACCGGATTCATGAGCGAAAGTGTGACGCGGAGGTACGGTCACGACAAAAAAGGAACATTTTTTTTTTTAATTCATGATAATTTTAATACTTATGTAAGACTATACAAAAAAGATTCACTCAAATAAAACATTCCGACAAAATTAGGAAAAAAATATTCCTAAAATATGCCAAAATTAAAAAACAAGAACAATTTTTTTTTTGTTAATTTTAATACTTAAGTAGAGCAATTAAAAAAAGGTTCACTCAAATAAAAAATTTCCACAAAATTAGGTAAAATATCCCTGAAATAAATTTTCCAATTTTCCAAAACAAAAAATTAGTTTCAAGGGTGTTTTGAATCACCAACATTAGACCTTATATGAATAAAAAAAATTTCAACCGGTCGTGTTCTCAAAAGTTAGAGCAACTTATTGAAATGATTTCTGCATACTTTTTTTCAAATCGGAGAAAAACCGCCGAAGCAATTTTGATTCTCCTGATGGTACTTTTTGGTAAAAAAAACATGTTTTTTGCTTGTAACTTTTTATTTTACACAGAACGCATACCCACATCTTCATAAATGTTAAATTTCTTACTTATACCAATATTCTGATATTCAAAAAATTCAGCACCCCGACCGGGGAAATCTAAATCTTGATCCGGTCTAACCAACATTTTTGTTATATATTCGATATTAGATAAAGTTTTTTGAAAAAGAGACCTATGATTAAGATTTATTTAAAGTTTCAATTTTAAGCCTAGTACTCTGTTCGTTTACGTGAAATTTCTCTTGCAACATTCATTTTTATGTTGCGTAAAAAATATTTTGTTGTAAAGAAATTAAAAAATTTAAAAAAGTCATGCCTTACTTCTCAAAATAGGGAAAAATAAATACAGTGCCAGCTCGCTAATTCGAACGGTGTGTAATCCGAATTATCCAGTAACCCGAATTGAAAATATAAAGCGTTGCATACTCTATAGTACGCATTGATTGCAGCACGCTAAACCGAATTTTCATATTTATGCTTTTGTTGCATTATTTCTGTATCTAGGTTGGAAATTGTTTTTTTTTTTTTTTGTATAAAAACATGAATGGAATTTTTCAACTAACAGGACATCATTGAGATATTTGTATGTATGTTTTGTGTCTTATTGCAATAATTTTAGTACTTCCATATATTGGGTAAAGAAACGAGGCATAGAAACCGGTCATATCGCCAATCATAATTGGCCGTTTATTTGCGATTTCGTTCAATCGGTCCAATAATTTGCAGTAATAGTCACTGCTGATTGCTGTTACTTTTCTCAAATAGTCGATGAAGTAAATTTAACTTAAGTCCTAATACATAGAAGCCAACACATTTCCAGCCGTTTGTTGAGTCTTCGTTCGCTTTGATGCACTTCCACTGGTACCCACCCACCCTTTTGCTGATTCTTTCGATTCTTGTATAAAGTGATGGATCCATGTTTCATCCGTGGTCACAATTTTCCGCAAAAAATCAGTAGGACTTAGTTTAAACAAGACCGAACGTTTTTGGTAAGTACAAACACGTCCATGTTTATGGTTGATTGTTTAATAAACGCGGCACCCATCTTCAAACAGTCAGCTTTCTCATACCCAAATTTTCATGCAAAATTAAAACCAATGACCCACTTGATATGTCTACGGATATAGCTATCTCACGAACTTCCACTTTCGGATTGTTCAATACGAAATCGTGGATTTTTCCAACACATTCTTGTGTGATCACTGTTTTTGATTACTGATTCGACCTTTTTTGAACTCTACAATCCCATATTAAAGGGTTGAATACGACGAACCAAATTAATATTTATCGATTTTTTTCCCTTGTTTCTTTCGCACTTTTGTTACGCAAAAAGTAATGCTTAATCAAGGTAGGAGATTCGGCTTTATCTATTTGTATAATAATACCAAAAGTTGTTTATATTAAATAAACAAGGAGTTTCTTTTAAATTGTCGTGAAAAAATGTTGCAAGAGAAATGTTGCGAGTATTTTTCACAGCAGAACAGAATACTACTTTGACGAACATGTTGTGAAAAAATTTTACACATATTTTACAGCTATAGTTTTTTGTATGTCGATTCGATTGAAATTTCACATGAAACTGAGCAGGAAATTAGGTTTTTGGGAAAAAATAAAAAGGCACCTCAAAACAATTGTTTAATTTAGGTACTAAAATTTAATATTTTAAACTTTAAAGAAAAACAAATTACACGAGAAGATTAAAGTTAGCCTTTTTGCTGTGCATATTAAAAAATTACAGACAGATTCAAATTCTTTTGCATCATTCATCTGAAAACAGTTTTATATTGCAATTGTATTAAAGCTTAATATATCATTTTCTACCGTGTTAACAGTTATTCAATAATTAAATTAATTTATTTGTTATAATAAATGTTCCATTAATATATTCTTCCGTTTGGTGTAGTAATGTTGTTTTTTTTTTATTAAATTTAATGTCTTGCGTGATTTTTTAGTCATCACTTTAGTTTTAAGTTCGAAGTTCATATCTGTTGAAGGTTTTTGTAAATAATTTTTTCTTTGCCTTATTTATATTTTTTCTATAATATCTTTTGTACCAATTTATGTTCTAGAAGTAAAGTTTATTTTATAAAATACCATCTCTGTAAATTGAGCGTATAACGATAAGTTTTGTAATGATTTTATTTTATTTAAAAAAAAGCTAAATTTATTGTTAAACTAAATTTAATAACACAGTCTAAATATTATATTAAATAGTCTCAAATTGATCCAGCAAAGGACTTAAAATGCTTGAATTCCAGAAAGGCTTAAAATTTATCGATTAAAGTTGAAACATGTTTTTTTTTTCTCCTCTATGATACACATAGAAAATGATATACAAAAAAAAAAAAAAAAACAAAATAACTTTTATGAGGTTATGAAACCCAATCACAGTATAAGGAAGAAAAATATTTTGTTATTTAATCTAATATCCGTTTCCGTTTTTATGAGTGCGTATTTTTTTTTTAATGTTGTTGTTGTTGTTGTTTTGCATATTTTGTAACATTTCATTTTATCACATAGGTTATGGACGACCGCTGGGAAAGCGAAGTCATCGAATTTGGTGCCATTAATATAACCGGATTTCGCATTGTTGACACAAATCGGCGTCTTGTACGCGAGTTCTATGACAGCTGGAAACGTTTGGATCCGACAACATCCGTTGGTGCCGGAAGGGAATCCATTTCGGTAATGTGCAAACATAAAACGGAATACATATGCAAACAAACACATACTGACACGCAATACATACGCACATATATATACATACACGCACACACACACACGCATACACACAGACAATTCACATTCAAACTCAAACATAAACATAAACACAAGCGCAAACAACTCAAATGCGCACACATGTTATCAGTTGCGTTTGTATTGAGCTTGACGGTTGGCTTTAGTTGTTTTACTGTTTCTTGGTGGACGCTGGGATAAATTTAACAAAATCAAGTTCATTTGCTAAGTAATTACAAAATTTTAATCCTTTATCAGCCCTAGTTGTATTGAGCCCAATTTTGATCAGGCCATTTGAGCAGCTTTTGCTTTTGATGACCTATCTTAAGCACGCAGTATGGAAGGAAAAACAAATTTTTTTTTCTTCATAAGAGCGATTGGTATGTGACAGGTATGACTATTACCACATTATCATAAATTTTTTTTCCAAATTTGCAAACTTCTCTTACTTAATTAAAAAAAAAGTTGTTAGAAAAAAACAAGAAATTTAACAGTGTTTCGAATTCAAAGGGGAATACTGCATCTTGGGTAGGAATTATGGGTTATTAAGAGCCAAACGCATTTCCCAGTCCATAATATATGAAAATTTTTTATAAAATTTTTTGTTACTACAGAGTTTTAAGTGATCGAAAACTTAAGATGCATTTTCATACAAGAGTATCATTTATAGATTAAGTAAACATGAAATTTAGCAAATTACTTAAACATAGAGCAAGAAAAATTCGGATTTTATAAAAAGACTTATATTCAGAAATATATTTCGTTCAAAAATTTATTGTTCAGTCTTTTTTAAAAAATAAAAAAAAATTCCTATGTACACTCAAAAAAAAATTGTTTTAAATTAATGACAACTGTTATTATTTTGACGAATTTTGTCTTTAAAAAATAGCTAGCAACAAATTTCGTCAAATCAATAGCAACTGTGGTTAAAATTTTTGAAAAACATATGAAAAAAAAAATTAACAGCTTTTTTTAAAACAATCCAGTCCATATCACTTATTATTATTTGTGTCAAAATATGTTTTACGAGGGTAACGCAGATTTTTAAATGTGCCGTGAAATTAACTTCTATGAGTTTAAAAGGAACCCATATAGCAAGATTTCTTATCTAGCTTATCCCAATTTTTTAAGTAAACGAAAATTTAGTAGTTTATGACTGATCTTCAATATTTCTTCAAACTCTCGTGTCGCATACAGTGGATCTGACTTAATCAATGCCTTTTTTCAACACCAGCCTCACTTGACCTTCTTGAACAGAAATCATCTTTCAGAATCATTATCACAAAGTTTTTTCAGAAAATATTTGAACAGACGTTCTGCAGAGCATCATATAAAAAAAAACATACTTTTAACGTTATCTTCAAACTTCTTTATCTTAAAGTCTGCCCAAGAAAAAAAGTATTTTTGCATTTTTTTCTAATGGCACAAAAACCAATATGTTTTTCTAATAAATTTATTTTTATTTATTATTAAAATTACATTGTAAAATAAACCTAAAATTGAGTTTCTCTCGAGAAAACACGCATAAAAAAAATGGAAATATTTTTATTAAGTATCTCCATTATTTTTTTATATCCTTTTTCGTTGAATGTAACAATTGGGCGAATGAGTTTGTCGGCTTGCATAGTAAAACACATTTTTTTGGAAGAATTCGATTGTATTATATTCAACATAGTTCAACAACATTGCCTTCAAAGGCAATACAATGATTATAGCGGTCATGTAATTTTACGATACCATTTTTATACTACGATTTCTGTTTCATCTCCAAATAGGCCTCAGTTTCAGTGATAACCTACTCATTATAGTTACTTCAGGTAATGTGATATAGGTTTTTTTAAATTTATAATTACTAGTAACTTTCATATCTTAGCTTATATCGCATTACAACGGATATTTTTGGATGCATTTTGCAGTGTTTTACAACTTTGGAGCTCTATAGCGTAACCCAATTTGAAGATTTTCGATGCAATGAAAAAAGTCATGTAACTCCCTCAATGATATTGGCAGGTAAAGTGATATACCATGTTCGGTTAATGTGATATACCATATATACCAATATCAAATTACCCGAATTATGTTCAACAGCAGTATTTATTGTTTTTTCAACCAAAATTTAAAAAAAAAAATATGTTATTGAAAAGGAAAAAAATATTGTTTTAGTGTTATAAATACTGTTGTTGATACAATTATATTATTTCAGTGGAGTTTATATAAAAGTAAACAAAAATACAAACAAAATCAACTGAATACAATTACGCATGTAAAAACTTAACAAAAAAATTACACAAAGTATACTATTAATAGAATGACTAGATACAGTATGTATACATGGTATATCACATTACCCAACTTTGACTATATCACAATAACCGAATTCGGGTTTCAACATAAAAAGGTTATTTTTGTAAAATTACGCTGTAGAAAATCAAAATATTGCCTTATTTGTGGCTAACTTAATTCCAACTCCAACAAATTTATCTATTTCAGCTAACAATTCTGCTCTATTTATTGTAATCCACTCGCAAAGCACAATAAAAAAAATATCGACTACACCGCTAAAACAATTTCACAACAATTATAGCGAACACAGCGAATGAGAGCGCCCATTAAGCTGCAGCACGTGTCTTTTTGCCGTTGCCGTTATGTTCACATTAAAGGTGGAAAACTATCGATAATCAGCCCTATCGATAGTATGCGATAGTTTAGAAAAAACTATCGATAACTATCGATAGTCTTAAAAGTTAAAATTTTGTATAAATCATTTTTAATTATGAAAACTAAACATAAATGTTCATACATAATTATATAAAAAAATAAAATAAATGGAATTTAGGCAACTTAATTCAAATGTATTTATTTATAAAAACAACGTACAATATATAAATGAAAATTACCATAGAATATTGTCATACATTTTTATTGTTGCCTTTCTAGCCATTGATTTTTATTTAAAAAAAATCAACATGTCAACATTTTTGGGTTTTAGTCTACCTCGTCTATCAGAAACAATAATCCCAGCTTTAAAAAACCGACTATCGATAGTTTTGAGCGACTATCGATGTTTACGATAGTCTCATACTATCGATACTATCGATAGTACCATCGATAGTTTTCCACCTCTAGTTCACATGTTTATTTTTGTCGAAAATTGTGTGTTTAACAAAATATGTATGTATATCACATTACCCGACCATATCACAATACCCGAAGTTACACTAGTGATGATTTGTTTTGTTGTCGAATTTTTTTCTTTTGAGAACTGTAAACAAGAAAAGTAACTGAGGGCCAGATTTGGAGAATATGATGGATTAAGAAGCAATTCATAGCCTTATTCTTGTAATTTTGCCATCGGTTTCATTAACTTGTTATACGTCTTTATGAATGAGCAATTTTTCTTCTTCAAATGCAGCCATTTTTTCGTAATTTCATCCTGCAAACGCTCCAACAAAGCAATATTATAATCATTGTTTATGATCTGGACCCTTTTCAAGTTAATCATTGTATATTATACCATGAAATCTGAGAATAAATATGAAATAACCTTGCCAGCCGACTGTTGCGCCTTTCTACGCTTTGGATTCGGTTCATCGCGTACAGTTCACTCGGTTAACTATCGATTGAACTCAGAAGTATAGTGATGGAGTCATGTTTTATCAATTATCACATAAAGACGGAAAAATTCATTGTTTACTATAACGGTTGAATATCATGAAATATTGCTTCGCTTTAAGGACACGTTGTAGCTTTTGATCGATTGTGATCTTGCGCGGCACACACTTTACACACAGCTTTCCCATTTTCAAATATGCATGTACGATTTGTCCAACACGCTTTATTGATATTCTCAGAGTGTCAGCAATATTGTTCACTTTACAATCTTTATAATTATTTTGAACACTTTTTTATGTTTTCGTCCGTAACAGCTTCGTTAAGGCGTCCACTGCGTTCATATACTGCGTTGCTCATTTCGCCTTGCCTAAATTATGCACATCACTTCTTAATGATTCATTAACACATGCAATTATTTTTGATTCATATTTTTCATAATAAAAAAATTTGCACACGAACCAATTCAAAGGTCAAATGTTTACACGTGTCGTTTGAAGATTGGTACTAACTGCAAATTCTGTGAATTTAATTCTAGTAACAATATCTAACTATGTATTAGTTTACGAACTTTTCAGCCCAGCTGTTAAGACGAAATATTTTGATGTTTTTCGCAGTTTGATTAGCAAGTCTTCTTGAGATTTATTTTCATTAAAGCTCAGTACCGTTCGATTAGCCAAAGTTCGGGGCAATTTGGTGGAAACGAAGCTGTTGCTAAGGCTGGCCAATATAATACTGAACCTTGATGGTTACGTATCAAAGGTAGCAAACGTCGCATCAAACAGTCTTTGTTGTACATTACGCAGATCAACGATTTGTCATATTAATTTTTAATTAACCGCTTTGAACCAAGGATTTGCAGATCACTGCATCGTCCATGATCACGCAATCAAATTGGTACAGGTATTCGCACTATATGGGCATTTCTAACGTAGCTCACGCGACATGCGTACGTCATTAAGCTTCGTTTTCTCGGAAGTTTATGTTATTAATGAAAAAAATTTCTAATGTACATTATCTTAGAAGAAATAGTAACGGTATGATTTACCAAAATTGTCATTTCTGTAACTAACTTAGAATAGCAGTGGTAAATATGAGCGTAACTCACGCGGCAAAAAAGGGAAGTGTGTTTTACAAGCAAGTTTAAATTGCAAAAATTCAGCAAATTTTCCTAAATAACTTGTTTTTGTTTTTAATTTTTAAATAAAGCAAAAACAGTCAAGTTTCATAAAAACCCACTTTACTGATGAACTTTGCCTATTAAAAATATTAATAGTTTCCAAAAAATCTTTGCCGTAACTCACGCGACCCACGTGAAAAAATTTCCGTTAAGAAAATGTGTAATTAAGAAGACCAACTAAGGCTTTTAAAAATAGCTTTATATTATTATATATAAAAAAATATGTATTCTATTACAACAAATAAATTCTGATTTCAAAGAGTTGAAAAAAAAAAATAGAAAAAAAGCATAAAATTAAAGGTGAAACGTCTACACTTTAATTGTATACATCTTCAATGAATACGTTTTAGTGACTTAAATACAAGTTTTATCGCCAAATGAAAAGAATTGATAACTTTTTATACCCACAATATTGCGAGTATTCGACCATTATAAAACAGTATTTTACTAGAAAAAAGAATTGAACTAAGAAATATATAAAATTTTTCAGCTGTGTTTGACATTTTATATATTGTCTAAGAGCCCTCTTTAGACCTATCGGGTACTTTTTACATTTTTTTAATACCAAGACTGTAATATTTTTTTTAATATATTGTACAATTTATTTCTCTGCTCCCGCTCCATCACGTACCAAAATTGCTGAATTCTTCAAAAACATGCGCTTAAATTTTGGATCGCTGGATATTTATATTATAAAAGGAAATGTTTTATCTGCGTTCTTTGTTATAAGGAAAGGCGATACTATTTTTTTTCGTATAAATTTCCATCTATGAAGTTATTTTACTTATATATTCAGAAATTATTAGATCTCCAGTCACATCTGAAAAGACGACTGGCTTCAATTTATTGATCATTTGATCTGTTGGTAAAAGATGATTAGGTTAAAGTTTCTAAAATCGCTTGTTTCCTTCAATAACGTCATAATTCACAATACATAAAATTTATGTTGGTTTGTGATACTGTGTATGATATAATCTTGGTTATATCATATTTTCATTTCTACGGCAGAGTAAAATTGTATGAAATAAACTTCAAGTTTTTCTATAACTTTGTTTTGATTTGAAGTTTATGTGCATCGAAAGCAAACCCAATTGCTTAGTTTTTATTCATCTGACTCATTCTTCGAAACACTAAAGCACGATTTGTTGCAACTTTTCATATACATTAAGATGTCAATCATACGACAAAACAATTTCCTGATTATCTTTATTCTGGAATACGTATTTGTAAAACCTTAAATTAAAGTAAAGCTATTGATATGTATAACTTACAAGAGTTATTTAAGCAGCACTTTACATTGCTTAACTCTTCTATTTTCATCACAACTTAAACGATGTAAAAACTGTTCACATACTTTCACTTCAAACAATAAAGAATTAAGAATTAAACATAAAACCTAAAAATTTCTGTCATTCAAATCATAAGCCTTGACCTGATTAGTAATATTTTTTTAATCAGTATAAAGTGTGTCAATGCCCACTGTTGTCATGGCTATAAAGGCAGCGCAAATTGTTTATATATCCCTTTTGTGCTTCGAGCAAAACCCTGAACAATCACAAACGCATTTGATGTACACAAAAACAACATTTAGGGCAACATCCGGGCGAATAACAAGAAACACAGCAACAACAATGACAACATGGCGCATTATATTCCTTGTTTTGTTTATCTGTTGTGTTGTTTTTTTTTTTTTTTTTTTTGTTTCTCTATATTGCTTCCTATTGAAGCTCGGCTATTTGCACAACATTGATGCTTATATTTGGTATGTTTAACATTATATTTGGAGACTTACTTAAACTTTCTGTGCAGGCCGTGCTTAACGCAGACCAACTTTTAAGGCTTTTACATGTCAGTCAAGCACAAAAAAAAAAGAAACAAACAAATAACACACATACTCATACAACACACAGATACAAACGCACTTATAATAACAGCCCATATGTACATAATAACAAGTGCAAGATACTCATTAAATGCTAACCTTTTTTTGCACTCATGTTTTACTTTTTCTTCTTGCTCAACTTTTCGACACAACAACAATAAAACTACAACAACGCACAGGCTCAAGCTGCTCTAATGTATGATGCCGTTTTCGTTCTGGTAGAAGCTTTTAACAAAATACTACGCAAGAAACCCGATCAATTCCGTAATAATATCCAACGACGAGGTCAGACGATGATGGCAGCCGCTTCAACCTCACCGAATGGCACAAGTGTGCCATCAGGTGGCGTTGGCAGCAGCGGCATGGGTGGCAGTGGTGGAGGTGGCGGTGGTGGTGGTGGCAGCGGCGGAGGTGGTGGCGGTAATGCAGCTCGTGCTCTCGATTGTAATACATCGAAGGGTTGGGTGAACCCTTGGGAACATGGTGATAAAATTTCGCGCTATTTGAGAAAGGTAAGTAAATAGCTAATGCTTGTGTTAGGCTTGTGTTAGGTAGAAAAGGAGTGCTGGTACTGTTGGGTTTTGGGGTGTGAGGTGGTGTATGAGTTTTTTCAGAAAGTGATGAAGTCATAAAAAGGTTACTTTATATTTTGAACAGACGCTGTACGTGTGCGCGCTTGTGTGGCGGTGGTGGCGGCCTTTTTGTTCAAAGCAGTCTAAAATCGATTGTATTAAATTATGATAAAGTGTTGAAATTTATATAGTATGTATTATATTATTTCAACAGTTAATTTACTTTATTTTCTTTATTGTATTTTTATTATTTCCTTTTGTGCTCTTTTTGTGCACTTTTTGTTAGCTGTCAAATGCAGATACGTTCCTAAAACTTTTTGCTACACTGTCAAAAAATTAATCTTGAACAATTGGATTGAAAGTAAAAACGCAATTGTTTTTAGTATTAAACATTATTTTTTTGTATTTTTTTTTTTGTGTTTTAATCTAATAACATTTTACTAAAATTTTGAATATCTAATTGATTTAAATAATTTGCGAACATGTTAAGTTTTTATTATTAATACTTTAATTGAGGTCTAGGTCAAGTATTTTAATGAAGACAACAAAAACTTATAGCAAAACAGTTCTGCTTAGAGAAAACTGTCTTTATTAAAGTATTTGACCTAGAGCTCCATTAAAATCTTAATATTAAAAATTTAGATAATTTTAAAATATTCTCTTCTAAAAGTGCTTAAATATATCATTAACTTAAGGTGTTGCATAACATTCGCGACAGAGAAAACAGACCGTTTTTTAAAAATTCATAACTCAGTCAAAAACAAACATTTTTCCAAAATTTTTTTTTATTATTGTAGAGAATTGAACACATTACAAGAAAAAAAATTAAAAAAAAATATATTTTTCACTCCAACATGGTTTTATAGAGCTCCAAACTGGCGGCAGAAAAAAAAGGGGGCCTCGTAGTTGCAGCGCTGGAAGTCGCAAAAACTGTCCGATCTGGAAAAAAATGAATTTTTTAAATCTTAACAAAATTGGTTATCGTATGGCGGGAGCTTTTTTTAAATTTTTTTTCAATTTTAAGTGATGTTCCGAATTTGAAAGTGTGTTTTTCGAAAAAAATATTGATTTGAAAAATTCATTATAAATCGAAAAAAATTTTAAAAAAGCTCGTGTCATACAATAGCGAATCAAGTTTAAAAAAATACAAAAAAAAAAAATTTCGTCAAAAAAGTAACCCTCTAGTGCCACAACCAGTACGAAAAACATGATTTCAAGTTAAACGCGTTCAAAGTTTGTGAACAAAAAAAAATGCAAAGAAAAATGAAAATGCGCTCTTACTAATCCGGCTGTTACTTTTGAACCCGTAGGAATTTTTCCATTTTTTTGTTCTTAGAATCTTAAGAATATTTACTAAAATACAAAATTATAAAAATCTATTTAAAAAACGGCCAATGTCATGTCCCCCCTTAAAACTTATATTCAATATGAGTCAGGAGTATTAATTTTTTTTTTTATTTTTTTTGTCTCTTCTATCCAAATCTTTTGTTAAAAATATGGAACAATAATATATATACCTAAGAAGCCTTAAAATGCAAAAACATCTGAACTAACTGCTAGACGACATGCGTACATATGTTTCTATTTAGAATTGTAAACATACGTTATTATTTTCATTTAATATCATTTGTTTCTATTTGAATAAAACACATTTGAATCAACAAGTGTCGGCAGCACAAATTATTTCATCAACATTTTCTATTTGTTCAACTTTATCAAGTTTTTGCTATAAAAAGCAGATTTTTTAATTTTCGAATTTAGTTCAGTTTGAAATATTTAAGCTATTCAAGTAACATGAAGTTCTTTACGTTATTCTTTGTTTTAACAATTTCGGCTATTGCGTCTGAAGCTTCAGTTTGGAAACCAACTCAAGTCAAAGTTGTAACAGCTCCATTTGAAGATTTGCCAACATTTGATGAGGCTATATCATTTCTAGCATAAGCATACAAATATGTACCAACTCAAGGAATTGAAAGGAGCAACAGAAAGAACATACATGGTTAAATAAAAACATAAAATTCAATTTAAATACAAAATTGTTTAAAATTCTTTAAATCAAATGTAACGAAGATTTTTTTGTTTCTAATGTCATAATAAAAAATTTCATATAATTGAAAATTTCGTTTTCAATTAAATAATATATTTAGTTAAAATATTCACATTTACTGTACTGTAAGGCATTTAAAATACTGTTATCAAATATTCTACAGTTTTGACAAAATATTATATACTTTTAAATATTATATACGAGTGGTACGAAAAATTTTGCGCCGCATACCTCAGCAACAATTCAAGTGGTTTTCTTAAAAATCTAACATTTTTTGCACAATGTAATAATATTTGCTTAAAACAAGCAAAAAATAAAAAAAGTGAAAAAATAAATGAATTAATTTCCAAAAAAAAAAAAATAATATTGTCAATTGACTTGAGCCTATATTTATAAAAACAAAAATACAGCTGTTAAAGCCAACAACGACATGTTAATCTTCTCGTCTAAAGAATTTTACTTGATTAATTAATAACTTGGTCGTTTACATTTTTATTTTTTCTATTACAAAACGCTTGTGGTCTTCCACAAACATTGTGCAATATGTTTGTATCCACAAATATTTCCAATATTGTTCAGTACTTTTATTTTTTTTTAATTTATTTGAATTTTGATTAGGTTATTTTCTCAGACTGAGAGGTTGGAGCTTGAAAAGAAAGTTACAGCTTGTATTATGCTGATAACGTGAGACTACAGTTTATTGAATAGCTTGAATAGAAGGTTAAAGCTTCTGTAACGCACATAGTAAGAAGACATCAGTGTTCAGTACATCTGTGAGTCTTCAATTGGAGATTGAACGGAAAAATACGCCTTCAATTTTGTTCATTTATGTTCACTTAACTTATTTTTTCAACCTTTTCCCACAATTTGAATTTTTTTATATCGATTTTTTTGATTCTACATCAATTTTTTTTAAAAACCTTAAAAAAATCTTGACGGATGGGATTGCAGGAACATCAGAAAAAAAAATATAAACGGAATTTTTATCAGTATCAAAACCGCCTTTGAATAAACTAGAATAAAAAATGTTGGTCGAAAAAAAAAATGGCGCCGTTTTTCGAAAATGTGCAATTTTTTTGTCAAATTTTGGCCAAAAACTCAAAAACTATAATACCGATTTGTCTGTCCGTAGTTCATTAAGCATAAAAGGCATCCGCATTAAGTAATGTTAAACATTTTATTGAAAGTTCAGTACGATTCGTCTTATAGTTTTGATATTACCACGCGCCCCATGATTTTTTTATATATTGTTTTTTTTTTTTTAATTCCGGTAGCCATAAATGGGTAAATCCTAGCGTTCAGACATTACATATGGACATATTTCGGAAAGAGTTTGTCAGTTGAGATAAATCTGTTTAAATAGCCCTCCATGAGTATAAAAATTATAAATAAAAAATTATGCGTTTGACCGCATTTTAACAAAAAATTTTTTTTTTCCATGCGTACGTCACAAAAATAAAAGTACTCTTGAGACTACCGAACTTGAGAATAATTCTGCGAAATAGTAGGACGCACGTTGAAAGTGTAAACGATCAAATTATTACTGATAAAAAGATCAACAACATCTAAAAAATCGTCATATTAAAGTCACAAATAAGAATTATATGTGCTCGAACGTTACGTGTCAGATGTTACACATTCTTTCCTTCATATTGAAAATTCTGATGAATGTTTATAAAAATGTTTTTAAAAACGTCAAGAAATACATATATCTTCGCTTAAATTATTAAGTTTCTTCATGTACTGTCTTTGATATATTTCGAATTGCAGTTAATGCTGCTGTCAGCTATATTTTATTTGAAAATTTTTTAAATTCCTGGTTGAACATTTTCTGTACAAGCCCATTTGTTGATTAAAACATAAAAAAAAAAACTTTTTTTGTAAAATTTTTTTACCTAAAAACATATGTGTAATTTTTCAAAATAATATTTTGTTATTTATTCAACTTGTACGCATGTGAAATATTTAAAAAAATTTTTGCGAAGGCATCACGTCACTTTAAAAATCCATTGCAGACATGGAGGCAGAAATGGATTGCAGACAATTTTGTTTGTTCATTCTTCCTAGAAAATGAAACTTCCGTAAAAAATATGTTTAACCTTACAAGAAACATTGAAATACGCCTTTATTAAACATCTAAAATAAATTTTTCAAAAGCCTTAGCTTTTATTTAAGCTTTATCTTCGCTAGCCAAGCTTCAGCTGTCGAATATTCTAATTTCTTAATTTTTTCGAAGTTCATGCTTAGTTCTTATTTGTACTTTGCTTTAACTAATAAATAAATGAAATAAAAGTTAAATGGTCACTAGGTTTTTGGTCATATCTGTGATAATGTTTGAAACATTTTGTCACAGTGTTAAGGAAAGTTCTTTATTATATTCAGTCACACAGTATTTTATTTTTCTAAAAATTTCTTACTTCCACATGCAAAAAAAAGTAACATGCACGGTAGTTAATTTTTGTTGAACCTCTTGTCGACATACAAATTTAACATAAACAGAGCTCTTTTAATCTCATGAAATTTCTGTACGATAATATTCTCTGCTTCATTTACTTTTTCTGTTGCTCTCTTTCACTCAGTTGAAAGCTCGGTTTACTCAACTATTTGATCAGCTTCGAATGTTTATTATACCCTAAACCTGAAAGGTCAGGGTATATTAACTTTGTGCAAACGTTTGTAACGCATAGAACGAAGCGAGTTCGGTATAGAAAAGTATATATATTCTTGATCAGCGTCACCACGTGAGTTGAGCTATCTAAATATGTCCGTCCGTCCGTCCGTCCGTCCGTCTGTGTGTTGTCCGTATACACAGGATAAGAAGAAGGAGTTCAGATAATTGGATTTAACTTGGTACACATGGTCACATGTACCCAAGGATCTGCACTATTGAATATTTTTGGAATCCGCCCACGGACACGCCTACCTCCCATACAACGCTAAAATTTAAAACTGCATAACTCAGCTCATTATAAGTCTACAACAATAAAATTTGGTATGTGTGTGTTTTATATCAACACAAAGATGTTTTTGAAAAATGGACGTCATCCGCTCACGGACACGCCCACCTCCGATACAACCCAAAAATTGAAAATGCAATAAATAAGCCTCTGTTTAACCTAAAGAGCTAAAATTTGGCACGCATGTTTTTTATAACAAAAAAAGATGGTTTTGAAAAATGGACATCGTCCGCCCACGGACACGCCTACTTCCCATACAACGCGAAAATTGAAAACTGCATAGCTCAGCTCATAATTAGCCTACAACAATAAAATTTGATATGTATGTGTTTCATACCAACACAAATATGTCTTCGGAAAATGGACGTCATCCGATCACGGACACGCCTACCTCCCATACAACCCAAAAATTGAAAACGCAATAAATAAGCATGTGTTTAACCTACAGAGCTAAAATTTGGCACGTATGTTTTTTATGACAAGACAAAGATGGTTTGGAAAAATGGACTTCATCCGCCCACGGACACGCCCATTTACAATAAATTTTTTTTTTTTTTAAAAGTGGGTTTAGGGTATTTCATAGTCGGCCTAGACCGACTTTAGACTTTCTTTACTTGTTTTTTTTTTAATCTTGTTTTCATTGCTAACAGGGTTGCCAACTAATTTTTTGGTTTTCCTCGTAGAATTACTCAAAGTTCCCCGATTTTTTCATAAAATTTCACACAAAAAAAAAACAAACTTAATTAATTTATTTATATGCTTTTTTAATTGAACACATGCTTACACCGAGAAAAATATTTAAGTAAAGCTAACAAAAAGCTTATGTTAGTTTAACCAAGGGCTAAGACAGTTTGGTGAATGCTTGAAAAAAGCCAACTTTTTTAATTTTACCACTATTTTTCTTTCGGTGTAACAATTAGTACGGAAGAATGTTTAAATTTATGCATTAATTTGAAATTGTGAGAAAGAAAACTCATTAAAAATTAAATATTTAAATTGTGATGCTAAAATATGGCAATGGCCCGTTTCTAAAGCTTGCTAATGCATACTTTGTTCACACTGAGATCAAATTAGGTAATTTCGTGAGATAATTTCGAAACGATTACAAAACTATTTCGCTCAATGACGTGCATTTCAGCAACTTTACAACTTTTTTGACCCTACACGTACTGATTCATTGGCACGTATTCATTGGTTTCACTGAATGGTTTGCAAAAGGGTTGAAGGGTACAAAAAGTTAAGTATCTGAATATGGACAATGTCATGTAAAATGTATAATTTTGACGGCTCAGCTGGAATGAGTATCAAGATTGTTATTACGTCAAAAAGTCGTGGTGGTTTAACGGGGGACATGACATTGGCCATTTTTTTAAATCGGCACAAAATTTTGTATTTGTAAATATTGTATTTTAGATAATATTCTTAATATTATTGTATTTTAGTAAATATTCTTAAGATTCAAAAAAAATTTCATTGAAAAATTCTTACGTTGTCAAAAGTTACAGCCGGAGAGTGAGAGCGCATTTTCATTTTTCCTTGCATTTTTCTTTGTTCACAAACTTTGAACGCGTTTATCTCGAAATCATGTTTTTCGTACTGGTTGCGGCACTAGCGGGTTCATTTTTTGAAGAATTTTTTTTTGAAGTGAAACTTCTTTGGCGGCGAGTGAAATTTCAAGGTCTCTTATTCGTGACGCTACACTCAGGGAAAAATCACAACTTAAAATTAAATAATATCGTATCAATTTTACGTTGTTCCATTTTTAAAAAATGAACTTTAAAATCACCATGAAAACCTTCAAATCAAATATGAAAACATTATTATATTCAATAAGAAGTAGAAAAACTTCAAAATAATGATGATACACTTTACTCTTATTTTCAATGAAGTATATCCACTTCAAAAGTATGTTGAAAAATTATATTGTTTAGATTTGAAGTCGTCAAAAGTGAAAACGAAGCAAAAAATATTTGTCTTTAAGTGGAAGACACTTCAATTCGAAGCTTCATACTTTCATGTTTCAAAATAAAATATCAAAATAATTTTGAGTTTCTGAAATAAAGTGTGGAAGTTAAAAAGTAAATCCTGCTTAAGTTCATGTGTAAAACAGAGACAGTGCAAACAAAGACGATATAAAAGAAGTAAGAAGTAATTGATAACATTGGACTCTGGGCTGAATTCAGAGAGAAGTTATTTTTATGGAGGAAACAAGGCGACATGTCGCGACATATTAATAATATTCAAGGTAAAAAAATTATTGTTTGGATCTCGACACCATACAATCTATAAATATAATACTTATTTATATTTATTTATTTTAGTATTACCAAACAATTAATTAGTTTAATTAATTCACCAAATGTTTTCATATTTGTCAATAAAAGAAAATTTCTGAAAAAAAAAATATTATTGTTTTACTTATTTGTGTGTATCCACATGATATCAAACATGCTGAGGATTTGATTCAAAGTGATTTTCACTTTGATTCATTAATATGACGATTTGGAATCAAAGCTGTAGAGCATTTAAAATGAAGATGTAAGTACTTCAATTGAATTAGTTTCCTCTTTGAATTAATTCTAAATCCACGTTCAATTGAAGTGGAATACTTTTCATTTCGAGGTGCTTAAATTTTAGTTTAAAGTGGAAATAACATCAAACTAGATTTGTGTTTTTCGAAGTGGAAACACTTCGAATTGAACATTTTCGTGTTTGGTGCCAAATTGTTCCGAAAAATATTTGAATCGAAGTGGTTTTCTTTGATTTTACGTTGTTTTTTAGCTCAGTGTAGGCTAATGTTTTGAATTCATATGAAAATTTAAAAAAAATTATCGTCACCAGCGGGAATAGAACCCAGACTCTCTATCATCTCATAAGAGTTAGAAGATCTATCACTCTATCACATAGGCATATGACAATCTAGCGAACAAAATGCAAATAATATTCAACGAGTTTTAGTCCGTGTCTTGCATTCCACAGACACACACCATGTCTGAAGAACGTACTGTACCATTTGATCCGTACTGTACCATTTGATTTCCATCCTACAAGTATGCACGGAATTTTATTTCTTTATGCTTGGAATGCTGTACATTACGTAACAAAATATAACAATTGTGCATATTTTTTTGTTGAATATCGAATCCTAGCTTAAAGCCTAATTTGAAACAACATATCATACGTTGATTGTTATCAAAAACTTGAAAGGTTATTGACAACATGCAAAACAGTTAAAACGATATAAAATTAAAAACAAGAAGTGTAGAAAGTGAAATAATTAAGACTGCCGAATCGTTTTTGTCATGCCGAAAAATGTCCCGAAGCTAAGAAAAGTACCTTAAGAATGCAACTGCAGCTAGTCCACAACTCAGCTCACGAAAGTGCTTTTACATTTTCGACTGATTCTTTAGAAATTAAAAGCTAACTGCTATTTTTTGCTTTGCATTTTTTTTCGGGGAAAAATAAAGGTTACTTTTTATTTTTATTTTATCGGTCAAAAGTAACAATTATTTTGTGACTTTTAGTTTTTCGGTCAAAAAAATTATGCAATTTGTGTATTTAAAAAGGCCGCTTTACAGAAGTTGACACCATCAGTAAAATGTCTCACCGATAAGATGAAAATAATATATCAATACTTTTTTAGTCGGTAAAATGACCTTTGTAAAAATACAAATTGCCTGATATTTTTGACCGAAAAAATAAACGGCAGAAAAAACTGTTATTTTTGACCGATAAAATAAAATTAAAAAGTAACTGTTATTTTTGGCCAAAAAAATATAAGGCACAAAATAACTTTTATTTATGTCGGAAAAAATAAAATAAAATAAAAAGATAACAGTGATTATGCGACTTTTTCAATAAAAACCATAAACGGTACATTCCCTGGATATAAATATTGAATAAACAGAATATTATTCCATTTTGTGTTGATTGATTTTCTTTTCAAATACTTTCTCTCTATTTCACACTAAAATCTATCATATTTTTTACTGTTTAAGAAGTTTCACTTCTGCCACATGTACGTTGCTACACGCGATTTTTTTTTTTTTTTTGGTATTTTTTTAAACTTGATTGTATGACACGAAAAAATTTTTTTTAATTTATTTTCGATTTTTTATGAATTATTAAAGTCAATATTTTTTTTTCAGATCGGACAATTTTTGCGACTCCCAGCGCTGCAACCACTAGGCCCCCTTTTTTTCTCTGCCGCGAATTTGGAGCTCTATAAAACCATGCTTAAGTGAAAAATATAGTTTTTCTTGTAATTTGTTCAATTCTCTAAAATAATGAAAAAATTTTTGGAAAAATGTTTGTTTTTGACTGAGTTATGAATTTTTAAAACAAGGTCTGTTTTCTCTGCCGCGAATGTTATGTCCCTCCTTAGTTCACACAATTTTCACATTTCAAGGTTGCAAGTGAATTTGGCATTATTTTTGACTGCCCCTGCAATTTTCAGATAATTGGGAAAAATAACAATTTCATTTTTTCACATTATATTACTTAAAACTCTTTCTTGATCACAGGTATCATCAAAAAGCAAAAATTATATTTTTTTTAGGAGAAAAAGGACCTACGAATTATCTCGTAGTTGGCTTCTGTAACAGACATCGCTACGCAGAAGCCAATAACGAGTGACAACGAAAAATGACGGGTTTAGTGAGTACGAGATAACTCGTAGTTGGCACCCTAGAAGGGAATGCAATCTACGAGTTATCTCGTAGTCGGCAGTCAACGTGTTAAACGAAATTACCTTGTCTGAGGTAATTTCCAAATTGACAAATTGTACGGAAATTACCATAGATTTTTGATAATTTCAGTCGAAATTGCTCGAAATTACCAACTTTGATCTCAGTGTGTAAATTCTTGTTTTTCAAGGTTGTAAACGAACATTCATTAAAATATAACAAAAAAAAGTTTATTTAAAAATTGAAAAAACTCAGTTTTCATGAAAAACTTGGTTCTTCGAATAGAGCCGCCAATTAAGTCAAGTAAAATAATATCAACTTATTTATACATATATGGTTTCATCAATTTATATAGAGCAAATTTAACTTAAAAATTTTAACTTGTATCTTTGTAAATTTACTGATTGAAAATATGTCATAAAGATTTTATTTTGATTCTATCAGAAAATTGCATGAAAAACCAAATTTCCCACAAATAATCATTAAAACTTGGATGGATGATATAATTCCCCGAAAATATGCACCCATTCCCCGATTCCCTAATCAACTTCAAATTCCCCGCAAATCGGGGAATTCAACCCACCAGTTGGCATCCCTGATTGTTAATTACGCCACTGGATAAAAATCTGGATAAAAAGTGTTACTAAAACTTTTAAGACGTAAAAGCTTGGCAAATAGAGAGAGAAAGAGAGAGAGAGAGAGAGAGAGAGAGAGAGAAAGAGAGAGAGTAAATTAGAATACAATAATCAACATTCATTATTAGGTATGCGATGTGATATTGAAATAAAAGAGACCTTTATATAAACAAGACCTCCAAATTTATCCCTAAATTCTCGTTTAAATATCGTTACGCCACCTAAGAAACTTCACTGCAAAAAGTTAAATTTAGATAACTTGCAATTTTGTTTTTCTGATAAATTAAAATCTATTTTTTAAAAAAAAATATTCATAGAAAAACTATCGGTATGTGTTTTTTTCAATTAAATCAGTCCCAGTGGTAAAAGTTGTCTTTGATGAGATGATGAGACGATGTCTTTAAAGACATCATTGAAGACAACAGAGTAAAAATGCTGATTTTGAATGCCGAATCTGATTATTAAATTCAGTAAAATATTTGTCAAATAAAACTGTTTGAAAATATTTTTTTCTCGAAAACCTCAAAAACTTTATTAGGGTCTTATGGCATTTCAAACAATGCAGAAAAAACTTAGAGAAGAAGAGGTTTAGCCAAAAAAAGTCAAGAAAAAATAAGACGGGAAAAAGGCGTTTCAAAAGGGGTAGAAAGCGGAATGAGCAAGCAGAGCGCTTAGCTCGAAATTGGAGTTCTGGTCTTGCAAGACTAAATGTTGCTTATTTGTGAAAAAAGATGGATAGATCCGTTCATCTATGACTTCAAAGATGGATAGATCCGTTTGCCAATGGGTTACTACTACTCTTAAGAAGAACTTTCCAGGGTCAGTCACATTTCAGCTTCTATAGCTTAACTGTATTTGTATTTAATTTAGCATTATTTCAAAAAAAAACTGCAGTAGCAAATTTTTCAATAAATCAGCATAACTAATAAGGATATATATATATAAAAGATTAACGAGTATTTGTCAAAAGAGAATTAATAGGTTAATAAGAAATTAATGTAAAAGTAAATCAGTTTTAAGCTTTAAACCATTATTTAACGGAACTCAAAGTATGTTTGGAGATCGTTGTCCTGCTGAAATGTCCAGCGAAACGGCATTTTCCACTCGGAATATGGCAACATAACTACTTCTAGAATGTCATAACTGCACACATACATCGGGCTAACTCCAGTTTATGAAAAGTTTTAGAGTTTGTTTTCATTGGCAAAGATGTGTTTCAATTTATTTTTTTCTTTTCTTAACTTCCTATAAATATAAAAATAAACAACATTTGAAGATTAATACGGTTTTCAGCCATGAAAATATAACTTATTTTTTTAAAGCAACTTTTTTTTAGTTGCTTATATTTATTTGTAACGTGGTATATCTGCTATACATGATTTTGCTTTGCGTAACTTGCTAAATAATCAATATTTATAAGTAATGAATAATTTAAAAATAATTTTATTAATAGTGTGTTAGTAATTTAAACATAATTGTATTTTGCATAAATTTTAACAAATAATTATTAACATTTGAACTAGATACATTTTCTCAGTGTTTATCATATCGATTTTATGTAGTTTATTTTTTTTTTTTTTTGGTTTTATTATTTAATCTTTTCAAACAACGTCTGTACCATTTATGCAGGTCGAAATCGAAGGTCTCACAGGCGATATCAAATTCAACGATGATGGCCGACGACAAAACTATACACTGCATATTGTTGAGATGACCGTCAATAGTGCCATGGTCAAAGTGGCAGAGTGGAGCGACGAGGCAGGATTGCAGCCATTGTCGGCAAAATACGTGCGTCTTCGACCGCCCGTTGAGATTGAAAAGAATCGCACTTACGTTGTGACCACTTTGCTGGAAGAGCCCTACATTATGCTAAAACGACCAATGCTGGGCGAGCAGCTTGAGGGTAACGACCGTTTCGAAGGATATTGCAAGGATTTAGCAGATTTGCTGGCGAAAAAATTGGGCATAAATTGTAAGTGTTTTAGTGTGTTGGTATAAGCAGACAAGCACAAATGTGCACAAACAACATGTGTGATGAGTGTGTGTAGGCATGTGTGTGTGATTAGTGTAAGAGTGAGTGTGATGGATGTGAGTGTGTGTGTTTTGTTCGAATGAGTGCTTGTGAGTAACACGATAATTGAATTAGCGAAGCTCGTTTGAGTGTGCAAAATGTGTGTGTGAAGGACTTTGAGTGAATGGAAAAATAAGAAAACTACAACAACAGCAAAAACCGAATTAACCACATGTGGTGCTTTACCTTCCATTAACATATAATTTGTTTTTGTTTATTATTCAATTAAATCAGATGAAATGCGGCTGGTCAAAGATGGAGGCTATGGTGCAGAGAATCCAAATGTACGTGGTGGCTGGGACGGCATGGTGGGTGAGCTGGTGCGCCGGGTAAGTGAAAAAGTATGCAGGTGTTTGAAAAAAAAAAAAAACAAAACACTTAATCTTTATCATTATCATATGAAACTAACACACTAACGGCTATGAGGTTGAGTAATTTGTAGATTTAGAAGTTGAAGCTTCGATTCGGTTTTGAAAGCTTGAAGATAACTTGTTGAAGAAAATGAAATAATTATAAGAACAGTTCTTTGCTTAGAGTCGAAGTGAAATATAAAGTTTTTTACGCCTTAACAAAGAATTTTTAACGAGTTATAAAAATATGAAAAAAAAATTAGATAAACGGTCCTTATAGAAGCTTTAAACAGCACTTATAGAAGTTACTTAGTTTCTAAATGTAGCTTTTTTAAAACTTACCGCAAGTTTTACAAAAATTGTACGTTTTATTAACTTAAAAGCCTCATCTTATGTAAAGCTTACTTCTAAAAAGCTTGTCGCAAGTCTTATACAAGTTGGCCGTGTTAGTTGATTTATTCTCATCATTATTATCATACTTATAAATCCAAACTTTGTTTACCACTAATTATTTTTTTATATCTCTATATCTCTCTTTAATCACCACTCACTGCACACCCTCACTCACCCTCACAATCGCAGGAAGCGGATATTGCAATCGCAGCCATGACAATTACCGCCGAACGCGAGCGCGTCATTGATTTCAGCAAACCATTCATGTCGCTCGGCATTTCGATCATGATTAAGAAGCCAGTCAAGCAGACACCGGGTGTTTTCAGTTTTATGAATCCTTTATCACAGGAAATTTGGGTGAGTATCATCGCCATTTTTATTGTTTGGCTCTTTTTTTCGCTGAATTCTTTTCCTGATTTTCGTTATTCACAGCAACGATATCGATGTCGATGTCGATGTCGCTGTCGCTGTCGGTGTCGTTGTTTACAATTTCACTGCGCTTGGTTACACTTTTTAAAGTTTCTTGGCGTGCCAATTTTTGGCTGTGGTCTTTTTTGCCCGCTGCACACCCCCATCTTCATTGCTGCGCGCTGCTCGTTTTCCCTTGATTGTATTTATTTAAAGTTTTTCGCTTTTCGCTTCGCGTAGTTTTCAGTACGCGTTGCAATTTTCTGTAAAAACTCAATGTTGCAGAAATTGCGCTGAATATAAATGAGAAAACTTCGAAATTTGCTTTGAGTTTATTTCGTTTTTATTTTGTTGTTTTTTTTTTCTTATTTCTTATTTCTTATTTTAAATTCTTGGCAAGGGTGTGAGCAGCATATAAAGCGAGGGCAAAACAGCAGTTAAACAAAAGTTTTTTTTTTCTCTATTGTAAAAACAAAAACAACCAAGTTTGATAAGTCAAATAAAAAAATATTCAACTGAAAGAAAGAGAGAAAAAACACTACGCTTTCTCTTGGCTTTTATTGGCCAAGATATACTGAAGTATGGAATTGTTTTGGGGTATATCGTGCGACTAGTAGTTAAAAAATAATTTCTTAAAACTTACAAAGTTTGTGTTTAAGTTGAGTACAACGTGGTATAGTCTTGAGCACGGTGGCTACTTACCGTGCTCTGAAGTGTAAATTGCTTGGAAAACAATTCGACTTCGTACACCGAAGAACGCAATTTATATGCCGTTTGCAACTTTAGAACTGTGTGCAACTTTAAGCAACTCAAATAATTTTAAGCGTTTCGAACTGAATTGTTATGAGCTGTGTTTTTTTTTTAATTATTTTCGGGTAAAAATTGCCTGCAGTACTTTAACAGATTTGTTTATTTTCACATACGTTCTTTAACAAATATTGTCAAACTAAAAAAATATTTTGACACAGCAAAAAAACATATCTTGTAGTTTTGTTTAATGAAAAATATTGACAAATAAAACTCATTTATTTTAATTCAATGTCTGTATTTTAAAAAAAAGGTATCCTAAAAATTGAGGTCTTAAAAGGATTTGACGATTTCAGAGATTGAAAAAAAATTTGACCTAATTTTTTGTGGTCAAATGTGTTGTGTTCGGAGACATTTGGCCGAGAAATAGATGTTCATGTTTTATATCGACAGAGATATAAAGGTCAATTAGAAAATGGTATTTTTATCAAAAAAACTTTCTTAGAACACGGGTAAGCACAGCCACGTATGCCACACAATAACATCATTTTATATACCGGGAAGCAATTACTCTAAAAACTCACTGATCAAAAGACCGGAAAATTTTTTTTCTGAAAATACAATTTTTGATTTATCACTTCTTATTGAAATACTGGATTTTTATTTAATGGACGAATTTTCTGATAGTTTCCTGTGGGTTTTTTATTTTCTATTCCTCTAGTAGTGCTGATTTTTAGCCAACCACTGTCGATGGACCCACATTTCTTACCCGTGCTCTTATTTCGGTCTCGTCTCACATACAGACGGATGGAACCTTTTAACAGTTAAGGAGGGACATTACATTCGCGGAAGAAAAAACAAACCTTTTCTTAAATATCATAACTCAGTCAAAAACGAAAATTTTTCCAAATTTTTATTTATTTATTTACTTTTATTTATTTTTTATTTATTTTTATTATTGTAGAGAATTGAACAAATTATAAGAAAAAAAATTCAAAAAAATATATTTTTCACTCCAACATGGTTTTAAAGAGCTCCAAACTGGCGGCAGACAAAAAAAACGGGACCTCGTAATTGCAGCAAAAATATTGACTTTAAAAATTCATAAAAAATCGAAAAAAATTTGAAAAAATAGCCCATGTCATACGATAGCGAATCAAGTTTAAAAAAATACAAAAATAAAAAAAAAATTCGTCATAAAATGAACTCGCTAGTGCCGCAACGAGTACGAAAAACATGGTTTCGAGATAAACGCGTTCAAAGTTTGTGAACAAATAAAAATGCGCTCTCAGAAATCCGGCTGTAACTTTTGAACCCATAAAAAATTTGTTTTCTTAGACTCTTAAGAATATTTACTAAAATACAAAATTATAAAGAAAAAATTCGATTTCAAAAATGTCATGTCCCTCGTTAAGCTGCTTGCTCTGCTATTTTTAATAAAAAAAAAAAAAAAACAAATTGGCCATTTCAGTCCTTGAAAGGACTTTGACCGAGCTTCTTATAATCTATTTTTAATAACAGATATGGCCCACATCATACACGAACCATAGTCGATGGAGCGGGCTAGCCGATTCGCATTGAATCTATTAAAAAATTTCCGAACTTACAATTTTTATTTAAGGACGGGGTAACGGTTTCAGCGTAAAAAAAAACACTTTCTTTGTGAATTTTGTTTTAAGAGTATGGATTGAGCAAATTTATTAAAACCTTTTGTGCATTATTAAGTGTACTTTTAACAATATTCTGTTTTATATTTCATACGGAAATATTGAAAAACAAGCCGTTGATAAAGCTTTTCCCAAAACGTCTTAGAAAAATATAAATTTTCGGTGTTCTCTATATCTCGGTCGGAAATTATCTGAATCAAAAACATGTTTTTGAGTCGCTGGGTATCAACCTTAACCTCGTCATGGTGTTCCTACATTTTCCAAAGCCGGAATTGTTTGGATCGCAAGTAGATTGGAAAAATGCTGCCTCCATAATCTCAGGGCACACTGCTTATATGTAACCTGGTCACCATTTCTATCTCTTCAAATATATCACTCATACTTTTCTTGCTTCCTTCTTTTTAATGTCTGAAAAAGCAACTCTCTTTATTCCTCTTTTCACTTTAGTTTTCGCGTATGACTCGAGTTGCAGCTGACTACAGCATATTTTTATATGCGGTACCATTGGTTCCAGGTTGTGGGCGCCAAAGTGTGGGCGCCAGGATATAAGTGCCCAAACGAGTCCACCAGCGTTTTAGAGTTCAGAGTTAGGTTGGTTGAGCTTAACCGAGAGTTGAGACTCGGTGGTCCGTTGTAATTGCAGCTTAGCGACATCTAGTTTTCGTTGCTTACTTAAACGTGTATTCTTCGCATTGCACAATCGCAAGCGGATTTTAGCTGCAACAAGAAAAGGGTTAGAATCAATATTGACCCCCCGAAAGTTGCAAACATCCAATGCGCTTCAAGCGTGACTTCCGTCCATCACAACATGATCAATCTGGTTTTGCATTTTTTGATTTGGGAACAGCTTGGTGGTCTTTCACAGATTATCAAGTGAGCTTTATTCTAGCTCTCTAGGGGGACGTTTCCGACCACCCCCACCCATACAATTTTTTGCTTGTATTATGATATAATTATGATATTGGAATTATAAAAACGAAAATAGTTTTCGTTTTACTATTTCTAAAAATTAAAAACTTTGAAAAAAGGACAAAAAATCACCTTTTTTTCAAACAGCCGCCATTTTGCAAAGAAATTTTTTTTCTAATTTCCGTAGTTCAGACCATAGCAACATTCTTACTAATTACAAATATTTTTTAGATTCAGAATCAGATCACCAGAAGTGTTGAAATAATGTCAAGAAGGACGTACCCTTATTTTTCATACACTCTCCCCCCCTCCATCACTTTAACAGCCAGCAATTTTTTCATTTCTCAAAAATTGTTTTAATTTTTATACCCTAAACCTGAAAGGTCAGGGTATATTAACTTTATGCAAACTTTTGTAACGCATAGAACGAAGCGAGTTCGGTATAGAAAACTATATATATTCTTGATCAAGGTCACCTCGTGAGTCGAACTATCCATGTCCGTCCGTTCGTCTGTGTGTTGACTGTAAACACAGGATAAGAAGAAGTTGAGATAATTGGATGAAACTTGGTACACATAGTAATATGGACCCAAGGACCTGCACTATTGAATATTTTTGGAATCCGCTAACGGACACGCCTACCTCCCATACAACGCAAAAAGTAAAAACTGCATAAAAAAGCTCATTGTTAACCTGCCACAATAAAATTTAGTATATTTGTTTTAAGTAAAGACAATCTTGAAAAATGTGTGTTATTCGCTCACGGACATGCCCACCTCCCATACAACCCAAAAATTTAAAACTCAATAAATAAGGTTATGGTTAACCTACTTGCTTATGACTTAAAACTTGTTACGTATGTTTTTTATAACAAAACAAAGATGGTTTTGAAAAATTGACGTCCTCCACCCACGGACACACCTACCTCCCTTACAACCCAAAAAGTTAAAAACTCAAAATATATGATTATGTTTGTCTTAGAGAGATAAAGTTTGATATGTGTGTATTTTATACCAAAACTAAGGTGTGTTCATGTGCGTAATTCGTCTATGAACACGCCTACCTCCCATACTACCCACAATAGCGAAATCACAATAAAAGCATTATCTGTGAGCTACTGGAATATAACTTGATATGTATAAATTTTTTATCAACATTTAAATGCTATAAAATATAGACTTCAACCGCCCACTGACAGCCTATTTTCAAAAATATTATTGTATTTTGGAAATGTAGGTTTAGGGTATTTCATAGTCGGCCTAGACCGACTTTAGACTTTCTCTACTTGTTTTTGTATTATTATTAATATTCTTAGTTTGTTTTTTATCGAATTTTAAAAAGCTTCCATAATTTGTACCGTAAGCCTACAATACCACCTTAAAGTAGAAGCCTTTCTTCCATAAGATAGGAACCTAATATTTTTCTAACATTCCCAAATTTATTTTGTATGCACAAATTTTTTAAAAATCTCCTGAAAATTTACTTGGATGAAAATTGATCACACTTGCTATACTAACTTATTATACTTGACCGCTAGTTTTTTTGTTCATTTTTCCATGTAGAAAGTAAGCAAAAAGTAAATAATTGGGCCGCGGTGCTATTAAATAATTGGCATAATTAACAAAAATTAACAAAATTTGTAATCTCTTTACTCTGAACAATATATTATAATTTGTATGCTTTTCAAAAAACTTCAGCGCTTATAATCTAAGAGTTAAAGGATATAAAGCTCAAAAAATATGATCAATTCAAAATGATTTAACAAAATATAGTCACTTTTATTTATGTTATACTAACGTCCAGAGGCTTTAAGGCCAAGCATTTTATGCATACAAATTGAGAAGGGTCGGTCACACAATATAAATTAAATAGCCACGTGCAATAAATTAACTGCCACAGCTGACAACCTTATATTTTCCAATTTTATACCAAGAAACATAAAAAAGCGCTTAAATTTTAAATTATGACAGGTACGTGTATAACACCAAAATACAATACACTGACACAACACACGCAAAAGGCAGCGGACAAAGAAGGCGTGCCATAAAAATTAAAGTCAAAATTTATTAAATCAAATTTTTACTTCATTACATGAAGAAATAATAAACTACAATCATAAAATTAATGAAGCTCACAGCATGACGAGCTGGCCCAAAAATTAATGCCAACCTTAAATTGCTTAAAGAAGCTTAGCTACATAAACCTTTTAAGAAATATAAGGCTGCAAGAGGGTACTGTGAAAGAGAGGAAGACAGAGAGGGAGAGGGAGGCAGAGGAGGATGCAAAGGCGAAACAAAATTACGCTATATCAAGATTTAGATGGGTTTGGTAGGAGTTAAGGTGGTGTTGGTTACGCATCATGAAGCTCCGCTAATTCAGGCTAATAAAATGTAAAATGTTGCCTTTTACGCAATTTTGACATGCGAACAAATTTCATATGCAAATTAGTTAAAGCAACAAATACCTATAACGGCATACACTCGCACACACACACACATACAAACACTCACACACATACTTATATATGCGAGCATGTAGCATAGATAATAGTACTTTGCTATGCGCTAAATTTAACAAGGTAATATAAGGCACGCATATTACGATGGAGGCACAACAAGAACAAGCATAAAAACAAGCAAAATAACTGCAACAACAACAACAACAATAATGACAAAAGTTATGAGGCATTGCTTGATGAAATATTTTTTTTTTTTGACTACACTGACAGCATTGGGTTGCGCTAACGCTGCTCCAAATTACAGCTTCCTGTTCCCTACCTGACTGGAAGTTCACTTTTCAGCCTTTAGTTGTTTGTTGTTGTTTTTTTCGCTTGCGTAACTCCAAGACTTCAATTATCGCTACACACACACACACACACACACATACGCACATAGTTATATTATACACACACGCTTATAAAGGCACCCATTGTTGCATTCTTTGTGTGGCGGAAGTAACATCTTATAACTGACAACAGGCATAAAAGTCGCACACACACCGGCAGACAAACCGGATATGCTGTGTCTTGCTTTTGGCCCCAAAAAATAACACCTGCTACATCTAAGCTTTTATCTGTTGGTTTGTCTGACTACCTGCTTGTCTTGACTGCTGCTCTACTCCACTCTTGGCTGTATTTTTTTTTTTTTTTCTTATCTTTTTGTTAAATTTTCTTTATATGCTATAGCCAGTCTGTGTCTTGGCATTACCGTTACATGTCGTTGTCTACACTGAGAAAAAAACACATACCTTGCTCCGGTAAAAAATTTCTCTATTTTCGATATAGAAATTTTCTCTTTTTCAAATAAAATTTTCTTAAATTAGAATAAATTTTCACACTATCGAAGAAATATTTCTTTATTTCTAGGAAATGGAAATATTTCAATGTCTCTAATAATGATAAGTATTTTTCTCGCACAAAAAATTTCTCATTTATAGAGAAATTTTATTGAAAATGAAAAACTTTTCTTATATTTCGATAAAAAATTCACTATGAGAAGTATTTTCTTCAATAAAAACAAATATTTTCTCAAAAAAAAACATATTTTTCTCTAAGAATGATATATTTTTCTATTTCATGGTAGCTTTTTATCATTTTTAGAGAATTTTTAGTATCGCAATTAGAGAATAGCATTCTCTGGAGCAAAGTCTATACCATTTTTCTCTAAATATGATGCCTTTTTTATCATATTCCGATAAGCTTTTTTCTGAGTGTATTTAAGGTTGCCTTTCCTCGCTTTTCTGCTTGTCTGCACTGAGAAAGCAAAAGAGTCTAGCGTCTGTTGTACGTTGTCGCACATGTCGACAGTCATTTGCCTGGCTGCCATTTTAATGTTAAAGAAATGTGTTTTTGTTGTTTTTTTTTTTGTTCAACTCCCCTTTATTCGCACTCCATTTTGTCAAGACTTTATTGGGAAAAAATATGTTGAATTTTGTTTCTGTTACGCTACTACTTCTTTATCTAATATTCTTGTTTGTTTGTTTGTTTGTTTGTTTGCTTGTTTTGTTTCTTTTGTCACAGGTGAGCGTCATCTTCAGTTACATCGGTGTTAGTATCGTGCTTTTCTTTGTGTCTCGATTTTCACCCTATGAATGGCGGCTTGTACAGTATCAAGCAGGTAAGTGCCGGAAAAATTGAAGTAATCTTTATTTGATGCTATCGTAGCTAGAAAATTAAAATTTTCCCAAAAGGGTGAATTGCTATTTTAGCATTTGGGGGAAATATTATTTTGTTATTTTTAATTTTTTTTTCTTTTCTTTTTCTTTTGAGAAGAACTGAACATAAATATTTGATAAACAAATGTTTTTGTTTAACATTTGTACATTTTTTTAATCAGCAAATATTGTGAATTTTTTCTTTTTATTTTTATAAATATTTCAGAAAAGTAATGTTCAAACATTTACTAAAGAAAATGACATTCATAACAAGTTACCTGCCATTGTTAAACAAATTTATAAATTCTTAATGTGACATTGTTTTTTTAAAAAGATCATTATAGAATTTGCTCAAAAACCGATACCTAGACTTCCCACAAGCATATCACCTTTCTTTAAATTTACTTCTGATTTCACTTAATTTCGCTTACAGACTTATCTGAGATATCAGTTAGATCGAAGTTTTCAGTTTCTTGAAATTATAAATGATTTTCTACATCTCCCTGGTCACGTTACCTTGTGGAGATCATCCTTCTGAGAATATAAAAGTTCACTCTTTATATATGCTACAAAGCAATGCCAAAAATACCACTTTTGGCTATTTTTTGAGACTCCCTAAGCAAAAATTTTAAAAAGAGCTAAAACACTATAGATGTTACTTTTCATAAAAGCATATGACCTTCCATGAAGTAAATTTTTTTCTGTTGTTTTTAATTTCTCCCTATATCGATTTAATATTCCGTTCATTTATATACAATACCATCGAAAAATATAATTTCAGTCAAAGCAGTCTATTTTTGTCGCACTTCACCGCATACCGTTTACTTTGCCTGTGTCGCGCAAGAAAAAAAATTTAAAACGTAAAGAAGCTGTTTGAACGTGTAACCTTAAAGAGCACAAATTATGGCTCCTAGAAATGCAAATGAAACAACATTTTGTTTTCATTATTTTGATTTTAATATCTATTTGATGTCATTTCTTCGATATAGTTCTTTAATTTCAGTGTTTTCATTGAAAATGTCAGTTACTTTTCTTAAAAACCATACCTAGCTTGAAGCTCACTTCCAAAAAATTTAACGTTAAAGACCACATACAAGTGGTTACATCTTCAAAAAAACAAAGTCTTGAGACCTACTTTCATTTACACACATAAAATTGGTTGGTTTCATGGAATATTTTCGATATATTTGCTAATAATACTCTAAATATACGTTAGAGTGTAACGTTAAAGACAAATAAAATTGAACACATAATTTTCTTTTTATAAATGGTTGTAGTAACTTTTTACTTAATAAACTCATACAAGTTAAAATTTTGTCTCTAATACTATACTTTTTGTATTTCGTTTCAACTCAATGAATGCAAAAAGTGGTCGAAATAATATCAGTGGTCCCAAGGCTTAACAACATATCTAAATTTTGTAATTTTCCAGGAGAACATTTAAATGATTTCAAGCGATATATCAAAAAAGGCAAGTGAGAAATATTAATTAAAATAAATCTCTCCGTAGTTAATCAACTGATCATCACTAAAACTGGACGCAATTCAATATAAATTCGGTTACGGAGAATACGATGGTACTAATAACTTACTTTAGTATTTCGAGTTATGCTGTTTTGTCTTGAGGCCACAGATATGTTGGGCTCTCCACATCTATACAAAATACTGCGTTTCAGCCATGAATATAATCTTTAATTCTGATGCTTTTGTGTAACTTTATTAACAAATTTATTCAAACTATGCACTTTTTAATTAAATCTAACGCGGTATATTTAAACTACCTTTAAAAAAAAATTAAAAATATGCTTTTAAATGCTTCCAAACAAATAACCATAAGCTACTGTTGCTGTTATTGAACATTTCAAAAGGTCGTACCAAGAATTTTATCGCTACAATGTTTTGTAGTTTAAAAATTAAATTCTTTAAATTTTGTATGCTTTTTTTATCTGCTAGTTTTCCGGCACAAAAAAGTTCACATATAATACAACATCAATCTACGCTGCATTCTTGTGCGCCGTCAATAACCGCCAACACACAGAAGACATCCGGTGAACAAAAAAAAACAAAGCCACAAAAAAGAACTGGCCTCCATTTAACAGTACTGCAACCTTTTGCGCCATCATAATGTACAGCATGCGTTTAATTTAATTTCTACGCTCTCGGCAAGAATTCGTATTCCATTCACGGCTTTGTTCATAACTTAAAAAAAAAAAAAACAGAAAAAAGCGAAAATTCGCTCGCATTGCCGGAAACAGTCAGCAAAGCGGCGGCTGCAGGAGCAACAGCAGCAACAATCGTTGTATGGCCGCACCCAAAAGTAGTTTCATATTCCACATTCATATCCGCTCAAACTCACACACACACACACCAACGAAACTTACACACGTATACAGCTTACACACATGCATACATTCAGCTTTATATATACAAACGTACTGGCAAAGACACATTCGTTACATGTAGCTGGGACTTGATATGAATGTCATTTTCATTCTGTTCTCTGCGTATTTATGTGCTACGTACTCGTATTCATTGCTTTGTTTTTTTTTGTTCCTTTTTTTTTCTCTGTCTCTCTTTCTGTCTTCTTTCTTCTATGCGGTTGTGTTTCCGGATCCGGACTGGCACGCACGCACATCCATACACACATACAAACAGATGCAACGCATTCACATTCACATCACGATCAAATGTCCAATCAACAGCCACCCGGCATTATTGGCGGTGTACCAACCGGTCCCATGCCAGGTGGACCAGGCGGTGTAGTAGGTGCCGGCGGTACTGGCACAAACATCAGCGGCACTGCAGTTGCTGCGACCGCAGCTGTCAATGAGTTTAGCATCTTGAATTCGTTCTGGTTCTCGTTGGCTGCATTCATGCAGCAGGGTTGTGACATTTCACCACGATCCATCTCAGGACGCATTGTGGGCGCTGTCTGGTGGTTCTTTACACTCATCTTAATATCATCGTATACAGCCAATTTGGCAGCCTTTCTTACGGTGGAACGCATGGTGACACCAATAAATTCACCCGAAGATCTGGCCACACAAACTGAGGTGCAATATGGCACATTGCTGCACGGTTCGACGTGGGACTTTTTCAGGGTGAGTGTGAAAAAAATCAAACCTTAAAAATGTTTTCTTTTTCAATTTTATGTGTTTTTTTTTTTAAAAAAACAACCATAACAAACATGTTGGGAATAAATAAACCAATAATGACGGAAGAAAAACATATATATTCTTAGATAAAAGTTTGAGTTTGCAGCATGTCAATTTAATCAATGACTGACAAGCAGCGGAAGTACACCAACACACACAAACACACAGACACATTCAGGCGCGCAGTGACATGGAAAGCTTTCTCGTGTCACTGGTTGTGTTTGCGTGTATGTGTGTGTGTGTGTGTTGTGTATGTGTTGACATTTGAGTGATGCGCCTGCAATTAATTTTGACAGTCAGCTTCAGTCAGAGGCAGCAATTTTTGTTTTGTTTTTTTTTTTTTATTTTTCTCTCTCAACATGCTGATCATCATGCATTTCATCATGCCCCTTGCCTAGTCTCTTGACTATTCTACCACCTACACAGCCACCATCAACACCCACTAGCAGCTGTCAACAATGCTGTTGAGTGACAATGAGTTGCTTTATCGCTGGTATTGATTTCAACCAATTTTCCTGCTGACAGCTGCTAGATAACAATTTAAAATGTATTTTATTATAATTTCAATAAATTGCAAAATATTGTGACCTGCATGCTAATGCTTGATTGCGAAAAATAAAACAAAAAAAAAAAATATATATAAAATAGTATAGCTGGAAATTTCGGCATATGGCAGCACTCGCTAATTGCTGCTGAAATGTAGCAATTTGTAGTATTTTGCATGGCAAATGACATTTTTATGCAAATATTTTGGATATTATGAATTTTTTTGTGTTCTGTTAAGCTTAGGTGAAATTAAATTTGGCGGTTTTTTTTTTTTTTTGTTTTACATTTTATCGTATAAAATTTTGCGATTATCGTTGAGTTACGCGTCAGCGAATTAGGCTAACGTAGCATAATTTCTATTCCTATTTGCATGTAGGTCATTAACGCCTGAACAGAGTTGCCAGTGCAATTATCATTAAATGTTATTGTGGTGTATGTCTTGAGTGATTGCGTGTGGGTGGAGATTTGAAAAGATTTGCACACGGAAATGCGCACAATTTTAAATCCTTACATAGCAACAATAGTTAGAAAAAAATAAAAATATTCAAAATATAATACAAAATTAATGTGTAGTGTTGTAGAAAAGGTCTTGTCTTTTTGGCAAAACAAAAATATAAATGATTTGTTTTACATGTTTTGTCTTTTTTTTAGACAGATGTCTTAAGTAAACATATGTTTACCATATATATTTATATTTACAAAAATTTATCATTTTCGAAATGATATCTACTTATGTAAACACACAGATTCCAACAATCAAACTTCCAAGAAACTTTTGCGAAAAGTATTTCCTCTACACAGAGAAAAGAGTTTTTTTCTATCTACCAAGATTTGGTAATACTTAAACAGCATCAGTCTTGGTTATATCGAAATTATTTTTTTGATTTGGTTGGCGAATCGAACCTCAGAATGATCGCTTAAGAGTCTCTTATTTCTTCACGTACTTCTCTGGCTTACGAGTCAACAAAATGCAAACAAAAAACAACCAATCGAATTTTTCAGATTTCAGATTTAATGAGATCACTCATTATATTAACAGAAAATAAGATTTCGTTCTACGAAATGAAAAGAAAAAATTATTTTCATTGCTGAAAATTGAACCCTAGACCATCACACAAGAGTCGAATGCGTTTACGTCGTGACGTACCTTTATTGGATCATGGTTGAACAAAATGCAAACAAAACACAAGCTATCGAAAATTTCAAGTTTCAATGGCATCAACTGAGATACGCTTATCTTATATATTAATACGTGAACATTAAAACTTGGCGTACGCTTTTTTGGTATTAACTAAAACTCAACATAAATGAAACTTATATCATTTGAAAGGTTATGGTTGCCCAGATGTGCAGAATGTATATATAAATGATATATCTGATAGAGGGGGTTTCCAACATTCTAAAAGAGAAATTAAATTTTTGAGAAAAAATCTGCTCTTTGATTAGTATGAAGTTTGATTATGGGAGAGTTCTTGAGTTGGTCGAGTTTGATTTTTTTTTAAAAGTAACAATTTCTTAATAAAATGTAGTTTTATGCATTCGTCAATTGTAAAATTTGTAAAAAAATGTGTTTTGAATTCAAAAATTTAACTTTCCATATCAATATCTTGGTCAAACTTTAATGGTTTTCAATTTTTCTAATTTTTCCTGAAAGTTTGTTAAATTTTCTTTTAAATGTGATAAAATTTATAGCAAAGTTCTAACCAAAAGTATTTTTAATGAATTTTCTTAATATTGTCGTTAGTTATTTAGCGTGTGTTTCAACCAAATGCCAAGAGAGAGAAAAAAACTATCTCAAATTGAATGTTCTTAATTGGGAAGCGAATATCTACGCCATCTTTGAATAGATTTCATTTATTTCATTTTTGTATTTAAGTCTTATCAGTTCACTTAAAAACAGTATTGAAAATAATACTGTTTTTTTTTTGTTTATATTTAAATTATTCCTTTTAAAAAAAGACCACAAAATTTGATTTATTCTTAAAATATGGTGTAAAAATGATTTTTGTTGTAAAAAAAAACAAAAACTCAAAATTGCATTTTTTATTTTCTTTAAAGTTTAAAACGGATTTTAGGTGAATTTAGTTTGTCGACTCTAAATTAATAAGCTGTCCGTGCTATCAAAAAACCAAAGCTGCCCCATATGATTTTTTTGACAAATTTAAAGTTTTTAAAATGTTGTTTTTCTGTTTTTGAAAAAAAAATAATAATATAAAAAAATAATTTCTTTGAAGAAAATAGCTTTATATCTTCAATCAATTAAGAGTTACACAGCCTCGAACTTTTTTGAACCATCTCGCATGTCATTATAAATAGGAAATAAATAAATTGGTTGAATTTCGACCCCAGGCGATACTAGTTATAATAATACCATGTTTTTTGCCTACTCTTTTTTCAGTGTGCCTCGTAAAAATTTGCTCTTAACTTTTCCGTAGATCAGTTGATGCACTTTAGAGTTTTTCTCTCGTTTCAAACAGGATCAATATGCTTCTTTTGCAAATAATTTAAGCTACTAGAAAGCTGAATAGGCTTCTATAGAGTACTTCTGCTCATAATGCCTTCCAATTAGCATTTCTTCGTTTCTCTCTCTAACATACATATAAGCTTGGATCTCACAGTTATAGTAGAAACTGATTGAAAGCTGTTTGAGCTGTTTGAGGTGCTTCGTCTCAACCTTCAAAACAATAAAAGAAGGATTCGTTCACAGATTACGGTGGTTGCGTTTTAATTCTTGTGTCTTACAATAAAAAACAGTGGTTTATTAGTAAAAATTATTGTATTGTTTTTCAAAGTTAAGACTTTTGAATCTAATAAAAAATTTGCGTTCATTTCAATTTTCGAAACAACTTTGTTACTGTGAAATTGATTTCTCCGGAACCATGTTTTTGATGCGCTCAACGGCCTGTTCAGACGTAGGAAAAAGCTCACCAAGCATTTTGTTCTAAATTGAAGAGAACAAGAAGAATTCATTGGGTGCCAAATTTGGATATTAATTGCATGTTTTGAGTGCTCAAAAACACCTTTGTTTGAGCTGATGTATGGGAGCTCTTATTATCGTGATAGCTGATAGATCTTTCTTGGGAAGTCGTTTTTCCAAAATTACACAGAAAACTTTCGCAAAATAAATGGTTGCGTACCATTAAGCATTAACAATTCTTCTTAAGTCAAATGGTACAGTATTAACCGAAACATAACCGGTTTTTGTGAAAAAAAAATTGTGAGAAAACACAATTTGTCGATATCAAAACGATATCGTAGACATGTTTCGAACCACCCAGTCTGTATTTCTTAGCATTTTCGTGCAACAAGCGACAGGAGCTTTTTTTTGTGAAACTGTCAAATTATAGGGCTTAAAACGAGAAAAAACTTGGTGGCCACCAAATGCTCATGTTAAATCGAAATGACTTACGATATTATTCTTGATACTATCAGCCACTACTTCTCAGACAACTACTTCTCAGACAAGCAGGATGATCTTTTCCGTGATTTAATTGAAAAAGTCACACGAGAAGGTGACTTCGCCTCATCTGAAACATCGTTTGGTATTAAATTTGAGGAGAGGTTCTTCCCAATCCAGCAGAAACGAAAAAACTGCAAGAAAACAAAACTTAGTCATGGAGATGTAAAGTGGTTCCTTATTGCACTGTCGAAGGCGGCTTTGTAATCGACAAAAATATGAAGTGTGTGTGTCCATTTGTTTCGATAGGTCTTCTCCAATATTTTTCGTAGCTTAAATATCTAGTTTAAGGTAGATTTTCTGGATCTTAAGCAGGTCCAAACACTAATAAAGTTCAATCAATTTATTGACTATGAGCTTCAGTCTTTCATAAAATAGGCTCGACAGGACTTTATATGCGATTTAAAGAAGGCTTATCTCCGGTTGTTGGCGCAGATAATGGACTCACTTTTCTTATTGATTGGAAAGAGCATACTGAGGTTCCAATCGTTTGGAATGCATTCTTCTGACCATGTATTGAAGCTCGTGAATGCATTCAAACAGAGCTTTATCTCCGTTCTTAAAAAACTTTCCCGGTAAGCGATTGACTTCGCGGTCCTTTTTTGTTTTTAAGCAGAGCTATAGCTGTTGAGATTTCTTATCATCCATAATTGGAGAGGTCATCGGGAGGTCTTCTCTTAGGGAACTGTTGTCAGCGTCGCAATTCGAAAAGAGAATTGTTCCCTGAGAGACATCAGCGTACTCTGGATATCTCTATTAAATGAGCATTTTTGTTCCAACATGAAGATGCCTCGGTCTTAAAACTATCGACCTGGCGTCAAATTTTTCCAAAAAATTTTCGATCCTAATTCCTGTTGCCATGTATTTCAAATTTCTTACACTCGCTATGTAGCCTCGCACTCGCTTTACAGCCTCTCTCTTTTTTTCATCTGCAAAAACGTCTCTCTTCCCTCATCTTCTCCTGGTATCACTCCATAACAGCACGTGTTATAACCGACTGCAATATGGCTTTGTAGGTGGCGTTCTTCTCACGATACTCCTGATGATAGCCTACGCCTTTTCGGCAGACGTAAAAAAAGACTTCGGTGGGGCGTTTTGATTGCAGCTTATCGACGTTTCTTTATATAGGCTTTTGTTCATTCTTAGCTGCGTACAGACCTGTGTGGAGATTTACTGCGACAAACTAATGATCGGAGTCTATGTTTGCACCGCGGATCGTGCGTATGTCTTGTACACTGTAAGAGCGCTACCGTCAATCAAAACGTGATCAATTTGGTTACTCGTTTTTAGTCAGGCGACAGCCAGACGGCCTTATGAATAACACGATGCTGGAATCTAGTACTAATAACGACCATATTTCGTGCTGTAGCGAAGTCAATCAACCTCATTCCGTTATCGAAGCTTCCATTAGGACTTCCGTCAATCAAAACTTGAACAATGTGGTTGCGCGTCTTGATCAGGGGACAACCAGGCTAATGAATGACGATCATGATTTGTGCTACGGCGAAGTCAATCAACATCAGTCCGTTTATCGTATGAGTTGTCATGGAGGAACATGAACTGATTGGCTGTTGGATCTAAATACTTTCTTTACCCACCTAGGCGTTGAAGTCACCATACATGATTTGTGTGTCATGTCTGTGGCACTTATTTAAATTTTCTTAAGTTTCGTCGTTTTTGTCTTTTGTTGGTGAGTGCTCACATATAAAGGTTATGTTAAAGAATTAAGCCTGGAAGCGGATTTTGGCAAGTCCTTCGTTCACAGACCTCTTGTTCTCTTGCCTACTACAAATCCGCATCCAAACTCGTGCTTCTCCGCATGGTCACTTTGGTAGATATCACAGGATGCTGGTCTTGAAAACTCTGTCCCTTTTATTGCATTTCTTCGATTGTAGTGATATCAGCTTTATAAAATATCTATAAGCTGGATAGAGACATCATCCCAATTTAGGATTTGGGCATTCCAGGTGCATATTAGAAAAATCATAGTGAGTTTTCCGTTTGCTGTAAGCGTCAGTTTGAGCGTCAATTGAGTTTATTGTTGATTGAAATGATCGCCAATTTTTGGAATTTCGCTCAAACCTCAGCTTTGTTCGGCCCATACTGACGGACTGACCTCATTTTCTAAACTTGCCCAAGTTCTTTTATACGCTTTTTGGCTTATTTTTGTTAATAATAAATTACATACACTGAGACGAAATTACATTAAAATTAAAAGAAAATGTTTTTAGTCTGATTTATACAGATAGCTGCATTGATTCTAATGACTTGTCTTTTATTTTTTTGAAAATAAATTCTTTGAATATTCAGTTGTCATCAACTTAAAAAGATTCTTGCTTGAAACGAAAAAAACATCGCACTTAATGAAATTTTATCAAGTTCAAGTTTAGCTGACTGTGCTGGCGTTCGAGTTTAGGAACTCGACTGGGTTCAATCCCCAACAAGAACACTAAATATTTTTTTTAATTAATGTTTTTTAAGTAAAACTTATTTTGACGGTTATTTTTGAAGAAGCAGTCAATGAAACAGAATTTGAATTTCAATAATTAAATTAAAATTTTTGGTACTTACAACACAGTCATGATTCGAACCCACGTCTTCCGCGTGACAGTCTAGCACGCTTCCATTGAGCTATTGAGAGATATTGTATATGTCGGCAAATGCCTAATGTAGCATAGTATTTTGTTTCAGTATATAATTAAACTTCACTATTTGTAAAAGCCTTTGTATCAATGTTTCTATGTTCCATATGCCAAAATAAATCTATGTGTTCCAGAGAACTGCAATTATTCTTGTTTTTGAGTCATTGGTTGACTAACACAAAAAAGAGTATAAGTGGATTTAAGTCAAAGAAAAACTTCCACTCATATCCACTCATACTCGTTCGTGTGTCGTACACATAGCGAATGAATGAACAAGAATAATTTTTATGTTGATATGAACCGATGCAGTGCTCAGTTCTCTCATTGAGTGAATGGATTTATTGTGCTATGCCATAATGACTCACAACACTAATAAACACCACGAGTGCTGTGGAAGTAAGTACTTTTAGTTCATCTTTCTTATCATTTCATTGAAATTTAATTGTAAATGTCCAGAAACACGTGCTAAACGAAACAAAAACTGTTTTGCCAGAGGCATAACAAAAAATAATACTCAACTCTTTCATTTTCTTTCACAAAAAGTAAACAAAACATCAAAAATCATCAGCAGGGCATAACACTAAATAATACTCAACTCACTCATAGTTCTTATATTGCTCTCTCATGAATAAGTGAGTCACATCAGATTATTAACCAACATCCAATAAAGTCTTAATTGCAGACACACATGCATGTTAGAGAACTTTGAGTATTTTTTGGTTTTAGTGGGAATGAGTCAAAGTATTTTGTTGAGTTGGAATAAGTACACATTTGCACCAATAGTTACGGCTCATGACTTAAGTGTACTAATTTTTTTGATACTCATTGCAGGTCTCTGATGTGTTCAATTGAACAGTTGTCACAATTTGTTCTGTTTTTCTTTACTTTTACTGATAGCGAGGCAAATGTGAAAAGCTTTGCCGAGTGTAACCCTGAGCGCCGTAAGTAAAATACGTTGAGTGTGAAGGTAAGAAACAAGGAGGCTTAGAAAACTGATTCTAGAATACATGCGTACAAAATGTGTATGCTTTGAAAAGAAACGAACTGCGCGTTGGGAGCAGTTAGAAATAGAAGCGAACGAGAAAAGGTTTAAAAGGAGCGCTCAGGGATACGCTGCGCTTCAAGCTAAAATAAGAATCAAATATTTTCATTGTAACAATTTTTATGGCGAATAAGAATAATAATTTTGACGCTTCCCCGTCATATATATGTTATAAGATATAAGTCAAGCATCATGTGCTATTGTTCATTCGTACATCATCGGCAAGCAACGATTTTGTTTTTTAGCATCAAAAAGACACATAAAAGATCATTACTTTAAGTTTCCTTTTAAAGTTAAGCAGATTCCTTTCAAATAGCTTTGAAAAGTAAATTACATTAACTTTAAAAGAAAATGCAGTACATTTTTTTCTCTGTGTATGGACTTATATATAATATATAGAATATAGCAACTGTTGTTGACATTTCTAGTCATTCAATATCCCGAACGAACCTAAAATCTAACTGAACGCATCTTTTTCTCTAAACATTAGCATACTTTTAGGCATTTCTCAAATTGAATTCTGGTAAACGTAGAAAGCAAGCTTTTCCTGTATACTTGTACTGAAAACGCAAGTGTTTATATTGAATTCAAGGGCAAAACGCAACTTCGTACTGCAAACTAAACTCTCTGTGTAGACATGATATAAAAGGCCTACCGCTCAAATAAGCCGTCAAACTTACGTTTGCAATTTTTCCGTTTCGAGGAGAATCCATGCGGAAGTTTTAGTCGACTTGTGACGATTTCTACATGGATAATACTGGCCTCGCCAAGTTGAAGCAATCAGACACATTGCCATGTGAATATCTACCCTTGTATATAAAAACAAACCTGTTTTTTAAATTCTATTCAATGGTTTTCAAAGAGGTTCAAGTCGGTATATTGCGAAGACCATGGGAAAATGTTGATTTTATTATGGTCGAACCACCAGGTGAACACCTTAGTAAGGTGCTGGAGGTCATTAACCTACTGGAAAGTCCACGAGCTGAAAAGTTCAATCCATATGCTCTTTCGCATAGGATAGCATGGCCGTTTTCAGTTTAAAAAAAAAAAAAATTGTTATTCAATGAGGAATTTTTCTTCATATAAACAATGTAGTGAAAGAAGCTGTGACTGTTTTTTTCAAATTATTTTATAACAGTTTGAAAAACTTGAGGACTCAATAAAAATTAAAAAATCTTCTGCACGTGTATAAAACAGAATATTTTGAGATTGTTTTATGTAAAAATTGGCTTCATAGAAATATTTTCTTCATAGAAACAATGTAGTGAAAGGAACTATTATGGCTTTTTTCAAATATTGTATAACAGTTTGAAAAACTTGAGGACTCAATAAAAAGGAAGTGTATAAATCTTCTACGCGTGTATAGAATAGAATATTTTGAGATTGTTTTATTTAAATATTGGCTTAATTTAAAAAGACAATTAAAAAGACTTTTTCTCACATTTTTTTTTTTTTTTTTTGTTTCTTTGACTCTTCATCTTGAGCATAAAATCAGCCAACTGTCTGTAAGCTAGCGACCCAATTTCACAAAATTCACAATTAAAAAAAAACCTTCACAAACCATACAGCTACTTCGGAGTAGCTTCAAAAGGGTTGAGAATGCCTTTGCTCTAACTAGTTTTAGCAAAGTTCTATGCTTAAAATTTGCTCTTTTAGTCTACTAAATCAAGCAAAGCATGCTGAAGCTTAAGTAAAGAAAAAAAAAATTTACTTAATTGCTTTATTTGTCAGAAATTCTCATGCCTGCTATAAGCAACGCATGTTAGCACCCACTATAACACACACACACATAAGCCTAACCAACTCCACCCGCTTTCCACACATACACACGCACAACTCACTTGCTTGCTTAAAGAAGCACACAAAAGCAATCTCGAGGCACCCTTTATTGCTCTGTTGAACCAATTTAACACATATCAAATTAATTTCACTTCCAAGCAGGCGGCAGCAGTATCAGTAGCACCAGCACCAGCAGCAGCAGCAGCAGCAGCTTGCATGTGAAGCACATCCTGTTAGCCGAGTGTGTGCTGAGTGCCAAAAAAACAGAGAAAATAAGAAATCTTGTTTATTAAAATTCTGCCGAAAAATTTTTGAAATTTTCTTCAAACCTAAGCAGCAACAGCAGCTACCCATTGCAGACAACTTATAATGGCTGACTTTTGCTGCTGCTTTTTTTTTACATTTTGTTGTTGCTGCTTTTGCTGCCATTTAAAGTTTAATTTAATCCAAATTGCAAATTTCAGCTAGCGAAGCAAAGGACCTTTCAAAGCAGCAAGACTAGCGAGTCTTGAGCCTGATTTTTGCCTTTTTTTTCTGCTTGCCATACAGTTGCATAGCAATATTTTTAACATTATATGTGAATTTTTTGTTTGCTTTTTTCTTAGGTTTTTTGTTAGTTCAGATATATATTTATTTTTTTTTTTCAACACTGATTTTTTGTGTTTTTTTTTTTTTTTTCTTTGCTATGCATTCACAGAGATCCCAAATCGGCTTACATAACAAGATGTGGGAGTACATGAACTCTCGCAAGCATGTATTTGTTAACACATACGATGAAGGCATACGACGTGTACGAACCTCAAAGGGCAAATATGCGCTGCTGGTGGAATCGCCCAAGAATGAGTATGTTAATGCGAGGGAACCATGCGACACCATGAAAGTTGGCAGGAATTTGGATACAAAAGGATTTGGCATTGCGACGCCGATTGGGTCGCCACTCAAGTGAGTATAACGACAACGAGTGCAAGTCATGGTTTAAGTAGTAGAGGACAGCAAAGCTGTAGTAGAAAGTGAAAAAAGAAAAAAAAAAAAAAAGGAAATGAAGAAGTTAAGTAGAAGAAGGCAGCTGTGTAGATGCTTGGCATATAATTCTTGTGTGTGTGAGAGTGCAGTTAATGCGCTGCTACAAAGGTATGTGTGTGTGTGCATTTGATATATTTTTATTTTAAGTTGCAAAGTGCATTTCTTGCACTCTCACACACACACACACACGCGCATTCCTACTTAGCTGTTAGGCATGTTCGGTATTTTTTAATAATAAACATTTTTTTTTTTATATGCTTCTTCTCTTCATTATCTATGTTGCTATACACCAACTTTCGGCCTGATTACTTACCATTTTTTCTGCTGCAAATCAACTCGGCTTGATTCTAAATTGCAATCACACGCTCGTGCACACATACACGTGCTGCATCTGCTGCGACAATCTCTCAATCACTCAACTCCACTCAACTTAACTCAACTCAACACAACACAACACCAACTCTTCACTCTTTACGCCCACCCACAGAGATCCTATTAATCTGGCTGTGCTGTCGCTGAAAGAAAATGGCGAATTAATAAAACTGCGCAATAAATGGTGGTACGACAAGACCGAATGCAACCTCAACAAGGACAATCAGGAGACCTCACACAATGAGCTCTCGCTGAGTAATGTGGCTGGCATTTTCTATATATTGATCGGTGGCCTTCTGGTAGCGGTCTTCGTGGCCATCATTGAATTCTGCTTTAAAAGCAAATCTACGTCATCATCGTCCGCTGCCTCAATGTTGTCGTCGTCATCAGCATCGTCAGCGGCACTTCAAAGGAATTCACTGTCGGATGCCATGCATTCCAAAGCGAAATTGACTATTCAGGCGAGCAGAGAATACGATAATGGACGTGTTGGGGTAAGTTGAACGAAACCGAACCGAACGGAAACGGAAATGGTACCGGAAGTGAAAGCGGAATTGAGCAAAAATATATATATAGATATAGAGAAAAAAATAAAAATAGATAACGAAAAAAAAAACAAAACAATTTAGAGCACTAAAAAATGACTGCAATAAAAGCAGGCAACCAACAACAACAACAACCACATTAAGTTCGAATGTTTTAGTTAAGTTGATTCAACATATTTATTTGTTGTTTTGTGCTAACATTGGTTCGTTGCATTTGTTGTTGCAGTTGATCTCAAATTTTGTTGCATCATTATTTTTAACTATTTAAAACTAAGGCACTCAAAGCTAGTGCTCAGTGTTTTGAAATTAAACTGAATGAACATTTTTGAAATATATTCGCTATAGCTAGAGTTGCTATAAATTAATAGACTTATTTATTTAAATTTGTGAAAATTAATTTTTAATTTCAAATTCCAAAATAGCTTATTTCAGTGCTTGCGAGTGCTGTGTAAAAGACATAACTTTAGAAGCAAGTTCCACAAAATATAATTTTCCATGTAATTGAATTTGAAGTGAAATTTATATGAAATTTAATTTCATTGCAGGGATCTTAAATTTCTTTCTTTTTTTTTTTGTCGTACAATTTAGTTCTCGGAATAAATTTAAAGCTAATCAAGTTGAGGCCTTATATATTGAAACTAGGAATTTATTTTTATTTTCGAGTTAATAGAAAAGTAATTTGAAAACTGTTCCTCGTAATAAAGCTTATGGTTGTTTCTGAAAACTGTTTTTAAGAACGTGTTGTCTTAAAAATAAACTCCTGTTGCCATAAAATATGTATTGAAGTTGCTTTGAAATATTATTGGTCATCACTTGGCTTAATTTATCATTAAAATCAAAAATTTGCTTAAACATGAATTTGTCTTTTAGCTCTAGAGTACCGTAAAATCGCTTGTATGGAAGTTTGATGTTAAAGAAAAAATTCTTTATAATATGTTTAATATTTTCAAATTCAAAAAATTCAAAAATATATGCAAATTTTACCACCCTCTGATATAAATAACCTCTTCTGCCACTCTTCTTGTTATTTTTTTTTTTTTTTTAAACATGTTTTTTCCCAAATAACACACTGACAAAACTAAATTTTCAAAACTAGCAGAAACGTGATACTTTTTAAAACGCCAGATAGCCCAGATTTTTTGTCTTTAACGTCTATTTTCATTTTAAAAAGAGGACATTTTAACATGAGGTTTTAAAACATTCCTTTGATATTTAAAAGTGAACATTTAAAAATAACTTCTGATTCTCTTAAATGTTCATTATGAAATATCAAACGAACTTTTTAAAAGCTGATTTTAAAATTTCCATTTTTTTAATATAAACGTTAGAGGAACAACATTTTTTCAGTGCAGTTGAACTGCCAAGCAGCTATTGCGAGGATTATTTGTCCTCCCTCTTAAGCACTTGTGAGAAGGCTCTGTGAAACTAATTTGAAGTGCCTTTGAGATTTAAACAGAGGTCTTCGAGAGGAAGTGCTCTCATATTAACAGTACATCTCCCACAGGTGGAATTAAAATTATTTGAAAGCTGTCTTTGGCAATTATGGTGCTTCATCTTAACTTTGACAAACAATTTCTAGAAAAAATTAACCAGTTTTCTATCTCAAATGAAGAGTATTCCAATCACAAAACAATAGGTGCTTCGCTTATGTATTTACGAAGCAAATTAACTAGCATTCGCTCTCATGAGCAGCCACCAGTGATGTGCCGCGTACAGTTCATGGTGTTCTTCACGAACGTCGTCGTCAATTCAAAGTTATCGATGAGTCACTGAGTAATTTCAGACCTATCTTATACACTAATACGTGAACGTTGAGATTTGTCGTTTTTTTTTTTAGCTTTGAACCAAGGATTTCAGGTGTCAAACCTATTCAATCATGTCTGCCTTGGTTCGGAAATGAGCACATAGATAAGTAGGAGAGAAAGGGGAATCAAGAGAAACAAGTGTAGAATGTTGTATGTGTAGCGGTGCGCTATATCAACATGCGATTTTGAATCTGAGGCAAGTGTTATGCCCTTACCTAAGTCAATTCGAGTTATTAAGCAATCTCATTCCACAAACATCTCTACCACCAACTACAACTTCCAAAGTCGTAATATTGATGAATTAGCAATTTCACATGATTAGAAATGAGGAAAGAATTAAAGAAACGTTAAGGCGTAGGACCATGGCTAAACCGGGATTTGAACCTGCCGGAACCTCTGGGTTGGCAGTCAAGCATGCTAACCACTCGACTACCGAGGCCCCAAAGGTAAAAGTTGGATAAAGTTTTCAATTGTTCGAATATGAGTTCATCTCAAAAATAAAAGTTTCCTCAAAATATATCATCTTATATATTCATCAATTTCAAAATTTGTAGAAAAAGGTATTTTGAATTCAAAATTTTGAATTTTTCGATACTCGATATACCAATTTTTCAAATGTGTCTATAAGTTTTTTGAATTTCCTTTCAAATATGAAAACAATCACTGTGAAGCTCTAGCCAAAACTATTTTTAACCTAGATATGCCGACCGTACTACATGTAGTACACCTGTTCTATTTAATATGCTGCATTAATAGTGCTCTAAATATCCAAACTATTTTGTTGCTGCGTTCAAAAACACAGCAGTCTACAAAGAGTTCATTGATAAATTTTGTCTATCGTAATCCTTGAATGCATTTTTTTAGATCAAAAATTTCAAGTTTATTTAAACGTGGATAATATTAATATTGGCGTTTTATATGTAGTACGGCTGTAAAATCCAAGTAAAGTTTTAAATTTTTCTACAGTTTTGCATTAATTAATTAATTCTGGCAGGTTGCTGTAATAACAAGCCTGTCAGCATATCTGGGTTAATGAATTTTCTTAGTATTGTCTTTAGGCATATAGCGTGTATTTCAACCAAGAGAGAGAAAAAACTGTCTCAAATTGAATGTTCTGAGTTGGGAAACCGAAGTATGGATAAATTACATTTATTTAATTTTTGTATTTTAGTCATATCAGTTGACTTAAAATACTTTACAGAAATTTTACTTTTTTGACTTAAAAAATTATGGCAAAAAACATATTTTTCAAGAACTATATTTAGAGCTTGATGCCAAATAATTTGTGAGGCCAAACAGTTTGCTACAACAACAATGTTCTTTGCAGTACAAACCGAGCAAACTAGACCATGGTTTCGTCGGACGCTACTCCGACTCATCAGTAGTTTCTGTGGTTTATGCAGTCCACTAACTTTGAAAAGCTAATAAGCTCAACTGCAGTAAAACCAAACTGGAATTACCGAGAAGCTTTTCACTTGTTCAAGCAGTGTTTTTCTACTCTTTTGCTAGTTGTAAAATTTCAAACAATTGACTACATTTATTCTGCAAGGATTTCGATGTTGCGCTTTTTGTTTACTTCTTTATCACGTGTCCATCTGATAATGGTCTTGTCTGCTCGGTTTGTTCTGCAAATAACATTGTTGCTGTAGCATCCTATCTCAGCATCAGCATCAAGTTCTAAAAATAATTCCTGAAAAATATGTTTTTTAAGAATATTAACTTACATTTTTACTATTTTGCTTATACTGAAATTATTTCTTTTAAAGTGAGACCACAAAATTTGTTCGTTTCTCAAAATATGGGCTTCAACTTGTTGGTAAAAGGGAAGAATTCAAATTTGAATTTTTGATTTTCTTGCTAGTCTATAGCGCATTGAAGGGGGACAACGCACCGAGAAGCGCAAAAAAAGCCAATGTTCTGGATTTTTTTAAAGAAAACCCATTGCAGTAATGAAACCGATCCTTTTTATAAATGATAGTACACATTTTTAAGAATATATAAAATATTTTTTATTGAAAAATATCCAATATTCGCCGAGTAATTCAGTGTTCTCGAGCACACTCCTGCTTCATGTGTAATCATCAAAATAAAAAGATTATTAAACTGGACAGTATAATCTTGTCTTTATCATAGGCGATTTTGAAAATATCGATTTGTGACAAAATGGCGGACATTTCAATTGAAATAGCGCTTTTGACGAGAAAAAGAAAAATTTGACCTCATTTCGACCAATTAAAAATAAACTAAGCCAACTAAAAAAAAAAAATAGTTTCGATAGTATCGTAAGTTTAGACGTAGAATTCCGTTTAAGTTGTAACCTTTTCTACTTTGCCTCTTTGGTCCGAATAATTTGTCTATTTTTCACGTATTTTTTATTTATCTTCCGAAAATTAACAAATAAATTAATAACACTCTATTATTGACTTCTTCTCGAGACCATTACACAGAAAAGTCAAAAGTAAGCATGATAAAACAAGTAAAGAAAGTCTAAAGTCGGTCTAGGCCGACTATGAAATACCCTTAACCTAGTTTTCCAAAAATAAATAATATTATTGAAAATGGGTGTGTCCGTGGGCGGATGAAGCCTATATTTTATATGCATTTAAATGTTGATGACAAATTTACACATACCAAGTTTTATTCCTATAGCTCACAGTTAAAGCCTTTATTGTGCTTTCGCTATGGGAGGTGGGCGTTTTCATAGACGGATTACCAATTTTTTAGCACACCTTAGTTTTAGTATAAAATACATACGTACCAAATTTGGTCTCTCTATGACAAATATAACCTTATTTATTGAGTTTTAAGCTTTTTGGGTTGTATGGGAGGTAGGCGTATCCGTAGGCGGATGACGTCCATTTTTCAAAAACATCTTTGTTTTGTCATATAAAACATACGTGCCAAATTTTAGCTCTGTAGGTTAAACCGAGGCTTATTTATTGCGTTTTCAATTTTTGGGTTGTATGGGAGGTGGACGTGTCCGTGAGCGGATGACGTCCATTTTTCGAAGACATCTTTGTGTTTGAATAAAACACATACATATTCAATTTTATTGTTGTAGGCTAATTAGGAGCTCAGTTATGCAGTTTTCAATTTTCGCGTTGTATGGGAGGTAGGCGTGTTCGTGAGCGGATGATGTCCATTTTTTAAAACCGACTTTATTTTGTTATAAAAACTACATGTGTCAAATTTTAACTCTGTAGGTTAAACAGAGGCTTATTTATTGCGTTTTCAATTTTTGAGTTGTATGGGAGGTGGGCGTGCCCATAGGCGGATGACACCCATTTTTCAAAGACATCTTTGTGTTGATATAAAACACATACATACCGAATTTTAGTGTTGTAGGCTAAAGATGAGCTGAGTTATGCAGTTTTAAATTTTTGTGTTGTATGGGAGGTAGGCGTGTCCGTGGGCGGATTCCAAAAATATTCAATAGTGCAGATCCTTGGGTGTATGTGACCATGTGTACCAAGTTTTATCCAAATATCTCAACTCCTTCTTCTTATGTTGTGTTTAAGGACAACACACAGACGGACGGACGGACGGACGGACATGGATAGCTCGACTAACGAGGTGACGCTGATCAAGAATATATATACTTTTCTTTACCGGACTCGCTTCGTTCTACAAACGTTACAAACGTTTGCACAAAGTTAATATACCCTCACCTTTCAGGTTTAGGGTATAATGAGCAAGCAAAATGACACAAGCAAATTTTCTAATTCTTTCGATCATTTCGTTAAGTTTGAATGGTTGAGTTGAAAAGAAGTCCTTCTTGGACTTAGTAGAAAAGAAGGCGAAGCAAATGCCCTTTTCATTGGTACCACTTCCATCTCTGCCCAATATATAGTTTGGGAGCTACATTCAGTTTTACTGCTAATTTGAAAATAGAATTAAGACCCTTCTTTTTAAAAATAGAATGGTGGCTATAACTCACCCTAGGCAAATGTCCTTTCCATTACTGCTACTTTCGTCTCTGTCCGATGTAAAGTTTGCGAGCTACACTTTCGTCTCCGTCCGATGTATAGAAATTAATTTGCATTGGAAACAAAAACAACAATTGATGCAGAACGAACCCTAGATCACTTATGAAATCCAAAATGGATGTATTCATCTCACATATTTAGTTCTGCACCTTTTACTAGTGGCACTGACCAACGCTTGCTCAGCCAAATAGACAGCGCCATCTATTTGGTAATAGCATAAACCGAAACCATTTTGTTAAGTTTGAATATTTGAGCTTACTGACTAAGTTGCACTTGGTACACTAAAGAAGTTGTACATACAAGAACCCTCTCATGAATGAGCCCTCTTAACGTGGAGTAGAGAAACAATGCTGCGAATCAGTTCATATAAAAATTTACAAGCAAAAACAAGGGAAAAAAAACATAAAAAGCAACATTCACAACATGCAAGCAGCTAATGATTGATTTTCTTAAATGAAAATTTAGAGTTTTCTTTTTAAATTTGCTATTTTATAATTTAAATATAATAGTGACAAAATCCAAAATAAGATATTCGTTTACCGCATTATATATCTGATATTTAAGTAAATATATTTTGTTTGAACGATGAATATTTCAGACTGTAGGTATACCCTAAAGTATTGGTCAAAAAAGTTGCATGGTCTTGAAAAATTTATAAGAACTACCCCATGCAACCCGCACTGTAAGAAGTTATTCTACGTCAAAACCCCTATGACAAAACTAGGTAACAATGCATAGAAAAAGCACAAAAAGAGATAATTGTAATCGGTTCATTACTTTTCAAGATATCCTGGGCATGAACTGATGCAAATTTCTGCTAAAAAATCAAGTTCTTTTCGCAAACCAATCAGTAAAGTAATTCTGTCCTATGTGCTGGAGCCCGTTTGCATTTGGCTTCGTATAAATGTGCTATTCTTTTTTTTCATTAGATTCGCAGTTGTTCGTTGCACAATTAAAAAATAAAATTAGGCGTATTCTCGCAGTATAGCAACGATGAAAAATTTGTGACAATGCAACCTTAAAATACTAACATATGCAACACTGCGGCAGCGCGCGAAAACACAAATATTGTGAACATTAAAAGAAATGCCGCGAACAGGCGAAAACCAAAAAAAATTTAATGTTTACGCTTACGCACACGAACTAAAATGAACACATTTTTCTCAATCAGAATGCACGGTTGCACGTCCACCCAAAACATGGGTGTCAGTGTTGCACACATTGCACGAATTGCAAAACTTTTATCGCTTGTATTTTGTTGTTGTATCGTTGCACGGATTGCAAGATTTCTGCAACTCTTGCAATTCTTACACCTTGCAAGGGTATTGCAAGACAGCGAGAATACCCCTATACTTAGGACTTTTGTGCCTGAGCACTTTTGTACGGACACAAATTGTTTCTCGGGATGTCCATTTGACCATCTTTCGAAAGGTTTAAAATTATATTTCTTTCATCTACCTTTATTTCTGTTCTCTTCTCACTCATTGTATGAAACTTTCGAAAAACAAAAGAAAAAAATATTTGTTTTAAAAAATTTATCAAATCAAATTTCGTTTCGTTGAAAAACGAAAAAATTTTTATTATTCTCTCTTATGTTAAACAAAATTTCTTCTGATACAAAAATTTTTTTTGTTGAAATTAACGTTATTTTCAACGGTTGATTAGGCACAAAAACGAATTAAACATCGATGCATCGAAAACTTTAATACATCGAAATAAAAAAATATCGATGCATCGACATCGAAATTTTGTAAAAAAAAACATCGGTGTTTTTCGATGCACCGAACCAATACATCGATGTTTTTCGATGCTTTTAAGAATATTCGATCCCTATTAAGAATAGTTTCAAATGATCGAAAGAAATAAAAATATATTCGCTAGACCTTTAACTAAAAATTCCATTTTACACTTGAATTGTCTTCACAAAATGTATTTGCTCAATACTGATATACGATGCAATACTTTGTTTTGGTAAATTTAACTTCTTCACTGCAAGTAAACGGAACTCTGCAATCTTGAAAAGCCTTTAGCTGCCTCTGACTCATGTGCCTTTTTGTCAATTTCACCTATTTCCAGTTATATCACCAGCAACATATTTTACATTGCCTTAGTCCTTTTAGCCATATCTTATTTTTCCTTTTATATTACCTTCTTTAGATCTTTAATTCGACAATTAAAGTGGCAAAGAAGCTCCTCTCACATTTTACTAAAATATATTTGCTTAAAAATTTCTTTCAAAATTTCCGTTTTCAAAGTCACTCAAAATTACTTAAAATAAACAAATATATTTATCAAGTTTATTTAATTTCTTACCTGCTTAATTATAAGTTAATGCAAATGACATTTATTGCGATTATCCTCACCTGTAATTGCTGTCATTATTTAACACTTTTAACTGTAACAATATCATATAATTAAGAGCTTAAGGACTGCTCCTTTAAATTTAAATCCTTGCTATGACGCACAGTTTCATTTTATAAAATTCAAACAATATTTTGAATACATTTGCTGCTTAACTGTACCAACTGCTATAGTTGAACACCAGCCGTTGATGTTGTGTTGAGCTACGCACAACAACAAAGTAAACAATTATTATATGCATATAATATATACGGTCTACAACAACAACAACAACGACAACAACAAATTTAATATTACGCAGCACACTGCAAAATTCAATGAATGCAAGAGCGTCGTCCTCGTTCTTGGCCATAATTATTATGTATCTCTTCACTAACTAAGCAAATTATCATTTGGGAAAGTACACACCATATTCCCTCACAAGCACACGCACACAAGCACATAAATACAAACACGTGAATAAGCGCCTGACATATATGCAATTACTTACACGCTAGCAAACACACACAAGCTTAACCAAGACCAGGCTAGGCTAGGCTATGCAACCAATGCGGCAGTCTTGATGAATCACAATTATTTGCAGTTACAGCAATCAGTGAAGCTGCTTCGTCTTCTTCTACCACTGCAGTAAGATGATAAACAAAAATGTCTGCGCATGTGATGAAGGAAAGACAAACTCTTCATAGCCAACAGCAGCACCACGCAATTACAACTAAGACCTCAATTAGAATTAGAATAGCGTGCAAACAGCTTAGGACGCCAAGGATATTACTAAGCCATGCTCTGTGCTCTGTGCTCTGTGTGTTGTTGGTCTCTGTGTGTTGATGTTGAGTTTTAGTGTGTTTGTGTTGCCTCAAATTAAATCATGAGTTTCAAGTCATTTACGCCAATAAATTCCACATATTGCTGATTTGGCTGAAACCAGGCCAAGCAGTTGGGGAAAAACAATTCAATGTTGGGCAATAGAATGCATTGCAGCTGCCTGATAATGACTTGTTTCAGTCAAGGCATCAAAGTTGTTGTCTTTTTCTAGTTGTTGGCTCAGCACTAGAACTGCTTTAGCGCTGTATTTGATTTCTTAATTGTTTGAAATGCTTGAAAAGCTAAACAATGCGTTTCAGCAGTTTTGAATTTTAGAGGCGGCGTTCATTAGAGACAACCTTTTGCTAAGGATTTGCAAATAAGTATTGCTGTGCTGTTGATCGAACTGCTTGTGTTTTTTTTAAACCTTATGGATACCGAAGTCTATCGTAGTAACTTCCAGTTCATTATACCAAGGTCGTAGCCAAGATTTTTTGTTGCAAGGATTTTGCTTTTAAAAAAAATATATATATACGAGGGTGTGTCAATAAGTCAGCAACACTGCGCAACACTGCGCAACACTGCGCTTCCAGTTAAGTTAATTAATTAGTTGAGTTTTGTCAAATTTTAAAAGGCTTCACTATTTACTTTGTGTTTGTCAGCTATTGATAGCAGATGACAACGTGGAGAAAATAAAAAAATGTGAAATTCGTGTGCTCTTCAAACATTAGTTTTTGCGACAAAAAACCTCAACCAAACCAATGATAAAGGTGTTAAATGCTATGAGAACTCTGTAACATCAATTTCAATGTTAACAAGTAAAGAAAGTCTAAAGTTGGTCTAGCCCGACAATGGAATACTCTAAGCCTCCTTTTTCAAAATATAATAATAATATTGAAAATGAGCGTGTCCGTGGGCTGTTGAAGCCCTTATTTTATATGCATTTCCATTTTGATGAAAAATTTACACATACACATACAAGTTTTAATTCTGTAGTTCACATGTTAATACCTTTATGCCCAGTCGGCAATGGCAGCACTTCGAACAGTGGCGTACCGAGAGGCTAAGCCGCCCGGTGCGGATTCCAAATTTGCCGCCCCTCTCATATGCAATAAAAAAAAAATCTTTGATATTTATATAGGGTTTTGTATGCATAGTTTTCACTTTAGAATTTGGTCTTTCATTGTTCTCAATTATATAAAAAAAATTCTAATATACATATCATCAACCTATTTCTAATACGACGCAAGTTTGGAAAAAATGGAGCAAAACGCGCGCATGAGTCTATTTTTGCTCTCATTTCTTCCGTGGTTTTGTTGTTCTATCTATGTTTAAAAATCTAGAGCAAAAAGTCTACGAGAAACTTCAATCCATTTTTGCCTATCTCATTTCTAAACACTAATATTAAAAAAAAAAATACAACAAGTAACTTGAAATGCCTTGATTAGATTAAAATGGGTTACAACAAAACCAAGTTACTTCAGTACTTTTCAGCACATTACTTAAACGAAGTTAAATTTTATGCGAAAAAATTCACTTCAAAATACCGCAATCGAAAAATTATTTCAAAAATTTATTGAACATTTTTTCTTAGTCACATCTTCTTCTTCAAACGTATCGAATATAATCAAAAACAGCGTACAATGTCGTCACTTGAAAAAAATTTCGATTTAATTGAAAATTTGAAAGTCATAATCTATCAAAAATTATATGATAAGTTCCTTGAATTTTTTTTTGGAAATTATTACAAAAATATAAGTATACTCTCCAGTGATTTTTGCGTTAATAACGGAGAAAGTAAAATTGATTTTAGTCCTGCATCGTCGTACTATGATCCTGATTTTGATCCACAAATGAAAAAAGGTGACGAAGAAGAGCTCATGGACAATCATTTCATGGATACTCGATCTGAAGATTCTCAAACAATCTTTTCCAATCGTACTACAAAGGATTCTCAAACATTCGTTTTCAATCGTGCTACAAAGAAAAGATTATTGCATCCAGCATACAGCAATTGCCGAAAAAAATGAAATGCAAAATTTTCGAAAAGGATTATTGTAATTTTTTATAAAACTTCCATCGAAACCGATGCAAAATTTTTTGAATGCACATTAGTTCATCAAAAAGATCTTCTGAAATTTTCAAATATGTACAATTAAAGGAAATCGTGAAAAACCCATCTAAAAAGAAGGATATTATAGATAAATTAATTCCTTTAATACATGATAACACAAAAATTAATTTTTGGGAAGATTTTAAGGAATGTGCAGATTCTAAGGATCTTTCTATTGGTTTTACAAGCCATGAGTAAATACCAACATTCATGAATTTATTTATATGTTCCATTAATTTTGTTAAAAATAGTATCAAAAGATTTTTTATTGAGTTTAATGAATAGATTTATATATAATTTACTTAATAAGATACTTGTGTAGATACTTAATTATAATAATAAGAAAAAAAAAAAAAAAAAAAAAACAAATTGGCCATTTCAGCCCTTGAAAGGACTTTGACCGAGCTTCTTAGGATCGATTGTGTTGTGTGTGTTATTAAATTTATGCACACAATTGACCGAGAACTGGACCTACATGTTTTATGCCGACTCCGAACGGCTCATGTTCTCAACAAGGTTTACATGGCATTAATTACTTCCTGAGACTTACCATTGTCTGCAGAGAGGTGGTGACCGATCAGAAAAATTTTGTATTGAAAAACTTTTCGCCACGGCTGGGGATCGAACCCGGGCTCCGAGCATGCTAAGCCACACACTTAACCTGCATGCCACGGTCACCAACCAATAATAATAAGATACTTAATTAAAATTGTAACAAATGTTCAACTTATTTTCTAAACAATTGTGTTTTAATTGATATTATACAACAAAACCAAGCAACTTTAAAGTTACTTGATTTTGAAAAAACAGCAACGAATAAAGTGTTCTAAGAAACATATAAATGTTTTATTTGCTTTTAAGTAACTTCATAGTTGCCTGGTTTTGTGAAAAAACAAAAATCTTGTTTATATGAAATGAAAAAATATATGACAAAAATTTTCTCAGTATCTTAAGTTCGACTGAATTGTTAAAAAACTGCAACGCAAAATAATTTGGCTAGCACAAGTTTCAAAAATTTCGAAACTTAACTCTTAACTCTTCAATAATTTAACTCTTCAATAATTTGAAAAAACTTAAAAATCTTATATACGGAAAGATTATATCCTATAACACAATACCTCAATTTCTCACAATTTTCAAAAAACAAGTTACTTGGTTTTGTTATATCACGGGAGAATTCTATATTTACTAAAATATAAATATGATATATTGACACCTGAACAAGTATTTTTTAAGGAGTAACCTGGCATAATAAAATTTTGTCATTGCATACACACTATACTTATACCCTACAGTTGAAAATAAAATTTATTTATGATATATAAAGTGGTGAACAAAACATATGAAATTAAAAGCGCCATGAATTTTTTAAAAAAATTCCATCAGCAGTATATGTGATAAAAACAATAAAAAATTTTTTTGCGTAATATTTTTCCGAAAAATATATTTGTAATTTTTCAAAATTATATCTATTTTTATTGAACTTATACACATTTTTAAACATTAAAATAAACAAAATTTTGAAGGCGTCAGGTCCCCTTAAACGTTAATAATCGCTATTATTCCAAATGTTGACTTACGCCATATTAGAATTAGGCCAACGATAAAAAAGTTTATTCCTTAATGACACCGAAAAGGAAATTTATACAAATACAATTTTTTTTATAATATTTTATTAAATTATTATTTTTCTTGTTTTTTTATTAGCAAAATCGGTAATTACATTTAGGGTGCTCACAGTTCTGTATTATCTGCTCTGTTTACTTTGCCGTTTATTAACTTTAGAACATTTTAGCACGTGTTAACTTTGATTGTTTTTGTTTTACGTACAAACTTGAGATCCCAGTTGTTGCTAAAGTTATCTCATAATTCTTCCTTTCCGTTCATTCGAGGCATGTTTATGAACAAATTTCAAATTTTTGAAAACTATTTTTGCAATTTAGCTCCAAAACACAAAAAAAGGTGCTCACAGTTCGATCTAAATATCTTTCTAAAGTTGTCAGGTGTTAACTTTAGAAGCAAACTGTGAATTCCCTAATTGTCAAAGTCTATTTCATTACTTTACTTGTATTCTATAGATAATATGGCAAGATTTTGTAGGCGAGAAGTACTCATTGTAGTTCTAATGTAGGTTTTTATGAATAAAAGCTTAGAATAAAGCTTAAAAGTATAACAATGTTTGGAACTGCGTTTTCTAGACTTAATTTAAAAATAAATTTTAAAAGTTCAAGTGGACCTTTCATACAAGAATCAGTTTCTTTGTGAGCTATAGAAACAATATGCTGAAGTATTTTTCTCTCAACGAGAAACTCTTCATTGTCAATTTCTTCGTGACAGAATTCATTCAGTTTACATTCCAACTTATCATTCAGGAGAATCAAAGGAGTAAGAATTGCGAATTTTTCAGCAAGAGCATGAAGCTGCTGAAACCTTGTGGTCATTTCTCAAAATCAGTTCTTGAAAATTAATAATTAAATTATTAAATTAGAAAAATGACCTAAATCAGTTTAGACCACGCCTAACTCCTCTCCAAAGTGATTTTATTAAAACAGTGAAATCCCTTAAAAAATCAAAAAACATTATAAAAGATACGACTTAAAATTATACGCATAAGTCTTATTTCTTAATATGCACTCTGAACTTACAATTCGCCATAATCAAACGAAAATTCCGCCTTTCTCCCACACTCAACACATCAAAGCACAAAACAGCTATTTTTACCAAATATACCTAAGTTGAAAAACGTTATTCTGTTAAACCACTTTTCTACTGGGCATTTCCACTGACAAGTTAAAGCACTTAAAAACTCAAAAAACTTTGAGTTACTCGAAAACACCAGTTATTCAATGCTTGTTTCAAGTCGCAGCCGAGTTATTCGAAAATTCAACTACTCGCACATGCCTAAATATTATGTCTTTTTTTATTTCTTTGGCAACTAATTTTGAGACTCGAAAAACGATTTTACATTTTGGTTGTGCTCAATACGAAGCTCATAAATATAGTTACATTTACTGTGGTGGCCAAATTTATTCATTAAGTTTAGTTCTTTCTTTTGTTTGTACACCTTAAAATGATAATGTACACATATTTATTTTGTAAAAGGCTTTATTTAGCTTCAGTGCCGCCCCTAAACTAGTGCCGCCCGGGGCGGACCGCCCCCCCCGCCCCCCCCACGGTACGCGGCTGACTTCGAAGCGCTACTAGCAGGTCTTCATACGGATTTCGAAGTGCTTCCACACTCATATTCAAGTATACTTTCTTTTTTAAATGAAAAATTCGAAAAATTTCGCAGGCCTTCCGCTCCGATAGCTCAAAAGAGGCCTGATAGAAGCATTTCTTAAGAATGGCTAAAAGAAGAGGTAAAAAAAAAGTATTGAAAAAAATATTTTTTTCTTCGAAAACTTTTTCTTTTTTTTTATAAACTCTTTTATTTTATCTTATCTCCCATGTTTTTTTATGTCAGATTAATTTCAATCTATAAACTTTGATACAGCACTAAGAAGGGTCATTATTATGTCATATTTTTAAACTGATATAAATTTTGACTTTAAACGAAAAAGTTGCCCTGAAGTATAAGAAAAGTAAGTCTTTGGAGGGAAAAAAGTTTGTTGTGCTGCCTTTTGTGCAGAAAAGGAAGGCGCTCAAGAAGCGCTCATAAGAGCAGCGAGGAAAGGATGTGTTTGGTCTTCAAAAGTAGCAGTCAATGCATGCCTTCGTCTGAAGAGCGCTGGCTAAATTGCCTATTGGGTAGTATTTTCGCTATTGTGGGTTGTATTGTAGGAGGTAGTTGTGTTCGTGGATGGATAACGCCCAATTTTTGTATGTATCTTAGTTTTGGTATAAAATAGAAACATACAAAATTTTTATCTCTATAGGTTATACATGAGCTTATTTATTGAATTTTAAAATTTTTTGGTTGTATGGGAGATGGGCGTGTTCGTGGTTGGAGGACATCCATTTTTCAAAATCATTTACGTTTTGTTGTAATATACAAACGTTAGAAATTTTATCTCTGTACGTTAAACATAATCTTAAATTTTGCCTTTTCAATTTTTTGGTTGTATGGGAAATGGGCGTGTTCGTGGTTGGAGGACATCCATTTTTCAAAATCATTTACGTTTTGTTGTAATATACAAACGTCAGAAATTTTATCTCTGTACGTTAAACATAATCTTAAATTTTGCCTTTTCAATTTTTTGGTTGTATGGGAGATGGGCGTGTTCGTGGTTGGAGGACATCCATTTTTCAAAATCATTTACGTTTTGTTGTAATATACAAAGGTTAGAAATTTTATCTCTGTACGTTAAACATAATCTTAAATTTTGCCTTTTCAATTTTTTTGGTTGTATGGGAGATGGGCGTGTTCGTGGTTGGAGGACATCCATTTTTCAAAACCATTTACGTTTTGTTGTAATATACAAACGTTAGAAATTTTATCTCTGTACGTTAAACATAATCTTAAATTTTGCCTTTTCAATTTTTTTGGTTGTATGGGAGATGGGCGTGTTCGTGGTTGGAGGACATCTATTTTTCAAAACCATTTACGTTTTGTTGTAATATACAAACGTTACAAACTTTATCTCTGTACGTTAAACATAATCTTAAATTTTGCCTTTTCAATTTTTTTGGTTGTATGGGAGATGGGCGTGTTCGTGGTTGGAAGACATCCATTTTTCAAAACCATTTACGTTTTGTTGTGATATACAAACGTTAGAAATTTTATCTCTGTACGTTAAACATAATCTTAAATTTTGCCTTTTCAATTTTTGTGTTGTATGGGAAGTGGGCGTATCAGTGGGCAAATTAAGTCCATTTTTCAAAATCATCTTTAGTTTATTAAAAAAAATAAGAGAACCAAATTTTATCTCTGTAAATTGAACATAAGCTTACTTAAGAGTGTGGCTTGGAGCCACACCAAGTGCGATCCCCAGTCCGGGCGAAAAGTTTTTCAATACAAAAATTTTTCTGATCGGTCACCACCTCTCTGCAGACAATGACAAACCTCGTAGAGTAAATAATGCCAAGTAAAGCTTCTTGAGAACATAAACCTTAGCCGTTCGGAGTCTGTATAAAACATGTAGGTCCAGCTCTCGGTCAATTGTATGCAAACCATAGAACTACATGAGACCATTCGTCATTGTTTTGACACTCGAATAACAATCGTCGTCAGCCACAATCGCACAAAAAAAAGAAATACATGCATGCCACTCGAGTTCGTAAACAACGATTGCTGCTTAGCACAGTGTGTGGCGACTGCGAATCGATACAAAGGCAGCATCCAGACAATGCTGACATTCGAATGATTCGCTGGAAGCTGGAGTGTTTGCTGCTAGACTCGAGCTAGAGTGGAATTTTATTTTTGTGTTCCTGGCATTTTGTTTGTGTGCAAAGTGTGTGCTGGAAGCTCGAGTATTTGCTGCTGCTTTTCATAATTTTTTTAACTCTAGGTAAAAAGAAGTTATTTTTGGACTATCCCGTTTTTAAAATGTTTTTTTTTTTAAATATATTTGGTGCAATATTTTAGTATAGTGTGACCCCTCTATCTACACGTCTTGATAATAGCATCCCCCTTAGAAATTCGTAAGAAGTGTTTATTTTTTCCTACCTCGCTGCGTTTTCGAGATATCCCTCTTTTTCTGTTTTTTTCATATAAGTATTTTATTTATTTTTGGCCTATCTCGTTCTCATAGTTCGAAACACGTGTTTCAGCTGAAGTTCTACTGGAAACAGTTAGGCGGTGGTGATCGTTGCTACAGACTGCAGTTAACATTTTTTTCCTTGCTGCGAATAAACATAAAAGCATGAATATTCGTTACTTTTGGCGAATGTTGCGAATGTCTGGCTTCGTCGGACATTCATGTTTTGCAGGCATTCGTATTCGTCATCGTTCAACAGCGATTGGTACACGTGTTTGCGCAATAATTTTTATGCAGAAGGCACATTCGTAGCCCGTATTTTGACGAGACATTCAAAACGCCATTTGAATGCACTCAAGTTGTTCCCTGATGCAAACATTTAATAACACACACAACACAATTGATCATAAGATGTCCTTCTAAGGGCTGAAATGGTTAATTTGTTTTTTTTTTATGGGAGGTATTCGTGTCCGTAGGCGGATTCCAAAAATATTCAATAGTGCAGATTCTTGGATTCATGTGAACATGTGTGCCGAGTTTCAGCCAATTATCTCGACTACTTCTTCTTATCCTGTGTTAATGGACAACACACAGACCGACGGACAGACGGACATGAACAGCTCGACTCACGAAGTGACTCTGATCAAGAATGTATATATTTTTCTATACCGGACTCACCGATTTCTATGCGTTACAAACGTTTGCACTAAGTTAATATAAGACCTTTCAGGTTTAGGATTTAAAAAGTAATTTACTAAATTTTGCTGTGACCGTACAAGCACGAGAGATGCCGAATGTTCTGGACGTCTAAAATCTATTTTTTAGGTATTATATTCAGTGTTTTATGCCAAATAATTCATGAAGCCAACAGGTTGCTTCAACAACAAGGTTATTTGCAAAACAAACCGAGTAGGTAAGATCATGATTTTGTCGGACGCTACTCAGACTCATCATTAGTCGCTGTAGAGTCTTTAAACTAAAAATTTAATGTTAACTTAAGACCAGTTAAAACGCCAATTTGTTAATTTGTTTTTGTCCTTCTATCAAAATATGTGTATTGAAGTATGCTAAACAACAAAACCTGATGGGTTAGTAACTTCTAACCAATCATCCTTTTGGGTTCGATATTTAGTGTAAATTCAAAAATTTAATATTTTTTTTTTTATTGTACAAAAGGCCGGATCAATCTTGTATAGATAAAAAAAATATCAGCTGGTCGGGGCGTCAAAAATTAGAGAGGTCCTTTTACCAAAAGACCTCAAAATTGATTGAGTGGTTTTTTTTCCAATTTGAAAAAAAAGTATGCAAAAATAATTTAAATGAATTCCTCTAACTTTTGAGACCCCGACCGGCAGAATCTAAAATTAGATCCAGTTTATTTATGTACAACTTGCACATATAAATATTGCAAAAAAGTCTCATTTCCGCTTTCTGCCAAAGTTTTTATTCCATGTCATTTTTATAATTATGTCCCTTTCAATAACGTTGCAAAATTTCTAACAATCATTTAGTACCTCAATTGCTCCTCTTTACAGTACTATCCACCGGCGCAGCTGAATGCGTCGCCAGATACAGAAGCGATGCACATGAATACACACGGTCAAGTTTGACGTGAACATGCGCAGGAGTCCCGCCTCTGACGCACACCCTGCGCACCAACCATACGCCGGATAATGGCCAACAGTCGACAAGAAACAGAAAAGATGCTCAGCAATCATGAACAACTGGCGGGCAGTCAAAATAATACATTGATAAGAAATCCTGATGTAAATCATCCCTATGCCAAGTAATGAAACCAACAATAAAACAACAAAAAACAACAACAATAATTATAAAAAAAAAAATAACCAAAACAAAAGAAACACGCACACACATTTACACTCACACATTAAAATAACACTACACAGGCTAAGCAAAACTACTAGTTGTAGGCAGAACTATATAAGCTGTAGTGACAACAATTAAATTGTAGTGGCTACAATATCCTTGGCCAAATCCACAATTTTATTATAATATCATTTTTATAAGTATTCAAATTTTTTTTTTTTACTCTAAACTAATTTAGTTTAAATATACAAAACATATTATTTATTATTTCTGCATATACAAACACAAGCATAGTTTCTAGATATATGTATAAGTTTAATATTAAAGTGAGATGCAAGTCTCAGACTTCATATAAAAAAATAGTTTTAAGCAGAAAAACAACAAAAAAAAAAATTAAACTTAATTAACACAAAATTTATAAAATAGCTAGAAGTTGTAGATAATAAATGCTGAGTAAATAATAAGCTCAGCGATAATTTTAAAACAAATTAATGTAAATCTGTGCTTAGATGTGTATTTGTGTGTGTGTGTGTGTATGCGCATCAGTGCTTAAGTCAACACATACGCAAGTAAGTTCAAAAATAATTTAAATATTCACCCTACGAGCGCATCACCAACACTAACTAAGCTACGTTAAGTATGCAGTGCACGCTGAACGGAAACAACCAAAGCTTTGAGTGCTCAAATTTATGTATTATATTAAAACTAACACTTACGCAACACTAAAATAATTAGTTTAAATAATATTAATAATAAAAATATAAATTAGTTTAAGTAAATTTGCAATAAATAAATTGCAAACAAACAAACGACTGATCAAAATGTAGGCATAAATTTATTCAATACGAACTGTTGTTTTTTTTTTTTTAATTTAGTGAAATTTTTTATATATTTTCAGTTAGGACAAAAGTATTAAAAAAAAACAAAGAAAATTATTTAGAAAAAAATAAAAACACTAAGCAATTTTTAAGAAGTATATTTAACACATTAGTTAAAAGTCATAAGAAATTAAAAATTTATTTAAAATTATGTTTAAAATACTTAAGTATGCCGCCGGTTGCAACTGTTACTGCCAAATTGACTGTAGAACTGACTATTTTAAATAATTTTCATCAGTTTCTGTTTCATTCTTGTTAACTGTAGACTGCTTCCTATCGAAATTAAACAGTTAGAAACAAAATGTACATCGAGTTGAAGTTTCATGTTGCATACATACTTACAACCTTATTCTGCGGATTTACAATTGCTTATTTATTTATAGTATTCAATTGTACATGTTTTTTTTTTGTAGTTTGAGCTGAAAAGTTAAAAATATTTTATAAAATTATTTTTTGTCATCAAACACCCTTTCAGGTGTTGACAATTTTTGTCGTAGAGTGCGCTTAGCAAGAATTGATTTCGGAATGAAGAATTTTAAGGCTTGGCAAGTATTTTACAAAAGTCAATCACCAGAATAAGGCTGTTAATATATATGTTTTGAGTTAATCTTAACTTTGACCGTTTGCTGAAATACGAGATAAGAACATTAATAAATATTTATATATTTTCAACAAATTTGTTATGTTCACTTGGCTATAGTAAAATTTTACACGGAATATATCTGTAATGCTGCTTTTTTAACACTCTTGAAATGAAATGAAAGTTTAAGTTTAGCATTAAAGTTTTCAACAGGGACCGTAATAATTATGAGCAATATCGAAAAAATTAAGAAATAATGATTATTTTATGATTTTTATTTTTTTGCTCAGATATAAAAATCGTTTTCTGATTTTTATTTTTTAAATCAAAAATAAAAATTATTTTTAAGTTTTATTTTTATACTCAAGTATAAAACTCATTTTTGATTTTTATTTGTTTTACTCAAACCAAAAAATCAATTTTGATTTTTATTTTTTTTACTCAAACAAAAATATCATTTTTAATTTTTATTTTTGTACTCAAACAAAAAAAAATCATTTTTTAATTTTTATTTGTATGGGTTTTTGTGATTTTTTTTTTTTTTGTCAGAAATAGAAAGAATTTTTTTGATTCTTATTATTTCGCTAAATAATTAAAATTAGTTTTTCGTTTTTATTTTTTTGTTCAGACATTAAATCGCTTAAGGATTTTTGTTATTTTGCTCCTAAATTAAAAATCGATTTCAAGAGCTTTCTTCTTGTTAGACATTCTTAATAGTTATGTTTTTTATCGCTTCAAAATTTGAAAAGAAACTAAGATGATATTAAATTTGATATTAATTTTATTGAGAATTTTTAAAATGACAGGCATTCATTTTGTCCAAATTTTGAAACAACAAATTCTGTTCACACTAAATAGCGGAATAGCGAAGCTTTCAATATCTACATCGTCAAGGCCAGCTTGCGCTTCAGTTAAAAACAAACATAATTTGTTAAGCAATGGTTTTAGAACATGTAAAAAAAGTACAGAAAGTTTAAAGTCGGTCTAGTTTGACTCTGACATACCCTTGACATACTTTTTCATAAAAAATAATAGCATTGGAAAAGGAATTGTCCGTTTAATTTTGAGCTAAAAACTAAAAATCAACAAATAATTTTTTTTTAACAAAATAAATAAAAATCAAAAATAATTTTTATTTTTGAACAAAATAAATAAAAATCAAAAATAATTTTTATTTTTGAACAAATTAAATAAAAATCAAAAATAATTTTTATTTCTGAGCCAAAAAAATAAAAATCAAAAATAATTTTTATTTCAGAGCAAAATAAATAAAAATTAAAAATAATTTTTATTTCTGAGCAAAAAAAAAATTTAATTCAAAAATAATTTTTATATCTGAGCAAAAAAAATAATATTCAAAAATAATTTTTATTTCTCAGCAAAATAAATAAAAATCAAAAATAATTTTTATTTCTGAGCAAAAAAAATAAAAATCAAAAATAATTTTTATTCCTGAGCAAAAAAATAAAAATCATTTTATAATAATTATTTTTAATTTTTAAGCTTAACGCTTAAAAAATAAAAATCATTATTTATTCTAAGAGTCCACACAAATTCCAGCATTTTGGTATACTCAAAAGTTTTTTCCGGCGCTTGGAACATACTGATTTTTTTCATTAAAATTTGAAAAATAATCATTATTTTCGGTCCCCGGTTTTCAATGAAAAATTTTTCATGTCAAATTTCACAATAAGTCGTCCTGAACAGGGATTGTCAGAACTTTTTAACAAGAAAAATTGTAAATTTTTAACTGTTCACTAGATAAAAGGTCTTGTCCAAACTTCTCCAAAGTAAGTTATCGTGAAATTTTACATGGAACTTTTATGTAAAATATTTTAAGTGTTTTCGAATTCTTCTGTCTGTTTTATACTTTATATATAAAAAGTCAAAACAAAGAGTGCTAAATTACATTCAGAAAAAGCACATATCTGTCTCCGATAAAAAATTCGATAATACCAATTTTCTCTTTTTGAAATAAAATTTTCTACAAAAAGAATAAATTTTCACATTTTCGAAGAAATATTTTTTCACTTGTGGGAAATGGAAATATTTAAATGTCTCTCATAATGATGAGCATTTTTCTCACACAACAGAATTCTCATTTATAGAGAAAAATTTATTGCAAATGAGAAATTTATCCTATATTTTGATAAAAAATTCACTATGAGAAGTATTTTCTTCAATAAAAACAAATTATTTCCCAAAAAAAATTCGTTTTCTCTAAAAACGATATTTTTTTATATTTTTATCTTTTTCAAAGAAGAAAAAGATAAAAATCATTTTTGGAGAATTTTAAGGCCCACATTTAGAGAAAAGCATTCTCTGTAGCAAAGTCTTTATCATTTTTCTCTAAATGTAATGCCTTTTTTATCATATTCCGAGAAACTTTTTTCTGAGTGTAGTACAATATTTTACAAAATATTTCTCGTAGAATGTAACTGTAGTCGTCTGTTAATACCTTAACAATATCTAAACCACATATTTAGAAGTTTTTTTAAACTGTATTTTTGTTAATTATTGAATTTTGACTTATAAAAACATCCACCTTAAGTATTATTTATTGTTGAACGTAAAATTTTACAATGCCGATATACGTTCTTTTCCACTAGTAGTATCCATTCTACCATTAAAATCATTTTAGAAAAAGTTGTGAATTGTATTACAAAATTTTCCAACAACATAAAGAAGATCGACATATTTAAATTTATGACATCGCTTTGACTAAAACCAATTTTAAACCATTTACAAAGGCTGAAACCAAAACAAGCCCAATATTTGGTTTCCATTTAACAGTTCTCTATTTAATAGACCTACTTTTCACCTGTTAATCACATCTGAAACGAATTGAGTGGATCCGTTTTTAAAAGGATTGATAACGGGGTGATAAAATGTGGGTTTTATGTGACAAAATGGGCTTCATTTCCAAAGAAAAATCGCCGAACAAAAAAGGCAAAAATTTTCTGGTAAAACTTCGCTTTCTGGTTTTGGAAGAAAGTAACTTTTTGTTTTGGGCTATTTTTAATTTTCTTGGGAAATTTTTAATTTTCAGTATTTAACAAAAATCATGAATTAGTCTAAGAAAATACTGTTATTTTGGGTACAGTCAATGGAAATATTTTGGCCCGCAACAAAAATGTTTGGTCTTTTTGTCGTGCAAAATTTCGTTTTTTTCGTTTTGGCGATTTTTTATTAAATTTTGGCTATTTTTCTGTTGCCAGATTTTGCCTTTTTTTGCTTTTTTTTATGGAATTCAAATATGTGGTTAAATGACCATCGTTCATAATTCTTACACATACACAGTAGACATGGGTAACGCAGTAAAAATTGCAGCGCTGACACACTTACTCAAGCGCAGTTAACTGTATCAGCGAAATGCGTTAACGCAATTGCGCCATGCCGCTTTTTAAAATGTTATGGTATCTGTATCATCAAGACGGGTATCAGCACAGAAAGTCTCAAGGTAAAATAGTGCATAGTGCGTTGAGTCATGTGGTAAGGAGCTCATACATAGAAAGTAAAAAAACAGCAAAATTTTTTTACAATGTTTAATGTTATGGCTATATTCATTAATAAGAGTATAATAAATAGTAGCTAATATAAAATTTAACTAAATAAAGTGCAAATTTCAGCATCCACCAAATATTAAAAAAAACCAAAATTCAAGCAAGTGAGCAGATGGTTGTGTTTTTGCATCATTAAATCGAGCTTTCAAACAGATACATACGCATTTCTGGTGGCCAAAACAAGTTTGAAGTTGGATTTAAGTTTGCTTATACTTTTTAGATCGAACATGTCCAATTTGAATTATACTCACACATGTGTGCTCAAGCATCATCCAATCAAATATGCTCCAATAATTCATGCTTAACAGCATCTTCCCCGCAACCTCTTTTCTATATAATACAAGCATATTTTATTTTGTTTGATTCAACTTTCTGTCTTTTCCAACTGTGCTCGATGAACCGTACAACTTGTACATTTGCTTTCAATGTTTTTCTTGGTGTTTGTTTTGCTTTGAGTGTTGCATTTGTATTAATGCGCTTTTGTGTTACTTTTTTAAAAATAAGTGTATCAACGCAGTAACGCATTTAAATGCTTCAACTCAATAACGCAACGCAACGCTGCATTACCCATGTCTAATACACAGTAAAAAGTTTGAGAGTAAATTTTATTTTTTTAAAACATTTCTAGTATAAACTCGTTTTATTCTAAATTTATTATAAGTTTTATCCCACTCTATAGTATAAAACTTGCATTTTCATTCAAACAGCTATTTTACTCCAAAATAGTTTACTTTTTATACCATAAATTTATAAATATCACATATATATATATTTCAGTTAAGCACACGAAAACCTCACGGAGCCACTCGGCTTTCAAGTTTAAGTCGAGTTTTCGAAGCTACCGAACTTCATAGATGCTAGCAGACAATCAGTTGGCATTCGTTCATCAGTCAGTAATCATGTTATGTGCAAATAGTTCCGTTGATTATTTTTTTATGCACACATCTTAAGACAAAAATATTGCGCTTGAATTGGAAATTCTGCCAACATTATTAAACATTCAAATTTCGGAGTACAATTTTTTACTCTTCATTTTTCCTGTCAAATTGTTTTCGAAAATATAAAAAAAAAAAACAATATATCATGAAATCTATCAATTGAAATCTAAATATTATTCCTGATTTATGAATTAAAATGTTACACATTTTAACATATTTAATGTATGTGCCACATATTTTTATACAATATTGCTATAAAAAGTAACCAAATGTGGTTTAAAAAGATTTTATACTTTTGCGTATAAAAATCTATACCAACCTGGTGTAAACACATTTTATTCACTTTTCGGATAAATTCTATACCAACTTTGTATAAATTTGGTATATACTTTGGTGTATACGATTCTATGGCATAAAATTTATAACATATTTGGTATGGATTTATATTTATACCAAATAGTTTAAAATTTATCCTCATAATTCTTACTGTGTAGACAAAGCTAAAATTGAAGCCATCTGAGGTCGTGTAATAAACCTTACCTTATTTCCTTATTTCCCACAAATCAAATATGAAATTATTTGAGAATGATCCTAGCTACTATTAAACTACGGTCTTGATTCACCAAGCCCTTTTATGAAGCACACTAACAAGGATTCACTTATACAGTAGGCCGGATCATTCTTATATGAATTAAAAAATGTCAACCGGTCGGGGTCTCAAAAGTTAGAGGAACTCATTGAAATGATTTCTGCATACCTTTTTTTCAAATCTGAGAAAAATCGCCGAAGCAATTTTGATTCTCCTGAAGGTCCTTTTTGGTAAAAAAAAACATGTTTTTGCTTGTAACTTTTTATTTTTCATAGAACTCATACCCACATCAAATCAAATCAGAAATCATTTTAATGAGTTCCTCTAACTTTTGAGACCCCGACCGGCTGAATCTAAATTTTGATCCGGTCTTATATACAGTACCAATCTGACAAGCAATGAAGATGCAGCCTCAAATCTTCACTTCATAGACAGATCATTAAGCTCGTAGCAGAAAAAAAAAACCCTAATTACTGTACTATTTTTTGACGAGCGCGGGACGAAAACATAAATGATGAGGTATGGTTTCTAACAAGTCTTAGTCTATGCAGTTTCTAGAGAAGTCATTTCCAAGTGAGTGCTGCACTGCTAGCGGCATGTTTGGTGTGTTCGTAGCCATTGATGTCAGTTAATGGTTAATGTGTTTTTCAGTAAATGTTCACTTGTTCCAATGATTTCATCACAGCTTGACTGTTGGAAAATACGAAAATTTCTCGCTTTGAGACTACGTTCTTTGATAACTTTGAAGCAACCTACCTTATTGCCATAACATTGGCTCAGCAGATAGCCTACAACCAAGAATACCCAAAAATCCTGGTATACCTGAAACATATAAAACAATGTTTTTTAAAATTATGACTGTAAAAAACCGCGTTTAACTTTTTTGTTCAAACAACATAGGCCGAAAAAATAATTTTCGCTTTTTAAAAAGGCCCATGTGCTTGAAGTTTCAAGAACCTAACGCATGCTACGCACCTAATATCGCTCAAACTGTTAAGTCTTGCTATTACAGTGCTTTTTTATATGCAGTGCCTGAAAGTATGCACACAAAATATATTTGATATTTCCTTTGACTGCAACATAACAACATTCGAGGTGAAAGCAAAATTTTTGTCATAATCACCTTTACACAGATGTAGAGATGTTTCTAAGTAAAAATTTTGCTTCGCTCCACTTAGGAGGATACAAAAGCTTTATCGGCCCAGCATACTCTTCCGAGCAAAATATGTATTGTAATATGTAAAAAACACGTAGGTTCATTTCAAGCCTCACAGTTATGTTAGGTTAATGTTCACGTATGTATGTTTTCAGGTTTGAGTATCGTGTTTTTGACCTGACATTTTGATTTCATTCTGGTTTATAAAATGCAGGCCTTAATTTTGGTTTATTTTTGGGTTTAAAATCAAGTCTGTTTAATCAAAATATATCATATATTTACTAATTCAATTCCGAAATCTTAACTGAAAAACAAGTAAAGAAACTCTAAAGTCGGTCTAGGCCGACTATGAAATACCCTAAACCCACTTTAAAAAAAAAAAAAAAAAAATTTATTGTAAATGGGCGTGTCCGTGGGCGGATGAAGTCCATTTTTCCAAACCATCTTTGTCTTGTCATAAAAAACATACGTGCCAAATTTTAGCTCTGTAGGTTAAACACATGCTTATTTATTGCGTTTTCAATTTTTGGGTTGTATGGGAGGTAGGCGAGTCCGTGATTGGATGACGTCCATTTTCCGAAGACATATTTGTGTTGGTATGAAACACATACATATCAAATTTTATTGTTGTAGGCTAATTATGAACTGAGCTATGCAGTTTTCAATTTTCGCGTTGCATGGGAAGTAGGCGTGTCCGTAGGCGGACGAGGTCCATTTTTCAAGACCATCTTTTTTTTGTTATAAAAAACATGCGTGCCAAATTTTAGCTCTTTAGGTTAAACAGAGGCTTATTTATAGCGTTTTCAATTTTTGGGTTGTATGGGAGGTGGGCGTGTCCGTGAGCGGATGACATCCATTTTTCAAAGACATCTTTGTGTTGATATAAAACACACACATACCAAATTTTATTGTTGTAGACTTATTATGAGCTGAGTTATGCAGTTTTAAATTTTTGCGTTGTATGGGAGGTAGGCGTGTCCGTGGGAGGATTCCAAAAATATTCAAGAGTGCAGATCCTTGGGTACATGTGACCATGTGTACCAAGTTTCATCCAATTATCTCAACTCCTTTTTCTTATCCTGTGTATACGGACAACACACAGACGGACGGACGGACGGACGGACGGACGGACGGACATAGATAGCTCGACTCACGTGGTGACGCTGATCAAGAATATATATACTTTTCTATACCGGACTCGCTTCGTTCTATGCGTTACAAACGTTTGCACAAAGTTAATATACCCTGACCTTTCAGGTTTAGGGTATAATGATAGACAGATTATTTTTCTAATTTAAGGCTTGGATTCCAGGCTAAGTAGTCGTAAATGAGACCTAAGGCCTAAGTTAGTATACTGCAAGAAGAATATATTTGTGGCTTAAAGCATTATAAAAGAAAAACTTTCAACTACTATAAAATTGTATATCTGAAGGGATGTTTGTTACCTTGAAAAGCAATTTTTTGCTTTATTAGTTCAAAACCCTTCAGGGTAACTTGCAAGTTTACAGGGTGATTAAATTTTTGAAAACAATGTCGAATCATAAAGGGTTTTCCAATAAGAGGTGTTTTTGTCACTTTTGAAGCTGTTATTTTTTGACATTTGACAAGTAGAAAGTACGCCATTACTAAAAATGGAACGATACACGCTTCAGCAACGCATTGAAATTATAAAAGCTCACTACAAATATGGTGAAAATTTTGCAGTCCAGGTTCGCAAAACTAAAGCATTTTTTGGTCGTTGTGAAGCACCTTGTCGGAACGCAATACAGAAACTGGTGGAAAAATTCGAGCTGTTGGAACAAGTTAGTGCTGTGCACAATAAAACCCGTGCACGTCGCTCAAGAACAACTGAAATATTGCTTCTGTAGCCCAAAGTATTGAAGAAAACCCAGGTTTGTCCATTCCTCGTCGTTTTTTGGAATTGGGCATTCCACAAACGTCATTACACCGTATTTTGCATAAAGACTTGGGTCTTAAGGCTTATTATGTTCAGTTAATACAAGAACTCAAGCCGGCTGATCATCAACAACGTTGTATCTTTGCTGATTGGGTCCTTGAAATGCATGAAAACTATCCGGAATTCCATCGAAAAATCATCTTGACTGATGAGGCCCATTTCCACCTCGGTGGCTACGTCAACAAGCAAAATTGTAGCATCTGGGGCTCGTAAAACCCAAGAGTTATTGTTAAGAAGCCTCTCCATCCTCAACGTGTGACTGTTTGGTCCGGTTTATTGTCCGGTGGCGTCATTGGACCTTACTTTTTCGAAAATGAGGTTGGATCAACAGTTACGGTGAATGTATTGCGCTATCGTGAGATGATTAATGATTTTTTTATGGCCGAACTTGGATGGTATTGATCTGGACAAAGTTAACTTTCAACAAGACAGCGCTACGTGCCAAACAAGCAACGAAATCATTGATATTTACCGGTAAAAGTTTCCGGACCGTGTTATCTCTCGAAGGGGTGATCATAATTGGCCACCGAGATCTTATAATTTAACACCGTGCGACTTCTTTCTTTGATGCCACGTGAAAGATAAGGTCTACGCCAACAGCCCAGCGTCGATTCAAGACCTCAAAGATGGAATTCGTGAGTCTATCGAGGACACAGGGCAGCCACTTTGCGATATTGTTATAGAAAATTTCATGAAAAGGATATGGTTCTGTAAGCGTGGTCGTGGTGGCAATTTCTCTGATGTTATTTTTTATTATTAACGGCATACCTTCCTGAATACCAACCTGATCATACCTACCTACCATAATCATATCTACCTGCTTATGAAATAAACACCCGATCATTTATCTCAAAAAATTGCATTTTTATTTGAATATCAAAATAACACCTCTTATTGGAAAACCCTTTACATTCAGTTTTTTTTTGTTTCAAAACAGTAAATGTTACAAGGATCAGGTAACTTAAAGTGATTAAAGCTAATTGCTTAAAATTTTTAGGATAAAACTGAGATTTTATCATTGGTTACTATCAGTAAGTGGTAATTTTACGTCAATATCGAAATTTGTTCAATTCTAAGGTAATCATTATATTTGACCATTTCAGACCTATGTCAATCGAGGAAACCATTAACTGCTTAGCCCTTTGATGTTGTGTTCGTATAGAAAGGTACAATAGGAAGATCAGTTCTATAGACTGGTGTGCCCATCAAAAATTAATTTAAAATTTTATGCTGATTTTTGTAAATCTGTATTCTAATTATTTTACTGATGAAGTAACTGGCAAGACTATTAAATATTTTATATATATTATTTTCATCAAAAACTTACTGTTATTGAGAAAGGAAGCATTCTAATCTAATCTCAATTTTCTACAAAATATTACATCTTAAATTAACTCATGAGTTCATAAAGCATACGAATGACAAAATATATTTTGAATATTTTGTTTTTTTAGCAGTTGAATTATAAATTTTTATAAGAATTTTTATATATTAAAAAATTAATTTTAGCTAACATTTAAACTGTACTAAAGATATTATCATAAAATGTATACAAATAAATTCAAAAACAACATGTCATACATACACTTCCGTATAAATTTAAAATATATCTCATTATGTGACATATTAGTTTTGTCATGTGACATAATAATTTTATACACAAAAAACATACAAATAGCAACTAATGAATAGCTGCATAAAAATTTTCATAAATAAATTCAACGTCCTAGCATAGAAATACCTATAAAATATTATATAATTTGATAAACATGTTTTTTAAGCCTGGTTTCACTTTATCATTTACAATGGTCAGTGTTGTTGTCAGTCTAATGCAAAATGGCAACATACTGTCAATTTTTTTTCCCTTTAACAATGGCGAAAAATAGAAAAAAACTGATCTGCTCACATGTTCTTAGCAAAAATTGCATAAAAGTTGTTATTGGTGTGATATTTTACACTTCAAACTTGCATGTCAAATCAAAAATGACAAGTATTCTTGAAAACCAATTAAGTATTAGACTGTTCTTTTATTACAACTATTAGAAGCATTGGCATTGACTTCTAAAACTTTATATCTAAAAGTTTAGTTTTATCAAATTAAAGAAGACTTCTTCAGTTTCCAATGTACAGCCCGAAAAAAGTGACCTACTTTTATTATTTATAAGATTAAATATTATATTTCATTTTATAGTAAGATTAACTGTTATGTATGCGAAAACCTTAACAATAATACATACAGAAATACCCAACTAATTTAAAAAAAAAAAAAACAAAAAAAAAACACATGCTTAAGTCATATCAATGTTCCGTTAGAGTGAATTTAATACCCCCACACAAGAAAAACCAAAAAAAAAAAAAAAAAAAAAAAGGAACTTCTATAATAAATATAAACAAAACAAATGAAACCCATAACTTAAGTAAAAGAAATTGTAAAAATTATTAACTGTTCTATTCTAAGCTCAAAACTAGCATTAATTCTTTGATAAACTTTAAAAGTTTTGTTAATATCTGCCATTTCTGTAGCAAATACTCTATTCAAAAAAGTATTTATTTCATTTTATTGAGATGTGTAAAAATTTTCTAAAATGAAGCATAAATTCTATTATCTAGCTATTTATTATTTACTTGAAGTCACTTTTTTGTTATTTATAAAAAATTTAAGCTTATATAAATTAATTACATGAAAATCAAAAACTTCTCTCAAGTGTAAAATAATAAAAAATTTAAACACAAAAATAAGAACAACTAAAATCAAAACAAACTTTAAAATTTACAAATATTTATATGCAACAACAATAATGCAACAACAACTACAACAACAATAATAATAACCTAGCTAATAATGCGAGTACTTAACTGTAGTGAATATTCAATTGAACAAGAAAATGCAACAACAACAAAAAAACAACAACAACAACACAGTAACCACAACATGAAAACTTGCAATAAAAACCAACAAGTTAATTCAACTCAATTATGCGGAAATTTTAATCAAAACAATTAAAACTAAATAAATAAAAAATAAATTAATCTTAAATTATAAAATTATAATATGATATGGAATAAAAAGAAACAAAAACAAACATGTTGCAAAAAAATTGGTTTGTTTTTGCAGTTAGTTTCATTTTCTATCAATGAATAATTAATTTAATTTTTGTATTAAAAAAAATATTTCTAGTATTAATGTTAGAAAAGCATTAATTTAATAATGCTATTAAAATAATTATTTTCTGTGAATATAAAGTAATGTTATATTAAATATTTGACTATAATATATTTATAAATATATACAAAATAAAAACAAAATTACTGTTACGATATGCAAAAACCAAAACCTAAGATTAATTTAACAAAAAGAAAAAAAAAAAAAACAAAAACATATTAAAACTAATAATAAAAAAGATATAAAAATTTATAAAACATGTGTTTCATTTCTTATTATTGACGAGTTTAGCATAAACGTTGGGAATAAAGTCTCAATGTTAAAGACTTAGGAAGAGTTAGGAAGGTAAGTATAGCATAATTAATTTTTCTTTAGAGAACAACCTGTTATATCAAAAGTCATATGAGCTTATAGTTCTAGGTAATTTATTCTCTCATCAATTTGGTCTTTAGTAAACATTATAAATGTAGGCTATACCTCGTCTTTTACCCAGACATAACCATTTTGCAAACAATTTTTTTTTTTTTTAATTATATCGGAAATAAAACATGACTGATATATTTTTATTCTTAAATATGTAAGTGATAAGTTTTACTTTTTTGTATACTTTAAGATTGTAATATAAAAAACTCTTTGGAATTACTTATATCAGCAACTGCTACGTTCAAGAGGTAGCACATGTGAAATTGTATGGCTGAGTACTCCAATAAAACGCAAAAACGGATTTGTTTTTAATTTTTTTAGAAATTTTCCTTACATTATATGAATGTAGCTATTACTTTGTGTATATATTCCTATCAGAATAACACTGCAAATAATTTTAATCGTCTCAGAACCACCAGCAAATAGCTTGAAAGATGCGACAATCGCCTGCGAGCTCTGCGAGAGCCATCTGGGTATCGCCGAAAGCAAGCTGCCAAGAAAATTTGACAAAGAATAGCCGAGATGGGTCTTAAGAGATTCTCCAGGAAGAGTTCGCTTTTAGTGGTAGTCAGGAATTTGTTGCGAAGCACCGTTGTTGAACATTACAAATAGTTTTATAGTTAAAACTAGTGGGCTCCATAGACGTTATCCTGTTCCAAAATACATTTAATACATTTTTTACTAGTTCAACTTTTTGATTTATTTTAATGATTTTGCAAATTCTGCTTCATATTCCAATAATAGATTTTCTTTGTGATAATTTTTGGTTCAGTTTCTCAATTTTCTCAAAGTGGTGACCGTGGCATGCAGGTTAAGTGTGTGGCTTAGCATGCTCGGAGCCCGGGTTCGATCCCCAGCCGCGGCGAAAAAGTTTTTTCAATAAAAAAATTTTTCTGATCGGTCACCACCTCTCTGCAGACAATGGCAAACCTCAGTGAGAAAATAATGCCATGTTAAGCTTCTTGAGAACATGAGCCGTTCGAAGTCGGCATAAAACATGTAGGTCCAGTTCTCGGTTAATTGTGTGCAAACATTTAATAACACACACAACACAATTGATCATAAGAAGCTCGGTCAAAGTCCTTTCAAATGCTGAAATGGCCAATTTATTTGTTTTTCTCAATTTTCGTTAAATTTTCGCTAACTTTTCAAAACTTGATAGAGACCGCTCGACATATTTGGTTGTCGAGTATATATATATATTTTACATTATATACGCTATACTATATATATAAATATATTAGATATATATTTTAATCCTAACCACTTATATATCGAAATTTTATTTAAAATAATTAAAAAACCTGTAGTTAAAACTGAGTTTTTGAACTTTTGTATACTTTTCGTTGATTTCTCTCTGAAACTTTTGTATGTTTAAGGTCTCTTTCCAGCTCTTAAGTAATTACTCAAGAAAAAGTATTTGCACCCCGGATCTTTACACATTTTTTTCCTGATCTGTCAATAAACTTGCACCAATGACCAATTTGGTCATACCGAATATCATTAGTTGGTATGTATGATCTCTTTGGAAATTGCGTTGAAAGCACAAAGCAAAGGGATTCTGCAACTTCTGTACAGAGAAATCGGCTACTGCATACTTTATGTTGTGCGAATTTTGATGCAATCTGTTGTAGAAAATATATGAATTAACATAGCAAGATCCAAAAATTAAAATAAAGTCTTCATTCTTATATGGTACCTCCCAATTAATCCGTCAAATAAATCGACACCTTCCATATGCCTGTTGTATCTTTTATTATTATTGGACAGTTAATTTCAATGTTTTTTTTAGTTTTAGCGTGTAGCTGTTGCAATAAATTGTCGTTGAAATGGAGGTTAGACCGCATCTCTTTAAACCAATTGCAAGTCATTGACTAACGAATGGGTTCCAAAAAATACTTTCCCCAAGCCGCACGAATATTGGGATACCGGTAAACTGAAATACAAAACAGTATTCCTTTACACTCAGGGAAAAAATGCTGTTTTATCAAACAAATCATGGGTTGAAATAACAGATTTCACTGTTAAATACCATCCAACAAATGAAACTTTCAAATCAACAGTCGGTTGACTGTTGGTCTAAGGAACACGAAACCCGTATAAAAACTTATTGATTGAAATTTTATCAAGGTTTGAAATTTCGTGTATGGCCGAGTGTGCTAACGAGTGCGTCTAATACTCGAGTGTCCACGGTTCAAATCCGGCAAAGCCAGTAAAATTTTTTTTTTATATAAAATATTTTTTTTTAAATAAAAAATGAAATTTTCAATTTTTTTTTTTGCAAGACTTTAAACATTTTATTTTGAGGGTTATTTTTGACCAAACAATTAACCCTCACTTTGGCACCAATCTTTTACTACGTAATCTGGCACATATTTACATTTGTAAATATTTTTTTTTGTCATCATTAAAGATAAACAGAACCTCTGAATTTGCATGATTTTTTAGGTGGAATATATGTATTAACACCTTCTAAGTCCAATTCCGGAAAAATTTTACACCGTTGTCAAATGGTTTAGAAGTTATAGGGTTCGCAAGTTGGGAAAATGGGCCTGGAAAAGTCGTGTTTTTTTTTTCCAACAATATCTAGCTTTATGGGTATCAAAAGAAAGGTTTTTCTGTAACCTATTCAAAAAATTATTAACCAATCAAATCCATGCATTACTTCTAACGATATAGCGTTTTACATATTATGCACACTTGACGGTCCAGCCCTTTACGAATAATCAAAATGTAAGTATGTAGATCAAATTAAAAAAAATTTATAGTTCCAATGAATAAACAAAAACCCATTTCAACAGAAAATATACTTTTTTCATTAAATTAGTACTTCCAGCAACAATATCAGAACATGACATATTGTTGTACCAGCGAACCAAAAATTTTTGTTCATTAATATTTTCCCAATAAAAGCTATCAAATACGAAATATGTGTATATAAAAAATATGTGAAGAGTTTTTCCTTATCATTTTTTTCTATAAATAATACAAAAAATGCGTTAAAACACCAGAAAAGCCTTTAAAATACAAAATATTTACATATGTAAATATGTACCAAACTACGTTATAGAAATGAAAAATTTTCAAAAACTATCAAAAAATTCTAAAATTAAAAACAACTTTTGAATTTTCAGAAAGAAAACCAAAAAATAGCCACAGAGTCCAAGCCATATTCAAATCGAATAAAAAATAAAGGAGTTATGGCAAATTTAAAATTGGGATATTTACATATGTAAATAGTGCCAAAGTGAGGGTTAATGAAACAGAATTATTATTATTTCAATTATTAAATTACAATTTTTGATACTTACACAGCTAGGGTTCGAACCCACGTCTCCCGCATGACAGTCTAGTGCACATCCACTGAGCTACTGGCAACGATAATATAAATATAGCAAAACACATATAAAAACTATTGCTTAGAAAAAATTGACAATTCAATATAAGCACAAAAATATTTCAACAGATGATTTTAACAGCACAAAAATACTTTGAAACGTTCATTTAACAAAGAAAATTGTTTACTTAAACGCAAATCATTCAATCGAACAGTGTTTTGAAATAACAGCGGCCGACTGTTAATATTACAGTTGATATTTTTCTGAGTGTATATTTTCGCAGTTCCTTTTCAGCTGTTTTTAATGTTGTGTCTATATATTTTTGACGGGCGTATAAATTCATTTGTGCAGCCAAAGTCTGAGAGAAAAAAAAAATTAAAAGTCAAAACAAACTAAAATAATGTGAGTACTTTTAAAAAGTCCTCTGGAATAAAATACTGAAAAGAATCATATGGTGTGTTCAAATTATTCAGAAATTCAAGCATATCCTTGGATTCGCGAAAACACAATTCGTTGACATGACATTGAAGATGTCTTTGTCTCCATATAAGTTTTTGATTTGCTGGCATATTATTTCTGATATCACTTCCATTGCCACAAAACACGCTACGAGATGCTCCTTTTGGCCCACCGTCTTCTTCTTCCAGTTCAAGTACACTTTGTTTTTTACGTGTTTTAGTAGACGGAGTACTTGATGCAGTGTTTATGGCATCAACACCAAACGGTGCAGTAGAATTACTTTCAACAATAGCAGAATAATGTTCAAAGTCATTGAAGCTCATTTCAATGGCCTGTCCTATCATTTCCAAAGAATTCAGCATAGCATCAATTCATATCATCTTCAGGTAAAACAAAATTTGGATCCATATCACTATCATCTCCACTGAAATCGCTCTCACCCTCGTAATTGTACAAAAAACTTTAAAATTTTAGCCTCTGACAGGTTTTTCTTTGATTTTCGAAACATAGCTAAGAAAAGACAAAGAAATAAATAAAATTTACAAGTTGTTCCAATAAAGGTTGCTAAAAATAAATATAACTAACCTGCATGGGTCCGCCTTCAGACGGAGTTGCTAAAATCTCATTTATCAATCAATCAGTTAATATTTTTGCACAACTATTGACACGAATGTCTAAAATATAATATTTATTATCGGATAGTGAGCAGCTGTGGTAGCAGCTTCAGCATAAGCAGTTGCAGTTTGAGCAGCTACTTGCCGATCCAGCAAAGTTTAAAGGGTGTTAAGTTTGGTTGTTACTGTAGTACGTGTAGTATTAACACCTTCATAAGCTAATTTTGAATTTTGCGCAGTACCAGAAGTAGCTTGGGATTGACTTACTAATGTATCAACAAGATTAGGAGTACCTCCTTGAATAGCTAAAGCAGTATTAACAGCGCTTTTAGTATTTGCTATAGTTTCATCAGCCATAGTTAAAGCATTTTCGCTGGCCATTGTAGCAGTAATATCAGAGGATATAATATCTCTAAGAGCAGCAATTACTGAAGCAAAATCAACTGGAGTAGTAGCAGCTTCTAGAACTGGAAAAAAGGATTGTAGCAGCAACACAGCCAAAATAGCACAAATTTTTAATTAAATTTTTCGTAAATTTTAAGTTTAAGTTTAAGTATTCTTAAGTTTTCTCTACTGAGTATGAGTTGCTATGATATGCTTAATTTTTGGCTCCGATATTTATGGTCGATTTTTTAAAATCAGATTTACACCAAAAACTTTTTTTTTTATTTTTCAAAAATCGGTAAAACTGCAATATAATAAAAAACGCAAAAATTGAGCCAATTGTCACTTTGACTTCACATAGATAAATCCCAATTAGAGGTATTTCCAAACCAAAAACACACAAATGTAGATAAAAGCTTTCTGAGCACTTTTGTTAAAGACATAAAATAAAAATTTATAAAAAAAAATTATGTAAACAAACGACTTTTGTAAACCCCGTCTAGAGGCAGTACTATGCATTCGAGGGTTAACCCTCTTAAGAGGCACTTGGTTTGACTGAAATAAAACTGAAAATCATATATTTTCCTTGAATAGTTGTAACATACAGTTGCGGACAAAATAATAATAGTAAAGAAACGCAAAAAGAACCGTCGTATCTTATACGTATTAATTTTAATGTTGTCTTTGTAAAAAAGCGTTACATAAAGACATCATTTGCAAATATGTCCCGTTATTTTCGTATTTCGAAATGAAATACAACCCTAAACATGTAATTCATTCATTCGTTAGAGCTTTTCTTAACACATAATAAATAAGTTCATGATGCAAAAATAACAGCGCCATCTTAGAACCATCAACTCATACTGCAACATTAATTCAATTACATCCTGGACGCAAACCTTTTAAATCTCAAGTAATGCAATATATAAAAGCTTTCATTCACACATTTCTAGTATTCATTGACAAAAACATCGCAACGTCTGCGGAGCTTCAGCGCATTAAAGTAGTAGCAAAGCTCACAAAAGCTTACATAAAATCTTCTCTTCAAACCGAACGCGTAAAAAGCTACATGTTGAATTTTATAAATTGATATAAAGACCTTCTGCAGGACACATTCCATTGTACTAAATATTTTGTTTTTGAAAAGCTCAAGCACAAGATAGGCATTTTAAGCTGCAAGACTAATTTAGCAATACAGTCCGTCAACACAGAATTGAGGAAGAAGTTGATATGAAAATTAGTACACATGTTCAAATAGATTCTCTCAGGAACACGACCACTTCCCATGCAACCCACATTATTGAAAACTCTATAAAAAGGCACATTCTATAAGCCGTTTATGAATAAATACCTATAAATATATGCATGGCTCAATCCGCCCAACTATAACTGTTAACAGATATTGATTGAAAATTAAAACAATATGTGACACCCTGTTAAAGTATAACAAATCTAATCATATAATTTTAATTTTTCAAGCTAAGTTCGTAGAAAAATTTTGTTAATATATATTTTAAATTTTTACCAGACATAAACTTCAAAACACAAGTAATGCTAAGGTTTGGCTTTGATATGATGGGTGGTATGATATGATGGATTTGGAATGATGAGTAAAGTACGAGTGTGATATGGTAGTATGTGATATGTTATTTTTATGATAGCTATAATTTTGATTTATGTTGCATAGATGATGTATGTTTCAGAAGCTGTGTTGATTTTAATAATTTCTTTCCTTAATATTGTTACTAGTTGATTTTCTGTTAAGGAATCTGAAGATTATTTACAAAAATGTTAGGTGCAAGAAAATACTTTAAACAAATATGACATTTTAAAAGGTTTTTGTCATTTTTAGACTGTCTTGTACAAACTTTATCCTAATACTGTATTCAGATTCGTAATCAGCGACACCAAAAAATTCTGAGAAACCTATTTATCAGATAAATTGTTTATTGCCATATCGATCCAACAGATCCCAACCCAAACTTTGGGAGGTAAATTTTTTCCACATTAACTTTGTTGCCTTTGTTGAGCCACTTATATCGACATCATTATATTTGTGATGATATTAATTGTGGCTTTAAATAGGTTAATGCTGAGAAAGTGCGAAAAAGCTGTAGTAGCTGAACTCTATTTGTTATTGAATTTGATAACTTTCAAATTATGACGTTAGAATCGTTATATGTGACGTCAAAAAATCCACAAACAACAAAACTTACGTAAAAATCTTGAAATTTTTGTAAAATGTGAAAAGCATTAAATAATTATTTTTAAAAAATTGCACTTTAATTTCAAAATAACAAATTTTTAAATCAAAGTTAAAGTCTAACACTGTTTTCTCTTTTACATATTCTATATTATTTGCATGTGCAGACATCAATTTAATCCGAATTTAATGTTTTCTTTTTAGTCAGAAACAAAATTTTTGAAAAATTTTAAGAGTACTTCAACGAAGCAATACCAACACCAAGAAAAGATAAACAATGTTTAATATAAGCTCGACTGATGTACATATTTGAATACAACATATATAATACAAGCAAACAATTTATTATTTTTTAATTATTTATTTTATATTTATTTTCAATAGAATGTAGTCCAGTCATATTTCCATACATGCATTCAGCCATTCAAAATGTTGTTAAAAATTATTATTTTTTTAATAATGATTATTATTTTTAATAAACTGCTATTGTTTTACTTGAATCGGTTTTAAAACTCATCTGCAAGCATTTTACAAACACCATCACATTTTGCTTTAATTAAAAATCATTCATTAGCTTTGGTATTTCTTTAATTTTCTCTATTTTTTTTTTCCCAATCAATGGCGTTCCTATTTTAAGTGTCATAACTTAGCATATATAGAAAACTTCATATCCGTTGAGTAGAATTTATAAATATTTTCACAGCTAGCAATTGAATAAAATTGCAAATCAAACACTTGTCAACCTCTGTCACTCAGCACGAAATCCATTGAATTCTGTACATCAAGTGCCCTTCATAAAATATACCTAGCATACTTACACACACTTACACAAACTTATAATGAGACATAAGCACACTTCAAATAGTTTGCAAATAGAAAATCCCATTTCCGTCGATCATACTGTTAAAGGCAGCGCACCAGCGTCATCTATCGTTCATTTCAGCCACATCGATGTGTCTATGTGTGGATATATTTATGTGTGACATGATGAGCGAGGTGGCTTTAAGTAAGCGAATTAATGCAAAATAATGTAAAATAATCAAATGCATACATATAAAAAAAGTAGTTAAAAGCTTTTAAGCAAACCAACAACACATCAACCATGAATTTGTTGCAGCAACAACCCAACATCACGCTCACTCTGTGGCTCGTGATGACTTGATTTAAAAATAAATAAAATACATAATTTCAGTGAAATGAACAGAAATAGCATTCACGTCATAGCCAGAGCACAGCATATTTTATAGCTGATCCGCAATTTCCGGTTGCTGTACGCTGGCTGACTAAGTTGAAATAATTCACTGCTTTAATCTGGGATGTAACAGTGCAGCTAACTTTTAGCTTCATCACAATATTTGAAGCATGTTGAAGCGACCTCAATTGTGGAAGCAGCATCAAATTACAACAAAAGCATCTTTGCCACTAATATACTTGCCATAAGGCGCCAACACTTGTTGTGAGGCAGTGTGTGAGTTTATGTGCGTATGTATGTGACTTGACTGCGAAAGGGTTGAATTAATAAATTTTGCATGCGCCAAATAATTGCAATTAACATGAGTTCTTAATTAAAGCAAAAGCTTTGCAACTGTGTCTGTGCTTGCGTCTGGCTTCACAAGTGCTAGTGTGCGTGTGTGAGGAGTATGTGTAGGTAAACTATATTCATTAATGAAACATAAATGCATAAAATCTTCATGAACGCCTGCATTTATCAGTTAAACTTTAAATAAAACTTTAATATTTCACTAAAACTAAATTAAATTCTTTCTTGGCAGCGGCGATATTTTGTCTAATTTAAGCTAACTTATACATACAATATAGTAGGGCATATCGAACTACATTATTTTTTTCGAATTTCACATTCAAGAGGTCTCAAGAGTTGTATGTAGTTGTCAAGATTTGACAAAAAAAAAATGTTTTGCAAATAAAGAGACATCTTCCTCTCCCACAAGGACAAAGTTGTTTTTTGAGAAAAACAGTAAAAATAACGTTCTTTAAATGCTTTGATTTGTGTAAGAAAAACTACTTAAAGGCATCTCCCAGTGGCACGGACGCGACATTCGCAACTACTTGAAAAACAAGAAAGAAACAAAATGAGCCGATATGTATTTTAAGAATTCTAACGCGATGAAAGAGTGCTACATTTTATAAAAATATTGGCGAGATTTATTACAAATTAGTACAAAGTAATAAGCAATCATTCAATGAAACGGACGCGACAAAAAATATAAGTTTTTTTAAGCTCGTATAGAAATATACAAAATTTAGCTAATTTTGAGAACTTTTTTTTATATATAATATATATGTTAATGGAGGTCAAAGGATAACTATTCTTCGTAGACTTATGATATATAAGAATTATCTCTTACCTTTTTGTAAATAGATTTAGCACGAATACGAACGCGACATCATGGACGTGACAAATTGTTGCAACAGTAGTAAAATACAGTAAAGATGTTTATTATAAATTTTATTAAAAATACATCATAATACATCATTAAGTTAAAATAAACTAATCAAAATAAAAAAAAAAAAAATTTAAGAGTAAGAGTGCTTTATTTTAATGTTTTTCTTCACTTTTGGTGGACCTTTTTTTGGGAGATGCCCATATGTCTTAAAGAATAAATGAAATACAGTTTATTTAACAATATCTTACCAAACATGATGGTGCTCTCGATTTCTACCCACAGTATCCTGTGTTAAAGAAAACTAACAAATTAAAGAAAAAAATTAACAAATTAAAGAAAAAACAATTAAAGAAAGTCTTAAGTCGGTCTAGGCCGACTATGAAATACCCTAAACCTACTTTTAAGAAAAAAAAATATTACTGAAAATAGGCGTGTCCGTATTCGGATGAAGCCTATATTTTATATGCATTTAAATGTTGAAGAAAAATTTATACATACCAAGTTTAATTCCTGTAGCTCACAGTTAATGCCTTTATTATGCATTCGCTATGGGAGTTGGGCGTGTTCATGAACGGATAACTCCCAATTTTTGAACACACCTTTGTTTTGGTATAAAATACATACATACCAAATTTAATCTCTCTATGACGAACATAATCTTATTTATTCAGTTTTTCAGTTAGGCGTGTTCGTGAGCGGATGGCGTCCATACTCCAAAACCATCTTTATTTTGTCATATAGAACATACGTACAAAATTTTATCTCTGTTGGTTAAACATAGGCTTATATGTATATTGCGTTTTAAATTTTTGGGTTGTATGGGAGGTGAGCGTCTCCGTGAGCGAATGACATCCGTTTTTCAAAGACATTTTTGTGTTAATACAAAACACATACACAGTAAATTTTATTGTTGTAGGTTAATTATGAGCTTATTTATTGCGTTTTAAATTTTTGGGTTGTATGGGAGGTAGGCGTGTCCGTAGGCGGATTCCAAAAATATTCAATAGTGCAGATCCTTGGGTTGATGTGACCATGTGTACCAAGTTTCATTCAATTATCTCAACTCCTTCTTCTTATCCTGTGTATACGAACAACACACAGACGGACGGATGGACGGACTCAACTCAGGTGGTGATGCTGATCAAGAATATATATACTTTTCTATACCGGTCTCGCTTCGTTCTATGCGTTACAAACGTTTGCACAACGTTTGTTATATACCCTGACCTTTCAGGTTTAGGGTATAATAATTTGTATTCAAAGAAAGAAAGATCTTCTTCAATAGATTCCGTGAAATCAACTCTCAACAGACGCATTCTCAGGACGCACATCCATCGAAACTGCCAGTGTGCAGGATCATAGGGCCGACATGTCTATTAGGAGTCGCTTTCTCAAGTCCAATGGTTTTTGAAATATAATTAAATTTATCAACCAGTTTCCAGGCACTCAGCACCCAAGATTTCTACTGAGCAAACCTTCTTTTCAATCATATCATGCAGAATTCGATCGCCATTATAGCTATATAAAAATTAATTATTTTCCGGGCATGACCAGTGCCCTAGGGATTCGCGTTTTCAAGTATTAATAGCTTACTATGACAAGGCACCATTTGCCAATTCTGCCATAAACACTTTACTCATCAACCGATTCCCCAGTACCAATTTGTGAACATTTAATTTCAATTCAATTCAATCTACCTCCACTGGTGAGGAGCAAGACCGACCTAAAATCTCTTGGATATTGGATATGACAGCCTGGTTGTACTGAGAGGCAACGCCAAGCCAACTCGTTGTCTAGCTTGCAACATTAAGCTTACCACAGCCAGCACAAAGCTCCCTGAAGGGCCAGTCCACGATAGTCCCACCTAAAGAAAATTACCTCTCCATAACCTTTAATACGAACGCAGTCGGTATATCAGCACTTTCGACAGAACCAAGAGAGACGTAACTGCTGATTTTGCCGCTATCGAAAAGGAATCAGCCAAAGCGGGTTTGATGGTGAACGCGAGCAAAACATGCTGCCTGCAAATAGGATAGCGCAGCGTCTAGGCTCCCATGTTACAAGGGATTCCACCTTGGAATGAGCTTTCAACAAAAACCAGACATGAATTGATAGTTTAAACACACATGACTTGATAAGCAAGCTTATCTCAGTATCCCGGTATACTATACCGATAGATACTAGTTGGGTATTTGCTATGTCGTCCCATAGAGAATATCAGATTTTTGTTCATGTCCGTAATTATCAGTTACTAAACCAGGTTTATTGACTATCCCCGTGCTAACAGTATGTTTTATATCATTTGCTACAGATACGCAGGTACAATTACCACTTCCATGATTTTATGTCCCAATACCATGATTTTGCATCTCAAAGCAAGGGCTCATGGCAACCTATAACCATATACATAATTGAACCGTTATCCAAATACGCATGACACAACTCTCCTCCTTTTCACTGGCTTGGGATAGGCAAGTGAATTGCCATCATCATCGCCAGGCGGAATTACTAAGGGACCAGTAAGCAAATAGGTTCCAGAGCCCTCTCTCGATCGCTAAACTGACACTCTACAAGACGCTCATCATACCTGTGCATTTCTATGGCGCTGAGGAATGAGTGGTATCGAGAGAAAAGTTCTTCGAATTCGTCCTGTTCGAGTTGGCGACGACTATCGCATTCAATTAACCACCGGTTCTACGACTGCATTGACTGAGTTCAGTATTACAATTCGTATAAAAATTTGCAATTTGATTCGGCGACTGCTCTTAATTGTCTTATATATCGTAAGCCTGAAGAAACTTCAACGAAAAAGGTATTTGAGTCGAAAGCCTAGGGTCTACGATAGAACATGCATTCAGTTGAGTTAAATGCAAGCAACACCCAGTGTTGTCTGTTAAGCCACAAATAAATGGAATGTCCCTTAGCTGCGCTTAATATGAATGGTATAGATCTTATGGAGTCAGCCGCTATTGACGTTCTGATCATATTTCATATCATATTTTCGATGTGTCGAAAAAGCGGCCAAGTACCTAGGTTTCCTCAAACGGATCAAAATCTACTTTACTTCAAGTGATCTACACTACACAGCACTACACGTAAAGAAAAAAAATGGTTTATCGCCAGTTTGCTGCAAACAAACTTCGCTTGCCCAGCTTAAAATGTTTTTTTGTAAACAGTTCTCATAACAATAGCCATTTACGGGAAACGGAAAAAACCTTTATTATACACAATACCTCAAGGGAAGTGTGCTAGACTGCCATGCGAAGGACGTGGGTTCGTATCCTAGCTGTGTTATTATCAAACATTTTAATTTTAAAGTTAAAATTATAATTCAGTTTCGTTAACTAAAAAACAAAACAAAAAAAAAAATTGGCCATTTCAGCCCTTGAAAGGACTTTGACCGAGCTTCATGTGATCAATTGTGTTGTGTGTGTTATTAAATGTTTACACACAATTGACCGAGAACTGGACCTACATGTTTTATGCCGACTCCGAATGGCTAAACTTTATGTTCTCAAGAAGCTTTACATGGCATTATTTACTCTCTGAGGTTTGCGGTGGTGACCGATCAGAAAAATTTTTTTTATTGAAAAAACTTTTCGCCGCGACTGGAGATCGAACTCGCGCTCCGAGCGTGCTAATCCACACACTTAACCTGCACGCCACGGTCACCACTTAACTGCCACGGTTTCATTAACTGCTTGGTCAAAAATAACCTTCAAAATAATTTTGCTGATAATAATCTAGAATAATTGTACATTTAATTTTTATACCCCCACGCGTACTGCGCAAGGGGAATATTAATTTTGTCACGACGTTTAGCCATGTCCGTCAATCTGTCCGTCTGCCCGTCTGTGTGAACGATTGCAGGCGTCATTTTGAAGCTATAGTACTGAAATTTAAGCTTTTTTCTAAAAAACTAAGATCAAGTTCGAGAATGGGCTAAATCGGATGAAAACCACGCCTACTTCTCATACAACCCCAATAATCAAAACTCCATAAAGAAGCAAATATTTAGGCTACAAAACTTTAACTCGATATTTGTGTATTCTATGATAAAACTCAGGTATGCTAGAAAAATGGGCGTCATCCACTCACTACACGCCCACCTCCCATACAACCCTAATAATGAAAGCCTTTATATAGAGGCTTGTGTTAAAGCTACAAAAGTAAATTTGATATTTATTCTTTTTAAATAGAAATTAAGACGCAGTAGATAGAAAATTGGGTGTCATCCACCCACGAACACGCCCACCTCCCATATAACCCTATTACTAAAAACTGTCTATAGAGGCTTGGGTCAAAGCTACAAAAATAAAATAAGATATTTATTCTTTTTATATAAAAATTAAGACGCGACAGAAAAATGGGCGTCATCCATCCATGTGCACGGCCACCTCCCATACAAGCCCAAAATTGAAAACTATATAAATAGGCTTCTTTCGAAGCTACATACGTAAAATTAGATATTTATTCTTTTTATATAAAAATTAAGACGCAATAGAAAAATGGGCGTCAACCACCCATGAGAACGCCCACCTCCCATACAAGCCCAAAATTGAAAACTATATAAATAGGCTCCGGTCGAAACTACAAAATTAAAATAAGATATTTATTATTTCTATATGAAATTTAAGACGCATTAGAAAAATGGGCGTCATCCACCAACAAACACGCCCACCTCCCATATAACCCTAATACTGAAAACTACAAAAGTAAAATTAGATATTTATTCTTTTCATATAAAAATTAACACGCAATAGAAAAATGGGCGTCAACCACCCATGAGAACGCCCACCTCCCATACAAACCCAAAATTGAAAACTATATAAATAGGCTCCGGTCGAAACTACAAAATTAAAATTAGATATTTATTATTTTTATATGAAATTTAAGACGCATTAGAAAAATGGGCGTCATCAACCCACGAAAACGACCACCTCCCCTATATAACCCTAATATTGAAAACTGTATAGAGGCTTGTGTCGAAGCTACAAAAGTAAAATTAGATATTTATGCTTTTTATAATAAAACTAAGACGTATTAGAAAAATGGGCGTCCTCCACCGATGAACACGCCCACTTTCCCTACAACACCAAAATTTAAAACTCTGTAAAAAGGCTCCTCTTTAAGCTACAGGAAAAAAAATTGATACGTTTGTATTTTATATCAAAACTAAATTGTGGAAGAAAAGTGGGCGACATCCACCTATGACCTATGACACCCACCTCCCAAACAACCCATAATATTTAAAACCCTTTAAATAGGCTAATATTTAAGCTACAGACCTGAAATTGGGTATTTGTGTATTTTATATCAAAACGGAGGCGTGTTAGAAAAATTGGCGTCAACCACTTAAGAACACGCCCATCTCTCATACAACCCCTTATTGAAAACTTTATAAAGAGGCTTGATATGAATTTGATATGACATTTAGACATCATCAAAATAGTAAGATACGTTGAAATCTCTTATAAAAAGAGCTACAATTTAAGATTTGTACCATTACGAATAGCCCTTGGGACATTTTAACTTCGGCCAAGTCGAAGATGTACTTTTCTGCTTTTTATTTAAAAATAAAAAAATATTTTATATAAAAAACAAATGCTTGGTGTTCTTGTCGGGCATTGAACCAGTCTAGCTTCCAAAGCAATGAAAACATTTCATTCAGACCGTTGAATTTTTTTTTTCAAGTTAAATATATTTTTAAACTGTTAACAACTGAATATTCGTTTGCGGAAAATTTAGCTCACAAACAAAGTATAGTTGGTGAATTTTTCAGTTGTGGTAAGCGGTAAATTTTGTTGCGTTTACCTTTACCTCATATGTTTAGACGAGAATGGAAAGAATCGCACATTTGGACAACGATTTCAAGGACTTAATTCAGCGCCGTTTGATATATCTGATAGGAGATGTTAATGTAAAATCCTCTGTCAATTCTCGTTGGCATCGACACAATGTTGGGTGCTTAAGGTATTACTATAATATGGCCTTGATGCCCAATAGAATTTCACATTACCGGGATAGATCGTTCTTCGGTCACACTAAAAAATTGTGCAATAATCTTCCTGCGAACTTTTTCTCCGGCAATTTTGATCTTTGTACATATAAAACAAATGTTTACCGTTACTTCTCTAATTTTACACACTTCAACTAAACTTCAATATAAGAAAGGTCATCCTCTAAGTAAAAAAAAAAAAATTAAAAAAAAAACACATAAAATATTATTAATGAAAATTAAGAACGGCAAAAACGGCTTTTTAATTTAAATATTTAACTTTTTATAACATTTTTGGTTTCTGCTTTAAAAATTTAAAAAATGCTAAGAAGTTTATACTTCAGGTGACGATATACACAGGCTGTTTAGAAAATATGACCTCAAATTTAAACGATTATCAAACCATAATCAAAGTTCATGTGATTCAAAAATCAAAAATCATGTGATTCAAAACTTTTGTAAAACTTCTATAACATAAATTCGTTGATTCTGAAATGTGGTTTCTTGAATCGAAAATTTAATCAAAATTCTTTGTATGAAATGAAGGATTAGCTTTTGATTCATCTGCATTTAAATTAATTTTAATTTTAAACTAAACTTAGAGAACAACCTAAAGATTATTTATTTTTACGACGCAATTTCTTATCCATTTTATTATTCAACTTGTTCCAATATTTAAATGAAATTTCACGTAAAGCCACTGACCACTTCAAAGTATTGAAAGTTCCTTTAAAAATATGTAATTTTTTCACGGTAATATTTGAAAATTCGCCCACTTAACAACTGATAATGTAGCAACAATTACTTGAACAAGTTACACGTTCTTGGCAGCCAGAACTGTAAAAAATTATAAAAAGCAACAGCCAACAACAAAAAACAAACACATCAAAGCAGACAGTCAACGCCTTAACTTCAAAGAAAACTGAAATGAAAAAAAAACAAAAATCACATATTCACCATTAGTAAAACCCAGCCAGGAAACTCAACATACCCTGCCAACGCATAAATTGACAATACAAAAATGACAGCAAATACGAATGAGTGAATGACTGACTGACTGTCAGTCAAGTACAAGCAACAAGAAAAAAAAAAAAAGATTTGAAGAAATAAAGACAGCGTAAAGCAAACAAACAAACAAACAAACAAATGCGCTGCACACGATACGAATTTCCACACAACACAACGGCACACTGACTGACATTAACGTTTGTGTGTGTGTGTGTGTGTGTTGTGTGTTTGTGTGCAAACATAAACTCAAAATGCCAAGCTGACAAAACAACTGACAAGCAGTTAAACTGACAGACGCTTCAATAAGTATTGAAGCGAGTTGTTGTGGGCTAGAGGTTGGACAGTGCCATATATGGGTAGAAGAGAGCAAAAGAAACAACAACAACATTATAACGCTCAACTTTAAGGACAATAACTCATATAAGCACTCAAATACAGATACAAACACACATACAGTACGCAGATAATTCACAGCGTAGTTGATGCTGCTGTAAGTTGCTGATTTTTGTATATTTTACAGATTTATTAGCAGCATCAGCAGATACATGCCTACATGCACATACACAGACACATCTTACTTAACCTAAAGGTATACACAAACCTTTAAATGTTTGTGTGTTTGTGCTAGCTTGGAAAAAAACAACAGTCCAAAAGACTCGCTGACATTTCGAAAGCACTTTAAAGCACAACAACGCAGCAAGTTAGAGGTTCACAATGACGTCATAACAAATATAGGTTCACCAACAAAAACCACAACAACAATATGGGAGAGCCTGCAGCTGCTGCTGCAACAACACATAAACAAACTCTTTAACTCTGATTAACAGCGAGCATGTGTTTGTTAAGAACGAGAGCAAATAAGAGTAAAGTTCGAAATATTTTTTTTTTTTTTTGTATTTTGTTAACTCATCTGCAGCCAGTCTTTATAAGAGCAGCATCCTAAATACTCCTTACAGCAGCAGCAGCAGCATCAAAAACAGAAGCTCGTCCTAAGTCGTTGTGCCAACAGTATTCTGCAGACAAAACTGTAACGGCGCCGGATGTAAGCAATTTTGTTGCCATATGGCGCTGCACAAAATGGCGTTAAATATGTCTATAGTTTGACTTACTCTAACGTATACACTCACCCACACACACATACATACACATGCACTTCACCTCACTTCAAAAGCACACTAAAATAAACAAACTTTTGGCAAGTATACCGTGTGTTTGTGTGTGCCTGTATGCATGTGTGTTAGCTTGTGTGTGCATTTAAGTCTGCAAATAATTGGGAAAATGCTTCTTTTTGTTGTTGCTTTTTGTTATTGTTGTTGCTGTTTTTGTTGTCGCTCTCACTGATTTCGTGAGTGCGCTCTGAAGTTGTCTGCATTTGATAAAATAGATTTATCAACGACAATTTATGGGCTACAAAACGATGCTACGTTGCGATGTTTGCCAAGCGGCACTCCCTTTGTTGTAGCTATGTATATTTGTGCTGTGTTTTTTTCTGTATTGAAAACATTTGTTTGTTTGTGTATGCTTACAAAATAATCTGACTGTATTTTGGATGGATGCCTGAATGTAACCAGTAAAAAACAAAAATAAAATTTATTTTATTTTGACAACAAAAAAATTTAAAAAAAAGTAATAGTTAGCAATATTAAAGACAGGATATTTATGATTTCCTTTAAAAAATTCCAGATATTGTTTTAATTTTTTAACAGATAGAAAACTTTTAGAGTAGGCATTGTATTAAATTAGTTCAAATGTTCACTATCAATTCAAATTTTTAAGGGGGGAAATTACATTCGCAGCAGAGAAAACAGACCTTTTTATGAAAAATTTATAACTCAGTCAAAAACAATCATTTTTCCAAAAAAACAAATTACAAGAAAAAAATTAAAAATAAATATATTTTTTACTCCAACATGGTTTTATAGAGCTCCAAACTGGCAGCAGAGAAAATAACGGGGTCTCGTGGTTGCAGCGCTGGGAGTCGCAATAATTTTCCGATCTGGAAAAAAATGTTTTTTTTTAAATCTTAAACAAATTGGTTATCGTATAACAGGCGCTTTTTTAAAATTTTTTCAATTTTTAGTAATGTTCCAAATTTGAAAGTGTGTTTTTTCGAAAAAAATATTGACTTTAAAAATTCATAAAAAATCGAAAAAAAATTTAAAAAAGTTCGTGTCAAACGATAGCGAATCGACTTTAAAAAAAATACAAAAACAAATTTCGTCAAAAAAGGAATCCGCTAGTGCCGCAACCAGTACGAAAAACATGGTTTCGAGATAAACGCGTTCAAAGTTTGTTAAAAAATGCGCTCTCACTAATCCGGCTGTAACTTTTGAGCACGTAAGAATTTTTCCATGAAATTAGAATCTTAGAAATCTTAAGGACATTTAATAAAATACAAAATTATAAAAACAGTCAATTTCGGCCAATGTCATGTCCTCCCTTACATAAAAATTCACCTTTATTTTTCAAAATTCACCTAAATTAACCTTTAACGCGAAGGTCGGAAAAGAAGGCATCTTTGACTCCACTGTCGGTCAGTTCAGTCTCCACGAGACCACTTCGAATAACGGTCTAAGACCAATCGAATTCGCCGCGGCGCGAAACATGGTAGTCAGTAGCACCAAATTCCAACACCTAGATATCCAAAAGGCAACCTGGCTGTCCCCGGATCAAAAAACGCGAAACCAAATTGATCATGTTGTGATCGACGGAAGGCACGCTTCAAGTGTACTGGATGTGCGCACATTTCGGGGGGTCAATATTGACTCCGACCATTATCTTGTTGCAGCCAAGATCCGCATGCGATTGTGCAATGCGAAGAATGTACGCACAGGTGTGCAACGAAAGCTTGATGTCGATAAGCTGCTATCACAACGGACCGCCGAGGCCTACTCCGCTCAACTATCGGTTAAGCTCAACCAACCTTACTCTTGCCTCGACGACGCTGGCGGACTTTGGGCGCATATTTCCCACTCCAAGCGCACTGCTGCTGAAGAAGTCATTGGTTTTCGGCGCCCGCAACCTCGCAACTAATGGTATGACCAGGAGTGTCGCGTAGCGACAGCAGCAAACGATACCAACAATTCCGCCCTTGGAGAATGCAGTCTGACACCACCAATCGACGATGATGGAGTGGAAATTCCACCACCTAGCCATGACGAGGTTAAAGTTGCTATCCAGCGACTCAAAAACAACAAAGCCGCAGGTGCTGACGGCCTGGCTGCTGAATTGTTTAAAACCGGCGGCGGTGAATTGATAAGGTGCATGCATCAACTCATCAGCAAAATATGGCTAACGGAAAGCATGCCCGACGATTGGAATCTCCGCCCGACGAAAAATTGAAGCCGCATACCAAAACAATGATTAGACCTTATCAGTGTGGCTTTCGTCCTAACAAGTCCACCATAGACCAGATTTTTACACTATGCCCAATCCTCGAGAAAACCCACGAAAACCAAATCGACACCCATCATCTCTTTGTTGATTACAAAGATGTGTTTGATAGCCCGATTCGGGATTGCCTGTACGCAACAATGTCTGAGTTCGGTATAGCTGCAAAGTTGATAAGGCTCTGCAAAATGACGTTGAGAAATACATGCAGCTCCGTCAAGGTAGGAAATGACCTCTCCGAAACCTTTAATACCGAACGAGGTTTCAGATAAGGCGACCCGCTATCATGTGATCTCTTCAATTTCATCATGGAGAGGATCCTACGAAAGGCAGGTGTACATCGAAATGGTACCATTTTCTACAAAAGTGTCCAGCTCCTTGCGTATGCTGATGATATCGATATCATCGGCAGAACAAAGAGAGATGTAACCGCTGCTTTCGCCGCTATCGAAAAGGAATCAGCCAAAGTGGGTTTGACGGTGACGAGGGCAAAACAAAGTATATGCTGTCTGCAAATAGTGAAGCGCGGCGTCTAGGCTCCCATGTTACACTAGGCAAATATAACTTTGAAGTTGTCAAGGAGTTTACATACCTTGGCACCGCCGTAAACAGCAACAACAATGTCAGCCTGGAGATAAAGCGAAGAACAACAATTGCTAATAGGTGCTACTACGGGCTAAGTAAGCAATTAGGTTCCAGAGCCCTCTCTCGATCGACAAAACTAACACTCTACAAGACACTCATCATACCTGTGCTTCTCTAAGGCGCTGAGGGTAGTATCGCAAGCAGATGCAGCCGTTCTTGGGGTGTTCGTGAGGAATGTTCTTCGCAAAATCTTTGGTCCTGTTCGAGTTGGCGACGACTATCGCATTCGAATGAATCACAAACTGTACGAGCTCTACGACGACATTGACATAGTCCAGCGTATAACAATTCAGCGACTACGTTGGCTGGATCATGTCTTTCGTACGGATGAAGAAGCTCCAGCGAAAAATGTGTTTGAGGCGAAAGCCGAGGTTCGACGACGAAGACGAAGACCATGCCTCCGATGGATTGACCGCGCTTGGTAAAAGAGATTGGAGACGGCACCCGCGCGAAGCAGCGACGCCTGGCGAGAGCTGATGAAGTCGGCCGAAACCCGTCAACGGGTTGGCATGGCCACCTAAATAAGTAAGTAAGTACCTCTAACGATATTAATTTTCATAAATAATGTTTTTTTGGGAATAACTCGATCAGAAATGGGTGGACGCATTAATGATAAGACCAAACATAAAAACTAAATTTTCTTAAGTCTAAAAATATAAGAATGCTGGCAACTCTATATAATGACAAAATGTGGACACAGCTTATTCGTGTAACGGTACTTTCTTTAAATTTTCTAATGCTGTTTGCATGCTTTACAATGTTCGGATATTTGTAGAATTTTTATAAATTTATCATCACATATTTCAAAAATGGGTCGTGGTACACAGATAAGTGAGAAAGAAGTAGAAAAAATAGCATTCTATCGAGAAAATGGATTGACAACAAGAGATATTGCAGCTAGAATAAATAGAAATAAGACTGTGGTTATTCACTAGGTACTTAAAATTGAAGGAAAAATATGAAAGACAGAAAAGTAGTGGCCGACCATCTAAACTTAATGCCAGAGATATTCGTGAGATTAAGCGACTAGCGGTGAATAAATCAAATAGTCCTTCCGATATAGTACGTATCCTTAATCTCAATGTATGTATATGTACGATGGGTGCGAAAGATGCTTAGAGATGAAACCAACCTTAGCTATACAAAACGTATAACTTATCCAAAGTTAACAGCACGACACAAGCAAGCTAGGTTAGCATTTGTAGAATAGTACCAGTTTTGGAAAGATGAGTGGTCCAAAGTTATTTTTTTTAATGGAAAAAAATTTTATTTGTATGGACCTGATGGCTGTCAACTGTACTGGCACGAAAAACGTCAAAATAAGCAAGAAAGGGTGTCTCGTAATTTTGGAGGTGGATCCCTCATGGTGTGGGCTAAAATTAGGGTTATTGCAAAGTCTCCCATTTGTTTTATTTCAACAAAAATGAATAGCCAAAAGTATATAGAACTACTAGATGAAGTTCTTTTAAATTTTGGGGATGAAATTTCTGAAAGTGAGTGGACTTCCCAACAAGATAATGCGGCAATTGATTCATCAAAGGCTACTAAAGTGTTTTTAAAGGATCCAGAGGCGTTCCTAGGGGGGACGGGGGGTCCGGTACCACCATTTTAGGAGTGACACCATTTCGATATTTTATTTTTTTATTTCTCAAAAAGACCGAAAAAGTGATAAAATACTTTACAGTAAAACATTTAATTGCTGTTTCAAAATTTAAAATTTTGCTTGCAAGTCAAACAATGGGGAGGAAACATTGCAGAAACGCTTCGAGCTGTAAAATCTGAAAACTTATTGTAACACAACGCAAATGAGTTCATGTTAAGTGCTTAAAATTTTTGAGCAGCTTACGACGAAATTTCAGAAAAGGAGCTAGTTGTTGAAATTGATTCCGATGCTACGTAGGCACATACAGTGGCTCACAGCTTATTTCGTGCAGACGATGTGTTAAACTTTGAAATGCTTTAACTTGGTAACTAGTACTGGTAATGAAAAAATTTAAACGACATTTGTTTGCTAGTAATTATATATTAATAAAAAAACTTTCATTTCTTTATATAATGGTCTACTAAAAAAATAATAATAAAAAAACTGAAAAAGCAGCAAAATTCAACGCCACAGCTTATTTCGTGCACTCCACTGAATCTTAAGAAAATGTAATATGTTTGTCTTTTTTAATATTTTGTGTGGCCGCCATTTTGTTAAATTACATCTTTAATCCATTTACTGGCTATCCATTTACTCTACTAATTTTTTGTAATATCTGGGGGGTATTTGTTGCCATTCCTCCATCAATGCATTTTTTAATTAATTTTTATTGGAAATATTCCGCTTGCGAACGCCACTCTCCAAAATTGCCCACAAAATTTCTATTACATTTAAGTCGGGTGACTGTGCAGGCGGATTCATAAGATGCGGGCAATTCTAAATCAACCATGACTGGACGATTCTCGATTTATGTTTTGGGTCGTTGTCCTGGTAGAACCGAAATGTCTCTCGTACGCCCAAGGTGTCGATACTTTGAAGCAAATTTTCTTTTATAAAATCTAGGTACATTGTCTTGTCCATAATGCCTCCAAAAAAAAAGAATTTTCCAACGCCCGATGCAGCCATACAGGCCCAAACAATTACGCTGCCGCCACCATGTTTTACTGTAGGCTTGAGATGGTTATTGTTCAGCTCGGTATAAGCCTTACGCCATACATATTGCATTCCTTCGGAGCCAAAAATATTGAACTTAAACTCGTCCGAGAAAATGACGTCATTCCAGAATGTCCTAGAATATAAAACGTGTTATTTGACGAAGTTCAGTCGACATAGCTGATTTTTTTTTTTAATATAAGATTTGTTGCGTGTAACTCGACCATTAAACTCGTTGGCCCGCAGCAGATGACGAATTGTTTCGGCACAGCATTTCTTGCCCAACTCCTTCTCAACCTCCTTGGCCAATTTGGGACCCTAAAGCCTCAGATTTTCTACGATTTTTCGCAGAATAAGTCGCTCGTCCGCTTCTGTACATATTTTATTTGGAGCATTTCTGGCCTTATCAGCCACACGATTTTCTTGCAAAAAGCGCTGGATGATGTACTGCACTGCAGAGGGTCTCAATTTTACTATTTCAGCTATTTGCGGTTGGATTTTTTCTTTTTTAAAGTGAAATAAAACTATTTCGTGCTGTTATATTGTTGTGCGACGGCCCATTTTTAAAACAAATCAATTAGTGCACTTAAGGTTTTAAGTCCAGACTAAAAACAACTGTTAACTCCGATCAGAAGAATCAGGACATCAGTCAAGATAAAAACAGCGAACGAGAAAAAGAAAATAACGGCATCACGTTCAAAAGCTTACATGTAAAAACAGTGTGCACGAAATAAGCTGTGGCGTTGAATTCTGCTGCTTTTTCAGTTTTTTGTTTATTATCTTTTTAGTAGACTTTTATATAAAGAAATGAAAGTTTATATTTAAATGTATAATTACTAGCAAACAAATGTCGTTTAAATTTTTTCATTACCAGTACTAGTTACCAAGTTATAGCATTTCAAAGTTTAACACATCGTCTGCACGAAATAAGCTGTGAGCCACTGTAAATGCAGCACAAATCGATTTCGAAGCGCCAAAAATTAGACGGCATTAAAAATGCTCACACTCATTGTCGAGTGGGACTTTTTGGAAACTTCACCAAATATTTCATTAACATTGAAATTATTTCTAACAATTTGTATATCAGTAGAATCATGCGAAAGAGTTTTTTAAAGCTTAAATTAATTAAGACTTACTGAAGGTCCTCCATGGGACAGGCAAGAGTTTCTGATCTTGCTATTTTATCCATTGAAAACGAGCTTGAAATCAAAATTACTGATTCCGATGTGGTTATTTAAAATATTGCAACTCTCAAAGTTAGAAATGTCAGTATTTAAGACAGCTCACAATGCATCGAAATGGTACGAAAATAGTAGCAAAATTTGTTTGTCTACTAATTTTTTAAAAAAATAAGATCTAACTAATTTCTAATTCAATGAACATCTGTTATCTATTTGTCTAGCATTCTCACTGAGTTTCGTTAGGATCGGGTTATTTTTTGTACGTATCTTCCAAACAAATTATGTAAAAAATATATATAGATCCTTGGGAGGTACCCCTTAGGTCTAATCAATTTCTACCATTTTCAATGCACATCTATTTCTCTAATTGCCCAGCCGTTTGACCAAATTTTTTTAAGATTGATCAACTTTGGCATGCATCTGCCATACAAAATAATGTAAAAAATTAATATAGGAAAAGAAACCAAAGAAAGTATCCCTAAGAACTGACCCATTTCAACAATTTTTGCAATTTTTTCTTTAATTTAACAATTGCAACATTTTTAATAAAAATATTTCGCCTGCGATAATTACTTTTAACCATAGCTGTTAAATTTCGATTACGATTATTAATCAATTAAATTATTTTTCAAAAAGAATTACAATCATTATATAATCCTTGGGGGATAATTTTCTGATTAGTAATTGATTACGATTACAAATAATCAAATAATAATCACGATTCCTTGAAATTATGGAAATAATCAAAAAGAATCAAAAGTAATCAACAAAAATAATCCGATTATTTTAAGAGATTGCTTTGATTATTTTAAAGCCTTTTGTTTTTGAGCCTAAGAAGCAAAAATTCTTAAAATAATCAAAAATAATCAAAAAGAATCAAAAGTAATCTGTAGAAAATAATCGGATTATGTTTGTGGATTATTTTTCGATTATTTTCGTATTTTCAAGTAATCGTGATTATAATTGGATTATTTGTAATCGTAATCGTTTGATTACAGAGCCAAACAAAAAAGAATCAAGCTTAATCAATTGAAGGGCTTATTGTTAAACAATGATATGCCACATAAAAAATATTTCGAAATAATCAACCTTAAAGTTTTTAAAAAATGTATATTTGTATGAAATCATTAAAATGCTTACAAGAACTATTACGTATACGGCCAAAATTGATCGGCTAATGGTAGCAATATTTTCAGTGGATATTGATAATGCATCAAGGAACGTAATGAACATAAACTATGAACTTTTAAAGCAGTGTGGCATATCATGTTTTTGCAATAAGCCCTTCAATTATTTCAAAGGTTTTATAAAAATAATCGAATTACTAATGAATACGATAACTAATCATTATTTAACAACTATGCTTTTAACCCATCATTTAATTTATAAAAAATAAAATATTTTTATTAAAAATCGAGTGGTAAAATTTTTCGCTGCATACGATTTTTTATGAAGTAAATGATTTAAAATCGGGCGATTTTTATACAAAATTTTTGTCTGTGGCGCTTACTATATATTTTACAACCAAAATAGTTAAAATAACAGTTACTGCATTCTGTAAAAACAAAAATTTTTCAAATTTAATTTAAGGATTATGTCCATCTCTTTGGCGGTCATAACCCACAACATTATTGAGGACGTCACAAATGTTTTGGGGGGTATGACCTCTTGCAGGGATGGTTATAGTCCCTGATTTGTTTTTATTGACGAAAATACGTCTCCTAGTGAATTTTTTCATCAAAATATAGGAAAAGTTTTTCATTTTCATTAAAATTTTCTCTTTAAATGAGACATTTTTTTGTGCGAGAAAAATACTTATCATTATTACAGACATTGAAATATTTCCATTTCCAAAATATTTTTTCGAAAATGTGAAAATTTATTCTAATTGAAGAACATTTTATTTGATAAAGAGAAAATTACTATTATCGAAAATAGAAAAATTTTTTGTCGGAGAAAAATAAGTGTTTTTTTCTGAGTGTACATTAGACCGTATCACCTTGTATGGGAGAAAAATAAACCTATTTTGACCCCGCCTCAAACGGTAGATATTTGAAAGACATTTTCGAAAAAAATATTTTTTTTTTTTTTAAATGGTCCCTATGGTGCTATTTTGGTTTTTTCGTTATATCTTCGGTGTTTCTTGTTCGATCCGGAAGATTTTATATCTGTGTATTTGTTGGTGCTATCCAAATATTTTCTGATGTTTTTTTTACCTCAAATGTTTTTTTTTTTGACAGATTACACAATCGATCTTCGTTCCTACCATATTACCCTGCTCCAAAAAGTCCAACAAATTAAAGCTTTGAAAAAACCATTATAACCGTGGGAAGAAGTGAAATCGAAAAAATGGATTTTAGAAGCACTTCCGACCTATTTTGCAAAGAATAGATCATAATAATTTTTTTTTAATTTTCGAAATCGGAAATTCGGATTTAAGATTTATGATTTCGGATTTAAGGTGGCTGTAGCGAAAAGTCAATCGGTATTTTTCAATGATCAATAAAATCGAGCTTTAGTTCGGATGAAACGTGCAAAAACACTTAATTTTAACAAAATACATTTCCGTAAGCGCGACTTGGACAGAACAAAATTACCAACAAAACGAAATGTGGTGGAATACGCGTTGTTTCTTCAGCATAATTAAAAAGTCAAAAACATTGCATTCACAGAAAATATATACGAAGAAGTTTCAAGATTGTGGCATGGCGCAAAAATACCAATAGTGTCGAGAACCCACAATCGAAGCCAAATTCGGCAATTTCGTGGTCCGAACCACCAACCCCACATCAACTATAGCAGCACAACTTACACTGAAATGATCGACTGGTCAAGAGTTCAGATCACTGAGCAACCATGTCTCCAGTTTTACAAGCAAGACCAACTGTCTGATCTACAGTATTCAGACGAAATCATTAAAATTCCACAGTGAGAACCACAGAAAACATTATTTTACTAATTGAATGATGTAACGTTGACGTCATAATTTAATCCTTTTGTATCACGTTTTATTTTCGACAGATTATCTTTGCGCAAAACACGGAGCGTTTCGTTCAAATAGTACATAAGTCGGCCACAGCAGTCACTGACTTTTGAGGCACATTTTCGCGAAACTTGACAGTTGCGAGCGTTACAGCCACCTTGAATCCCGAAAAGATTTCGAAAACTCAAAACAAATTGTATTATGATCCAAAGTGTTATTCTTTGCAAAATAGGTCGGAAGTGCTTCTAAAATCCATTTTTTCGATTTCACTTCTTCCCATGGTTGTAATGATTTTTTTAAAGCTTTTATTTGTTGGACTTTTTTGTGCAGGATAATATGGTAGGAACGAAGATAGATTATGTAATCAGTCGAAAAAAAAACATTTGAGGTAAAAAAAACATCAGAAAATATTTGGATAACACCAACAAACACACAGATATAAAATCTTTCGGATCGAACAAGAAACACCGAAGATATAACGAAAAAACCAAAATAGCACCATAGGGACCACTTTAAAAAACAAAAATATATTTTTTTCGAAAATGTATTTTAAATATCTAACGATTGAGGCGGGGTCAAAAATAGGTTAGTTTTGGTGATACGCTCTAGTGTACATATCTTTGTAATATTTTTGTTTTGTTTTTTTTTTTTAACAATTTGTTATTGTTTGTCATCTGTTGTTTTTTTCGGAAAACACAAAGAAAATAATGAAAACACAAAATCTCATCGAATTGGTTTCTTATTGCATTTAGAAAATTCTTATAGGTGTGACACCATGGGTATCCGCCCCGGGTGACACCAAGCCTAGGAACGCCTCTGAAAGGATCGTAATTTGTCCGTTTTGGACTGGCCCGCTTGCAGCCCTGACTTAAACCCTATCGAGAACATGTGGTCAATTTTATCCAAGTCGGTTTTTAAGGATGGCAGACAGTTTGAAAATGTAAAAACCCTTTAAACTGCAATAACTGGGGTAAAATTGAACAAATAACTGTAAAGACTCTTACAAACTCAATGCCTTGACGTCTACATACTACATACTACAATGGCGTAGATAGCTTTTGGTTCTGGGAGGGGTTCTTGGGGTTCTTGGGGGGTACTTGAGTATCCATTAGCGTATGGAATTTTCAAAATGGAATTTTTTTTCACTCCCCGCGAGCTTTCCTAGAGAATGGGTGCTTAAAATAAGATCTGCAAAAATAAATTTGATCTGGTATGCACAGAAATTTTTAATTCAATTTCAGATAGCGATTTTTATACCCTAAACCTGAAAGGTGAGGGTATATTAACTTTGTGCAAACGTTTGTAACGTATAGAACGAAGCAAGTCCGGTATGGAAAAGTATATATATATTCTTGATCAGCGTCACCTCGTGAGTCGAGCAATTCATGTCCCTTCGTCCGTCCGTCCGTCTGTGTGTTGTCCGTAAACACAGGATACGAAGAAGGAGTTGAGATAATTGGATGAAACTTGGTACACATAGCCACATGCAGCCACGGATCTGCACTATTGAATATTTTTGGAATCTGCCCACGGACACGCCTACCTCCCATACAACGCAAATATTTAAAACTGCAAAACTCAGCTCATAATTAATCTACAACAATAAAATTTAGCTTGTATGTGTTTTCTATCAATACAAAGATGTCTTTGAAAAATGGACATCATCCGCTCACGGACACGCCCACTTCCCATACAACCCAAAAATTAAAAACGCAATAAATAAGCCTCTGTTAATTCTACAAAGTTAAAATTTTGCACATATGTTTTTAATAACAAAACAAAGATCGTTTTGAAAAATGGACATCATACGCCCACGGACACGCCTACCTCCCATACAACGCGAAAATTGAAAACCGCATAACTCAGCTCATAATTAATCTACAACAATAAAATTTAATATGTATGTGTTTCATAAAAACACAAAGATGTCTTCGAAAAATGGACGTCATCCGCTTACGGACACGCCCACCTCCCATACAGCCCAAAAATTGAAAACGCAATAAATAAGTCTCTGTTTACCCTACAGAGCTAAAATTTGGCACGTATGTTTCCTATGACAAGACAAAGATGGTTTTGAAAAATGGACGTCATCCGCTTACGGACTCGCCTACCTCCCATACAACCCAAAAAGTTTAAAACTCAATAAATAAGGTTATGTTTGTCATAGAGAAATTAAATTTGGTATGTATGTATTTTATACCAAAACTTAGGTTTGTTCAAAAATTGGGAGTAATCCGTCCGTTAACACGCCCACCTCCCATATTGAATGCACAATAAAGGCATTAACTGTGAGCTACAGGAATAAAACTTGGTATGTGTACATTTTTCATCAACATTTAAATGCATATAAAATATAGGCTTCATCCGTCCACGGAGACGCCCATTTACAATAAAAATTTTGTTGTTTTTGAAAAGTGGGTTTAGGCTATTTCATAGTCGGCCTAGACCGACTTTAGACTTTCTTTACTTGTTTTTTTTTTTTTTTGATCGGAGAAATCTCCATGGAGCGGTTTTGGTTCTCCTGAACCCTTTTTTTGGCCAAAAAATCGAGTTTTTTGGTTATAACTTTTTTTTTCTTCAGAATGCATACCAAGATAAGCAAAAAAGTATAGATTGTGATAGAATGCATAACATTCTTTCGAAAACAGCAAAATAACTTTTAACTTAATAGAATCAATTGACAACAACTTTCATATTTAGCTGATAGTCCTGGGAGGGGGGTCTCCGGACCCGTGGACCACCCCCATATCTACGCCACTGACATACTAAATACTAAAATTTATATTTATAATAATTGACACAATTTTCTTTATTTGTTCTTATCATTTGTTCGTATGAAAAAGATTTTAATTTATTTTTGAATATATTTAAAGTTAATGAAATTTGTTTTCTTCAAGATAATACAGTTAATATTACTTTTACTAAATATTTCACAATAAATATATACAGTAGCTTCATTACAATAAAAACATTTTTAATCATTAAAATTGGTCTTTTCATTAATTCGTGCAGTGCATATAGATTAAGTCTCAAATTTGTTCACTTAGTTTTTTTGCAGCTACTTAAAAGTGTAGTTTTTAATAATATTCAAGAATTATAAGCAATAAATTTATAAAGGATATTAAATTGAGATATAGTAAATCAGAGCATTGCATATTTTATGTCAAAACACAAAAATAATGGAGTGGAAATGATTCCAAAATGGCAAATAAGAATTTAGATAACCTATTCAAACTCGATATTTGAATTTTTAAAATAAAAAATCTCCAGATTTTAAACAGTTTTATGTAACGTCATATGAAACGTTTTTGTATAAATTAAGCTAAAACCAGAATTCAGTCATTACTAAAGCATCTGTAAAGGAAAACCTTCTGTATTTCTACGGTGGAAGTATAGAAGAGCTTAGCTATATCATGATACCCATGATACAGCCGAACATGAAGCAACAACGAAGTAATAATTAAGTGCCAACAGTAAAACCTTTAAAAATTTATCACTTTTTATGATTTTTTACTACTGCACAAGAGATGAAACAAAACGGCGGGATGCAGCAAAAATATAATCAAAGATGACCAAATTACCTGATAAAAGTTCAACCAATTCTAAAAATCTAATTTAATTTTTGAAATAAGCATGCCATACGATACATAATCGCATCCTTCATCCACATCATCAACAACTTGTCCTTCAAATCATCACTTTTATAAAAGTTTACAAAATTCAGATTTATGACAGATGCACGATAAGGATAAGAGAGAGAGATTTAGAGTGTTCTATTCACTTTAACGATATCGTCAAAACGTAGCAATTCGCATAGAATAAAATGTTATTCTCTACAAAATATACAACACCTAGCTACTATCTAGATAAGATACATACATATTTCTTCTACTCAAAGAAAGGTGAAAAGTTCAAATTAAATTCTAGCTCAATCATCACTTCAATCATAATAGCTCACTTCAATCATAATAATCGGCCAGCCATTGCACAGATACGATCAATGAAAGTCATTTCATGCTGTAGTAGCTTCTTCTTATTTGTAACTGATATTTTAATAAAAAGAAGAAAACAAAAAAAAAAAAAAATTTATTGCACTCTAAGGATACATTTAAGCGCTGCAGACAAAGATGTGTGCAATAGATATAGAAAAATCAGCTTGAAACTGAAAAACGCAAATGTTAATACCAGCGACCAGAGGCTCTCAAAGAAAATTGCGATAAGTGTGGATATATAATTTTATATTTTTCTTTTTTTTATTTTTTTTTTTTTTTGTTAAGCTGCATAGAACAGGTGAAAAAAGTGAGGAATAAAAATAAACAAATCTACAAAAACAATGTTTGCAGAGATGGCTTTGCAGAAATCAATACAATGAAGAAGCAGTGTTTTTTTTTTTTTTTTCTTATAGTATGGTATGTATGTATGTGTGATGATAGCAAGCAGCAGCACTGGCAACAAAAACAATATATTTAGCTAACATCCTCATCATCAACAACAACAAAAACAACAGCAGTAACCACAACAAAAGCAATGCCAGCAGCAGCAGTTGCAGCAACAACAACAACAACAACAACAACAGCAACAATAACAACAACATTAACAATATCATCGACAACAACACAGAGCATCATTTTCACCAACGACTTCCATGTTGAAGCTGTGCAGAGACAGCGACTATTTTTGTAGACAATTTAGACGAAGTTGTTCGTCTGCGGAATGAGCGGAGTATTGCAAAGGTTCTGCGGGACAACACTCTGCTGAGGGTGCAACCCTGTGTGTGTGGCAGCAGCAGCAGCTTTTCGTACAGAGTTCTGTGTGTTTGGAGCTCTGGCTAGAAGCTGAAGAAGAAATTCCCGGGCAAACGCTTGCGCGCTGCTGGTTGGTCCTATGTTTAAAAATTAATAAGAGTCGCTTTATCGTTGTTGCTGCTGTTGTTGTTGTTGTTGTTGTTGTTGCTGGTGTTCTTTTTAAAATATGTACTATGTTGTAAAAACAGCAAGAAAAAAATATGTAGGTTCGCACATCCTTAGCACAATGGCTGGATATGCTTGCTGTCCATCTACAAAACAGTGAGCGAGTGAGTGAGTGAGTAAGTGAGTGAGTGTGTGTGTGTGTAAGTGTGTGTGTGTGTGTTTGTAAATGAGTGTGTGTAAGGTTGGCTGTTTTTGTTCTTTTGGTACTTTTCTGCTTTGGCGTTTTTGTTTTTGCGCACGTTTGCACGGTTCATGGCGTTCATGGCGCTAATGGCATCTGATGCGTTGTTGTTGTTGTTGATATTGTTGTTTTTTCGTGCTCCACAAAATGGATTAAAAATTTAAAATGTTACATACAACAGCAACAACATGTTGTTGGTACTTTGGCAATGTTGGTCATAATATAAAAATCATATTCACCTTGTTTCTTCAGCGCCCCTTTACGAGGACGCGAGGGCGATTTTATGCGGCATAAACAACAACAACAACAAGAACTACACTACATCAGTGTTTTTATTTTTGTGCTTGTTTTTTATTTTAAGCCTTTACTTTCGCCTATAAACGACAGCGTCTATAAAACGCAGTGAAAAGCAGAAGAAGAAAAAAAAAATGTCCAGCCTTTTGCTACTTTTTATGCCTATAAAACAGCAGTTGTTGTTATTGTTGTTGTTGTTGTAACATTGTACTTTGTACATGCATTTAATGTAGTTGTTTTTGTTTATTTATTTTTTTTTTGTTTTTTTTTTTTCTATTTTTTGTTGCTATATTATGCTAGATACTGATGAATATTGTTGGCAGAGTTAGGCGAATGGGACACAAATACAGCAATTGCTGCTGCTGCTGCTGCTACACCTAGCACTTCTACTGTTGTTGTAACACAGTTTAATACTTTGTTTCATCTGCTTGTTCTATTCCTTTTTTGGTTGATTTTATTTTTTTTCACTTGCCTCTCCACTCTATGTTGCTGCTCAAGCGATGCTAAGCTGCGCCTCTGGCGTAGACATCTTTAATGATGAGAAAAAAAAGAAGCTGGTTGCCAGCTCAGTGCAACCAGCTTGAAATGCTACATAAAACGTGCAAGCTGAGGGTAATTACGGGTCGAGCATATAAGTTAAAAAAAAAAACAAAAACAAAAACAAAAACAAATATAAATGTATAAGAAATAAAAATAATATAAAGCACAATAAGCCATAATAATCTGCATCCATGTGAATTCTGTTGGAATACTTTGTTCGTATAACTTTAAGCTGGATTTTCGGAAAACACCTTTAAGATGTGTCGTGTTTCTTTATTCGACATATTGAACAGCAATATGCATTTTTCCAGATTTGTCTCAAAATGTGTCCCTTTTAAAATTATGTTTTCTTGATTTCAATTCCTTGAATAGGCTTTTTATATATTTTTTTTTTTTTTACATTTTTTACGCCCACTTTACACAAATCATTGTAACTGCCTTACGCTCAAAAATCAATAAAAACGCTATATAAGACAATTCTGAATTTATGATACTAAAATTTTGCAATTTAAATTGCATATTTATTGTCAGTAACTGTACTTAAAATGGTCGTGGCCACTCTATAAAACGCCCACTTTATAAATATGATAATTCTTTAGAAGTACATGTTTTAATAATAAAACTTGGTGTATAGATGCTATGGGTCACTTCTACTTTGACCGCCCATCTATATATATATATATATATATATATATATATGGGCATTTCCATAGTCGCGAACGTGACATTCGTACGCTTTTAAGGAGCAAAATAATAAAAAAAAACTCAAAACAAATTTTCTTTTTTTTCAAGTTTTAGATAGCATTTTATAAGCACTATATTTAGAACAAAAAGTTAGGTTCTCTAGATTTTATGTTTCCAAATTATTAGCAATAAACATGGCATCGCGAACGCGACAAAAAATGGAACTCGTTTTAGACTACATTTAGAAAAATGCAAATATCTGCGAAACGTAACATTATATTTTAAAGCGGTTAATTGTAAATTAAATAAAATTAATGTGGCTTTCAAGAAATATTTGTCATGTTGACATATTTCCATTAGTTTTTTTTTTATTGAGCTTAAGCGTGATCGCGAACGCGACATCTAGCACGCGACATTTTTTCTCATCATGTTTTTAATAAGAATTACTTAAAGAAATTTCAGCTAAATATTGCATTACCTACCAAAAACATCATAAATATTATTTGTGAGTTTTATCTTAGTAATATTAATAAAAAAAAAAAAAAATACATAAGAGGCTAGTGAGAAAAAATATTATATATCTTTGTAACACCACCCGTCCTACGTATGTGGTTATTTACTTTATGAAGACTTTTTTACGCCCACAAGGAGGCGTGGCAGATATAGAACAGTGCATAAATTATACTGCAGTATCACCTTCTAAGTTGTTTTAACCATGGCATCCCTGTTTTTGTATGTCCCCCATCTGTTGACATGATTACAGCCGTTATTATTAAGTTATAATAATGAAATTCGATATTTTAGCTTATATCGTAAAAATAGAGATCATGTTTGAAAATTATCCAAATAGGATGAAAACCACGTTTACCTTCCATACAAATTGACGTTCTCAAATTGGAAAATTTCTTAAAAATCTATTAAAAATCAATCCAATGACTTGAGAATTAGCTCATGAGCTTTATTTAGAACTATTAACACTTAGTAAAAAATTCAGCAAAATCGAATGCAACCTTTCCATACTTCCCATACAAAGAGTATTTAAAAATCGTTGCATGATCGCGAACGTGACACACTTTGATAATCAATATTAAATGTTTAGCATGATTTTTACCTGCAGTAACTTTGTTTTTACGAAAAGGCGACCAAATTTGATTTAAGTTACAATTTTCAGACACTTGCTTAGAACGATCACGAAGTTCTGATAACAAATGATGATTTAGGTACAAGAACGCGACATTCGAATAGTAATTAAAACAATATAAAAAATTTACCGTAAATCGTGCTTTGTTTGGTATTTTCTTATTTTTTTTTTTTTATAGTTTATAGATGGATTTTATAAGAAGAGTGCAAACAAAACCTTAATAAATAAACCAAAAATACTTAAGAGAAAAAGTCCTTAAAAGCAGCTAAAAGCAAGAAAAACATATTTCTCAGATATTAGGCCAATTTTCTCAAGATAAAAACTGAAATAAGTTTTAAATGTAGTTAATTCTAAAGCAAGCATTTTTTTTAGAAATAGTAGCAGGTTTAGAATAGTTTAGAAATAGTAGCAGGCTTTGAACAACGGCTTAGAAGACAAACAAAAACACATAACTACAAGAATTGCACACGCCACCAAACAACGGTATGTAAAGCAGGGGTATTCTCGCAGTATAGCAACGATGCAAAATTTGTAAAAGTGCAACCTTGCAAAACTGAAATACGCAACAAATTACAAATATTGTGAACATTAAAAAAAATACCGCGAACAGGCGAAAACAAAAATTTAAATACTTACTCTAACGCACACGTACTAAAATGAACAAATTTGTCTCAATCAGAGTGCACGGTTGCGCGTCCACTCAAAACATGGCTATCACTGTTGCACAAATTGCACGAATTGCAAAACTTGTATCGCTTGTATTCTGGATTCTGCAACTTGTAAGGGTTTTGCAAGACAGCGAGAATACCCCTAATTAAAACAACAATGTTGCACACGCGCCGAAATATGAACAATAACAAAGCCACAGCACAATAACAACAACGTAGGAGAGCCAGAGCTTGAGACAAAGCTAAGAAGTAAACACGCGGCTTAAGGACAACAACAAGAAACTGGTGCACAGTTATAGCCGATATACATTGACTGCAACATGCGGCGAACAACAAACGTCAAAAAATAGAACCCATGTCTTCTTATGTACGTATAATTTTTGCCTGCAGCACGACAAAAAGAGGATTCGACGACAAATATTGCAGCCGCAGACTTCAATATATTTCTAATTTGACAGCCGACAAAAGAGTACTCTGAAGTTTGTTTACGTTTTTGTTTTAATTATATTCAATCTAGCTGTGCGTTTTCCTTTGTGTGAGTTTTGTGATAATTGTTTTGTTTTAAAATAAGTTAATAAATTAACTAAAATTCATCAGCAACACAGCAATATAGATTGTTGTTGTTGCATTCATTATAATCAAGTCGTCAAGAACACTGCGACAATTCTCTCTGACGACTAGTTTTCGTTTTGTCGGTGGATGCATGTTGCAGTCAATGTGTATCGGCTATTATATGTGCAAAACATTTGATGAAGAATCGCACAAACAAGATTCCGTTAGCAAATGCAGCGATTTTTGTGCTATAAAAAGGAAGGCTGAAGACAGAATCGATCTCTTTGATCGCTGATCGTGAAAGGTAAGACATCCCTTCCTATTCTTTATTCCGGGTTTCGAGCTTCTCTAAGCGGTTACCCAAGTAGAATTAGAATATTATTTATAAGTTCGGGCTTCGAGCTTCTCTTAGCGTTTACCCTAGAAGAACTAGAGAAAACTATATGTTTCGGGTTTCGAGCTTTTCTAAACGGTTACCCTAGTAGCACAAGATACATCCTGTAATCTAAAAATCCCACCTAAACTCCTAAAACCCCACTTTCACGAGTCAGCAAACGGAGCGGAAAACACCGGAGGACCGAGAAAACGCAGGACATCGCAGGAAAACTGAAAGATTAGTAATTATAGTCGAATAATAATAGTTGAATAAAAAGAGCTAAATAATATAAATGAAAAATTTATCAAATTTATAATTATAACATTAATCACAGTGAATTCAAATAATTAACAAGATATGTATTAGTTTTAAAAAGTGCTTTTGTTCTTAAATTTAAAAATATTTTTGTATAGAACCCTGGGTATCCGGCGAGATAAACCCCGGCTTAAAAACTTCGTTACAACCTGCATCTTTTGTTAAACACAGAATTTTCGATAAGAATAAACATGTAAAAATAACGGCAACAGAAAAAGACAAGTGGCTCATTCCATACAGACGAGTGTGACGTTTTGACTACTTTATCGTGGTGAAAATGGTAATAACCGGTTAAAATTTTAGCAATTTACTAAAGGGTATTTTAGAAGATGCCCCAAGATTTCAAAATACTAAAACATAATGCAATTATTTATTCTAGTTTAATGGTTACATTCGCTTAAACACCTGGGACGGGTGTGACGAGCACAAGTTTAAAAACTAAAAATTCTGAGTTTAACATTGAAATTCAGTCCATCTGTCACAATGAGACCATTTTTGACTTGCATATATTCAAATTTTATATATTTTCTGTTGAATACCAGTGAAAAATATTTTGAAATAATGGCGTTAACCATTCTTTTTTAAACTTGTAAATGGGACGGAGGTGACTTAAGATTGTCCCGGGTGTGACGAGTGCGAATGATGTGGGAATTATATATAAGAACTTAATGGGTATAATAACTTTCACTTATTTTTGACACTTAAATCAAAACAATATGTTTTTAATTAATGTATTATTTAAAAAAAAAATATTTTTTTGCAAAAAATTTTTTTTGCATGAATTTTTTATCAAATTCATACCTGTACAAATAATTTCAAGTTTTTAATATATTTAAAAAAAAAAATATTTTTTTGCAAAAAATTTTTCGCATGAATTTTTGATCAAATTAATACCTATACAAATGATTTCGCTATACATAAATTTACAAAACTTGTTTTAATCAAAGAATTTATTCATATACTTGCAAAAATTTCATTATTAGAAAAAAATTTTGAAAACCGTTCCCGGCTGTCAATTTTATTGCATAATAAAAGCACTTTAATAGCAGGAATGAACAGTTTGAGCAATATTAGGTGCGGAACAGATAGCTTATTTTTTTATGAATAAAGATTGTTCCAAGTGGTGGTCACTATTTAAATAAATGCTGTCATGCCTACTTTTGCCTCCAGCTTTATCAATAAAAATGTCACAGCGCTAACTAATACCCAAATTATCATAGCACTCCGCTACACATACAACATTCTACACTTGTTTCTATTGATTCCCTCTTTCTCTCCTACTTATCTATTTCCCCATTTCCGAACCAAGGCTTGACTGAATACGTTTGACACCTGAAATGCTTGGTTCAAAGCTAAAAAAAAAAAAAAAATTAGGGGTTAAAACTCGATTTTGATTTGAATTTTGAATAGAGCACAACTCTTTATTTGAAAAATTTTCAATAGATACAAAAAACCTCCTGCACCTAAAATGCAGAAACTAATAGTGTCAGGCTGCAGTAAAGAATGCACTTTGATATAAAAGGTTATACAACATGTCCAATAATTCAATTCTAATATCTAACTGTAAGTTCATGAATTTTTATTAATTTTTTTATTCCATAAATATGCTCTTTTCGAACTGCATGTGTAAAATTTCATGAAAACTTTCAAAAATATGTGGTACTTTTAATAATTAATGTGAATATAAAGCTTTCTGTAAAGTAAGCTCAAAGTTCTAAATTTCACTAGTACGTGCGCAAACATATCATATTGGCATCTCTCAGTGGTACGGATGCGACATTCGCATGAAGAGTACTTTATTTTAATGTTTTTCTTTACTTTTGGTTGACCTTTTTTGGGAGATGCCTATATGTAAGCTTTAGATACGAAAATAATATAAAAGAATTATTTTGTTCTATAATAAAATACTTTCGAAACTTAACATCATTGTATCTGAATGAATTTGTTGAAAACATAGAAAACAAGAGCAAACAGGGTGGTAAATGCTCAAAATTTAATCACTTCCTTGGTCCCTTTTCGAAATTGATTTTCGAAATTGATTGAATTGACATTATCATTGCAAAAACGGCAGCAACTCATTAAATTTTTAATTTTTCTTTGACTCAAAGCTATGACTATTAAGAATGCAACGTTCTTTCATCTCAAAATTTTGAGATGTGCCTTTTTCAAAATGCATTTTTTTTTTATAAAAATTAAAATAATTAAAAAAACATAAAACATTTTCAAATTATTACATTTTCAAATTATTACTAAAGGAAATCTTATTGAATCCTGCCTTAATGAATCTCTTTTGAAAGGAATTAAAAAAAAAACATTTTTCCATCTTTTTTGAAAAAAATTTAATAAAGATATTTTTAAGTATGAAGATTTGAAAAATAACGGCAGTTTTCAACATAGTTTTTTGCGAAATAAATAAATTCGTTACAGACAAATTTTACAAAAATGTTTAAATAAACGTCAATGAACAAAAAAAAAACACTAATGAACACAAACCTATATAAAAGTTAAGTAAGTTTCTGATTGATTTCTTTCTTCTTCTTGGCATTTCATTGCACAGAAAACTATATTTATTACTCAGCAAAAACTTTTACTGTAGTTCAAATATGTTTTTATGTAGTGTACAATTTTTGAAATTGTAAGAAGCTTGAGTAATAATTTTCTTCAAACTCAGGAATTCTCTGACAGAGGAATATTGCTTTCAGTCAATAAAATATTTTATCTTAAGTGAATAAAAATTAAATTCTATTCATTAGAAAGCACATCAATTGAGAAGTCATAAGAAATCTCGGGAGCCTCGGTAGTCAAGTGATTAGCGTGCTTGACTGCCAACCCAGAGGTTCCGGGTTCGAATCTTGGTCTAGCCATGGTCCTACTCTTTTACCTTTCTTTAATTCTTTCCTCATTTCTAATCAACTGGAATTAATACTTCATCAATATATACGGCTTTGGAAGTTGTAGTTGGTAGAAGAGACGTTTGTGGAATGAGATTGCTTAAAAACTCGAATTGACTGAGGTAAAGGCATAACACTTGTCTCAAATTCACATTCACCACTTGATATAGCACTCCACCACACATACAACATTCTACAATTGTTTTTTCTTGATTTCACTTTCTTTCCTACTTATCTATATCCCCATTTCCGATCCAAAGCATATTTCACTGAATCTGACACCTGAAGTCCTTGGTTAAAAGCAAAAAAAAACAAAAACTGATTGCCCCTTTTTGACAGTTTTTTTTTAATGTTCGTCTAGGTAAAAATTGCTAACAGGAAATTTGAAAAATTTGTAAAAAATTAAAGACTTTTATGTACGATTCGAACAATGGAATAAGTCTGTTTTGAATTCTGCATAACTCTGTTTTTATTGAATATATTTTTTTGTTTGTTATCAAAAAGCTTTTAGGAGAAAAAACTGGTTTATTTAAAAAGAAAGTCAAAATTATACGAATAATTTGCAAGAAACATAATTTTTCAGTGCATGAAAAATGACACATTTGGTTGATACCATTTTTTATTTTTTTTTTTTTTAATGTCTTTTGACAGCTGATTGTCAAATCATTAACCAAGCCAAGTGATAAACAAAATTGATTCAGAGACAAAGTGATAAAAAATTGTTAAAAAACGAATGGTTCCCACAATTTCTTAATAACGTACTTCTTAATATATCACTCAGAAATCGTTTTCTTCTCATTTGTACTTCGTTTTCACATTAACAATAGTTTTTCATAAATTTAAAAAACCAACATTATCGAATGCATGGAAATTTGTTAAATAATTAAGTAATATTATAAAAGTTACATAGTTTCGAGTTTAAATTTTTTCATCGGCTTAAGTTCCAGCATTGTTGTACAAAATTAAATATTACTGTATGATGTTGTCTATGATGTTTATTAGTTGTCCATGATATTTATTGGATCTGTTATGTTTTAATATAAATTTTCCAAAATTTAATAACTTTACTAAATGTATGTGACAACTCATTTCATATGATTAGAAGTCCTTTTCATATTAAGAACAATGAGTTCATTTGTCTCTTTTTCCATTTATTTGGAATTTGTTATTTTAACTTCAAAGTTTTGTTTAAATTTTCTGCCAACAAGTTAACATATTTAACAAAGCTCTACTTCAGGCAAACTCCTAGCTCCAAACCAATGTAAACATTGTTAAAAATTGTAAATAAAGTCTTATTTGTTTTAAAAACCTTTCATTCATTACCCTAACCAATTTCTAACCAAAGTCATTATAGCTGTAAATTTTTCTTTACCTCAAATTCAATTCGAATATAAATAATGTTACTCATACGCCACGCAACACTATTCTTAACAACTGCTGCTTAACTATGCAAAAAAAAGTCATATTTATATAATTTTTTTACGCTAAGCTCCTGCGCTTAGTTCAGTTTTGTCCTTGTGCCCCAAAAACATTAAAGTAATTAATAACTGTTTTGCATAACGCTGACCCACATCTCAATTAACAAATTGGGTAGAGAGCAGAACACTAGAAATTCAAGTAAAAACAAAAACCGCGAACGAAACAAGAGACGACAAAATTGAAAGCACACAAATCTGCTCTCTTTTATTTTCAAAAACAATATAAAAACACAAAAAAACAAACATAAAGCTTCTTCAGAAACATGCATAATAAAACCATAAGTTAAGTAAAATGCAAAAGTAACAAAATTCTTAGCGCTTTTATATGTACTTTCACACACAAACACACAAACACACACACACACATAAACGCATACTCATACTCATGCAAACACGCCTTCTTTGCTAGCAGCTAGCACTCAACGACGCATAACAAAGCTTGCTGCTACTGCCCTTGCCGCAATCCATTCGGAGACTCTTGTGGGCTGGCAGTTCTAATACGGTGTGCGGATGCAAGACCGTGGAATACACTTCGATTATGCAGATTAAATATTCAAAAAATACACAACAGCTACAGCACGACAACAATAAATAAACAACAACAACAACAACAACAGCAGCAACAACCAACAATAACAAAATCAACAAAAGCGAAAAAACGCACAGCATTTCAATGAGGCAATGTTTTGCTCAGTCGTGCCGCCATTAAAAGCGACAGAAGTAAACTTCGCAATCGCACTCGCATTCGCGCATTTCTATTAAAGCGAGACTCAGACGCAGACCTCAGCCACGAGTGCCACTATCACCCACACTCTGTCGATTGCTTGTTGTCCCCTTAACAAAAGCCGCCGCCAACAGCAGCATACAAAAGCTCAAGGCTGCATTGGCGTATTTAAGGTTTGATAACATAGCTCAAAGGACCCTCTTTTGGCTTAAGGATTAAGTTACTTAAGCTTTACATTGTATGTAGATGGAGTTAATCCTTCGGACACAATTTTGCACAACACCACTGCTTGTTTGGCTGTGCCACATGAGTGCTGCTTGCTGCAGTCTAAGGGAAGGTGAAGGACAAGAGGCTGGCTTGATGCTTGCACGCTGGGTTGGCCTGGTGGTAAAGTCATTCCGAGACCAATTTGAACTTTAGTAAATTTTTTTTTTCTTTTTGTTTTTAAATAAACACAATCTGCAATGGAATTTTGCAAATGTACTTCAAGTTGAGGTTTTTTTTTTTTGTAACATTTCGATGTTGTTTTTATTTTGATTATTTTGGTTTTTTTTGTTTTTTGTTACATTTCAAACTCAAATGAAAATGGCATAAAATTAAACAGGGTTGCCATTGAAAGCATTTTAAATTTTATTAACATGAAACAAGTTAACAAATTAAGTGAATACGTAATGCTTGCAATTAAGATAATAAGACAGAACAAATAAGTTGAATCATTAGATGAGCTTAAGAATCCGAAAAGAATGTTCAATTTTGAATGAGATTTAACAAAAATCACATAAAGTATATAACAATTAGGAGCTAAAAGAGCGGGAGGGTGGTGGAATATTCTCTTTGGAAAATGTTCCGTGTTAAATGTTATTAGTATTGGCAAAACAGCAAAACAAGGTTAGTTGTTGGAAGAGTACCTCCTCGTTTTTGGTGAGAGAGCGTGTATAACTAATCTACAAATGCAAAGTCTTTATTTGTTTTACGTGCTCGTCTCTTCACTTTTCTATTCAGCATTTTATGCTTGTACAGCTGAGTAAAGATTTTTGTAACAAATTGAAGTTAGCAGCTTTGGTAGTTTTTAGCTAGTCAAACATTTTATTGTGTTTAAAGTTTGATGCGCCATATTTTATTTATTATTGTTATTTTAAAAAATTGTGAAATTTTTTTGTTGCAGTCGGAAACTTATTTTAATTAAATTAAAAATTTAATCAACAACTGTAACAACATATATTTTGGGAAAATAAAATAAAGTCAAGTCATAACTTGACTAAAATTTAAGCTAAAGGCGGTATGTAGTGAGGCAAGTGAAATAAAGAGGTCTTACCAGTAGTAGTGGCATCCGAAGCTCTCAAAGAATATAACCTCAGCCACTGTATTTTTGGCCTTGAGTGTCTTTTAATAAACAATCACCCTTTTGCAAATAACTCAAAAAAATTTTCTAAAACCTTAATGAAGAAACCGTCATTTATGCATTACATATTTTTATATAAAAATCAGAACACTCGATGGCAATCCCTGACAAATAAGCTGCACAAAAAATTTTAATCAATCCATTCAGCAGTTTTTTATAAAATTGCTCGTTGTTATATTCTTGACGCTACACCAACATATCTTTTGGACCAAATAACTGTTGTTGTAACAAGAGTTACTGAACCTGTTGAAGAAAACTACACATACCTAAGCTGACACTTTCTGCAATACTTATTCATTATTCAGTATCAACTATATGAGAATCATATCCGCCAGCAAGTGATCCAATGTAAACCCACTTTAAATAGCATGTTTGTTTACATTTCAGCTAAACGTGTTTTGTGTGTACGTATTAACCTTTTGCACGGGTACGCTTGAATTGCGTTTCAAGCCACTCATTTGTGGTGCAAGCCTTTGTTATGTTTTGCTCTCATCAATAAAATTAAGCGTAACATTATAGAGAGCACTCGTCGCTTGAGCAGAACAAGAACAAACACAAACCGAATCAATATTATGCACAATTCGGCAAAGAAGAATGGACAGGAAAGTTATGTAAACAACAGCAAAATGCTTGGTGTTATGCGTGCTCTTTAGATTTTAGACATAAGGCAATGCTAAGCAAACAGTAAACATGGCTATATTTGAAGCCGACGAGCAGTGTGGCCACGACCAGAAAATAAAAGAAGCTAAATTGGCCAAAAAAGAAGTCAAAAAAAGGCTAAAAATTTTGAAAAAAGAAGCTAAAAAAAATCCAGATTTTTCATACAACTTCAAGTTTTATTTTCGTTTTAACATAACATTCATTTTTAATATAGGTACATCAGTATCATAGGTACAAATTTGTAAAAAGCAAAAAATCATATGGTACATATTTATAAAGCAAAATAATACCAGCCTTTTTAATTCAGAATGACTTACTTTTCATTAAAAAAACTAACTTTTCATTGCATTACCTTTCATTTCATCATTTAATTATTGATGAAAATAATATGTATATTGAATTGATGTATATTGATGTATATGTATATTGAGTTCTATTAAGAATAATTTGCTCATGGGAATTGTAAAAGAGAGTTCTCATGTTTAAGACAGCAGGATACAGACATCACATGTTATGTTAAAAGTTTAACTTAAAACACTCATGAATATTCACGGTTGATGAACAAATTTGTTTAAAATTTTCCAAAACTTCTTGAGCCTTAAAAATGGGAATCTCCTTTTTCCAATTCTCGGGAGAAATTTCAAATGAAATTGAAGGTTTGGAAATTTTATCACTGTCGTGCTAGGAACTTATATTATTTCAACATAGTTTATATCTCAGATATATTATTCCCTCTTCATCAGATCAATCGGAGGAACTGCAGCTTGCATAAGCACTACGTGAATCTAACAGACGTATGAGATCATCAGTTACCTCAAAGTCATGACAACATTTTTGTAATATTTTCAGTGAACATCGAATATTATGCAACGAGTTAGGCATTTTAATTTAAAATCTATTTCTTTGCTTAGTTTTTGCAATTTTCATTGCACTAAAAAGCGTTACTAAGTGATAAAACTAAGAAACTGAAAACCAAATTGACGAGCTCAGAAAAGGATTTTCAGGCAGCGAGTTTTAAAAGTGCTTTACTTCTATTCAAAACTCAATTAAAGAGCACACGCTTGACCATTTACGTGTCAATAGTTTTCGCCATTGAAGCTCAATCGAGGTAACTTCGTCTGCGGAACATTTGCAAAATGAGAAAATATATTTAGCTTAACAACGTTATGAGAATTTTCAATAGAAAAAAATCGATCTAACATTCATTTACATGTGAAACGAGAGAGCTCTTAAGGGTCCTGCGTTGCTGCCAGATGCAAATTTTTATGACTTCACACTAAAAAATTTGTATAGAATTTTTACACCGATCGGTGTTCCAGAGAGTCCTACACCGTTCGGTGTTAAAAAAACACCGTGTCAAAATGCTAGAATTTTATATCCGAAAGGGGACATTTTTCACACCAATCGGTGTTAATAACTAAATATCCGAAGGATGTTTGTGTCAAACCCTGTCAGGTGTTTATTTAGAACACGCAAAATTATGATTTTTTTTTAACACCGAAAGGTGTAATTTTTTACTATTCGGAAATATGTGTTTTTAGAATTTTAATTTTTTCATTCAAAATGCTAAAAATAATGTTAAACCAAATATAATGGCATTCATGTTCAAAATTTGGATTGGATTAAATTCTATTTAAACCGTTTTTTTTATTTTATTACTTTGATGTCAATTTTGGCCAGAACTGTTTTCACGAACATGACTTATAATTCTGGACTTTTATTTTCAGTCTTGGGAAATTTCAATTTTCAATTTGTTTGTCAATGCTAACGTGATTTCCATGTTGCTTTTCTTCTATGCCTTTCTTATTTTACACCGATCGGATAAGTTTGTCATATCACACCGGGTAAGTGATGTAAATAAACACCGTTCGGTTTTTTAATTGTTAATTAATCTAAAAAAGGCTGTTTTCAAAGTAAAAAAAGGCTAAAAAACACGAAGCTAAATCGTAAATTTCGAGGCTAAACCGCAAATAAAAAGGCTAAATCTAGCCTCGAAAAGGCTAAAATGGCCACACTGCCGACGAGTGCTCTGCTGTACTCGTCTGTTATCATTACATGAGTTCAATGAGCTCTGATTGACTAACAGAGTTCTGTTAAGCTCTGAACTCTGCACTGTTGGCTGTAGAGTTGTGGATAAAACGAGTGCATTCGTGTAGAAATTCTGAGAAATTTGGACTCAACGTTGAAATTTAGTTGTTTCCGCCGATTTTATCTTCAGACGAGCACATATCAGGAACGGTTAACGGTCCTGTCTTAAGTAAGGTGGGGTTTGTTGATATACCGTGAGAAAGGTGATTTTATTGCCTTTATAATGGACTCTCAAAATAAGTTTTCTGTGAGGTAGTTTTTGTGCTAGAAGCAATAACTTGAATCAAAATCGTGAAATAATAATTGACCCCGTAGCTCCTAAAAAGTTGAAAATAGACCCCCCCTCCCATACGATTTTGATATTACCTTTCGATATTACTTTTCACCTCCGTAAATAGTTGCACTCAGTTGCGGGACACCTTGTATTAAAGCTGCAGGAAAACGATATTTAATAACGATACGATAATTTGATCGAATATTTTTACATGTCATCAACGAAATAAAATCGGCCAAGTCGAAGATGTGCATACCGAACCACGGACTGGTGCAACCATTGCATAACAATCGCGAGTTCTAACCTCGGACTCATCAATTGTTCTGCTTAAAAATGAGTTTTTCCATAGATAATATATTAGAACTTAGATAGCCATAAAAATGTCCTTAACATTTTGTTTTAAAATGTGGCAACTCCTCTTGGTGACAATAACTCGCCACAAGTGTTACAACGTTTACAAAAATTGCAGTTTTCTGATTGTTGTTTTTAAAAACTTTTTATTTAAAAAAATGCATTGCTTATGACACATTCGTAATAAAATGTAAATTTATTCAACAAAATAAGAATATAAAATTTTTTTCTCAAAAAAATCTTTATGCTGAAAATTAAGAAGGGTTTTTTTTGGTAAAAAATTAATATATTTTAACGGTTAAAAAATAAACACGCATTTGCAAGTCTTAAAACTTATTTTTTTAAAATCTTTATGATTTTGGCTTCTAGAAACAAAACAAAATAAGTGCACATATGCGCAACTTTGACTTTTATCTAATATTATAGAAGCGGACCTCGTATGGAGCTCTACAATGAATGGCTGCTTGTGAAAAATTTTAAATTTTATAATTTGAATATTTTGAATTCTTGTGTTTTCTTTTCACTTAATATTTAAATTTAATATATCATTAAAATCATTCCTCTAATTTTTCATTTGATGGTTGAAACTTCATGTATCAGAAGATTCTGGTATCTTTATTATTATAAAAATATGTTTAGTAACATTTTTTTTTTTACTTTTTTTAAATAATATTGCATCTGGGTTCAGCGTACAAAATAATAAACAAAAACATCACAAACTCTAATTTTTGTATTACTGGTAAATTAATTAGCGCTAGGCTCTCACTTTAGACCACAGAAGATTGGTTTAAAAGTTATTCCAAGATTTTTAACCGTGTGCGTACTTATAAGTGTACAGTATTCTATAGACCAATAGTCAACAATCGGCTGTTAATTTGAAAGTTTCATTCTTTGGATGGTATTTAAGAGTGAAATCTGTTACTTCCAGGGACCGTTATAATTATGAGCAATATCGAAAAAATTAAGAAATAATGATTATTTTATGATTTTTATTTTTTTGCTCCGATATAAAAATCGTTTTCTGATTTTTATTTTTTAAATCAAAAATAAAAATTATTTTTAAGTTTTATTTTTCTACTCAAGCATAAAAATCATTTTTGATTTTTATTTTTTTTACTCAAACATAAAAATCATTTTTGATTTTTATTTTTTTTCCTCAAACAAAAAAATCATTTTTGATTTTTATTTTTTTTACTTAAGCAAAAAAATCATTTTTGATTTTTATTTTTTTTACTCAAGCCAAAAAATCATTTTTGATTTTTATCTTTTTAACTCAAACAAAAAAATCATTTTTGATTTTTATTTTTTTTGCTCAAGCAAAAAAATCATTTTTGATTTTTATTTTTGAGACAAAAAATAAAAATCGAAAAATGATGTTTATGGGTTTTTTTGATTTTTTTTTGGTCAGAAATAGAAAGAAGTTTTGATTTTTATTATTTCGCTAAATAAATTTAAAGACTTAAGGATTTTTGTTTTTTCTCGTAAATTAAAAATAGATTTCACGAGCTTTCTTCTTGTTAGACATTCTTAATAGTTATGTTTTTTTATCTCTTCAAAATTTGAAAAGAAACTATGATGATATTAAATTTGATATTTATATTATTGAGAATTTTTAAAATGACAGTTATTAATTTTTAAGAATAAAAATTTGTCCATTTGTTGATTGCTCTTCAGTGTATTATAAATATACTTATATACATAAATTATATTTAAAGGTGAAAATGGCAGAGATTTACCTTTGCACTCAAATTAAATATTGGCGAATTATTTGTCTTAAGTGCGATTTGGCATACATTATTTTGATTGGATTTTTAATAATTAATCGACCTTTTTGAGGGTCCAGATAAATTGAGGAAATAACGGAAGGATTTTCCAATATTTGTTCTTCCCTTTTATCCAAAAATTTGAACAGCAACCGGCTGTTTTCGCTATTGTTCGATTGAACTTCAAGTTAAAGTTGCATTCATAATATAAAAACATCACCTAAAAACAGCTGACTCGACTGTAGTCTCAACGTTGTTGTATTAACTGGTTTAAGCGTAAGCCCATATTTTCTTTGAATTTCAATTTTTATGAAAAATTTACACATGCCCAAGTTTTATTCCTTTTAAATAATGAATTTTTATTTTGAGCAAAAATATTAAAATCAACAAATAATTTTTATTTTTGAACAAAATAAATAAAAATCAAAAATAATTTTTATTTCTGAGCAAACAAAATAAAATTCAAAAATAATTTTTATTTCTGAGCAAAATAAATAAAAATCAAAAATAATTTTTAACTCTGAGCAAAAAAAATAAAAATCAAAAATAATTTTTATTCCTAAACAAAAAAATAAAAATCATTACGTTTAACGCTTAACGCTTAAAAAATAAAAATCATTATTTTTTCTGAGAGGCAACACAAATTCCAACATTTCGGTATACTCAACTCAACTTTTTTCCGACGCTTAGAACATGCTGATTTTTTTCATTAAAATTTGAAAAATAATCATTATTTTCGGTCCCTGGTTACTTCTATCCATGAGTTCTCTTTTGTAACAGCATTTTTTTCCATGAGTACAGGCTAGTTTATTTCCTAGTCACCGTAACAGCAGCAACAGCCGCAATTCCTCTGAACACTGTAAAGGGAAGAATTCATTCTAATTACTTTAACATGGCTGATAGAAGATGGAAAATAAAAGCAATCTGTACCACCGCCCAGAAACTTTTGAACCCAGGAAAGTTTCCAAGTTTTTGGAAACTGACAACCCAAGCAGAACTCATGAGCTGCTCTTAAGATCCCATAATGACATAGCCAGAGTCACGGCCACCATCACTGGCCATAGACAGTTGCGATGAACCTAACGAAAAAGATACACTAACACAATTCTTATGTGGTTGCCAGCTATACAAGATCTTAGAACGGTAACTAAACATTTTTTCCAACAACCTAGATGAATTATGTACTGCTTATATGAATAACATTCTACAATTTCTCAAACGCAGTGGATGGCTATGATACACATATCAACCCTCTAGTTGCATTAAACTTCCAAACGCACATCAAACAAAGGTTTAAGGCATCAAGACAGAGCTAATTAGATACTACTAGGAGTAGTAAAAGTCACTATACTTACCAACCAAATAACCAAGTTTAATTCCTTGAAGATAAGGAATTTTCTTATGCTGTGAAACATCACATATTTATACACGAATATTGCATAGAAATATATTTTTTGTGAATCTACGAAATCCTTAAGTAGATTCTACAGAATTCTCAGATACATAAGAAAAATTTCATATTTATCTGATATTGTAGTATCTATATATTAGAGACATTTTAATTTCACACTCATATTTCAGGTCAAAGATCATAAAGCTTATAGATTTTTGTACAACCATTTCATATATTACATGAAAAAAAATACCTTTACAGATCGCGTCATATTAACAGTCCTCATTGCAATACACATGAAAATAGATATGAGAAAAGCTTCTAATATAAGCTTCTAATATAAAAATTCTACTGGCAACTCTGTATTGAAATTTTATCTATTTTTCTATTGAAACACAATGCATTAAAATCAATTAGATTGTTTTTGTTAGTTTTTTTTTTTTTTCAACAACTAAACTGTCACAGTACAGTGCAATAAAAACTGTTATAACACGTCTATTTTATCGTTGTCTTTTTTTTTTTTTGTTTTTCTTGATATTAAACAAATATATTTGTTAGCTTAGTATTGTAACTGTTTAATAAACATATTTAAGTGTATTGCAAGCAAGTATTGGCACAATAGCACAATAATCGGCCATCGACTGACCAAAAAACAATCGACTCACGTACGCAATACATGTGCACGCACTTGTTTTTTATTATTGTTGTTGTGCTTGTTGTCATAGTTGTTATTTTTTGTAGCAGTTGTTGTTTTTTTTTTTTTTATTATTAATATTATTGTCATTCTTTGTAGGCCCACAATAATAGGCCAAACAGCTTGAGGCCATTTTGACATAGTTGACCCTGCCCTGACCCCGCAACTCTTTAAGCCCTCTTAAACAACACTAAAGCTAGCATATATTCTGTTACAAGTTAGAGAGAATACGTATAAAATTCTTGCGTATAAAATATAACTTTTATGAGTTATTTGTTATTTTCACTACGAGTAAATCAAACTTTTAAACATAGTCAGCATATATTAAAAACTTTTCTATCGGGTATGCTTTTTTGTTTTTACAATATTTTGCTACTAATCCAACTTTTTCTTCCCCCAACATCTTATTTTTAACAGGCTATATTTCACTCCTTAAAACATGCTTATTTTTATTTTTAATACTTGTTTCGTTTGTAGATTTTTTGCGTTATTTTTTTCAGTTTTTTTGTGCCTGTTTTTTAAGTTTCTAATGATAACGTGAGAACGCTGTATTTTTTGACTGGGTATCTTTTTTGTTGCTGTGTTGATTGTTGTTTTGGGCTTTATGCTAGTTTTTCATGCGTTGTGTTTTTTGTTTTTGTACACTGCTTCATTTCTTCGTTAGTGCTTTGGAATTGTTTTTTCTACGGGTTTGTTTTTGTTGTTACTTTAACTTTGCTTTTTTGATGCGTGCAGCTCAATATCCTTCAACGACGCCAACGAGTGACTATCAGTCCAGTGTTGCATTGAATGGTAAAATAGGTGGAGGAGTAGAAGAAATATTTGATACTTAATGCCTGATACTTGAAACTAGATATATGATACTTGACTCATGGTACTTGATACTTGATACTTGAAACTTGATACCTGATAATTGATACTTGATACTTGATACATGATACTTGATACTTGATACTTGATACTTGATACTTGATACATGATACTTGATACTTGATACTTGATACTTGATACTTGATACTTGATACATGATACTTGATACTTGATACTTGATACTTGATACTTGATACTTGATACTTGATACTTGATACTTGATACTTGATACTTGATACTTGATACTTGATACTTGATACTTGATACTTGATACTTGATACTTGATACTTGATACTTGATACTTGATACTTGATACTTGATACTTGATACTTGATACTTGATACTTGATACTTGATACTTGATACTTGATACTTGATAATTGATACTTGATACTTGATACTTGATACTTGATACTTGATACTTGATACTTGATACTTGATACTTGATACTTGATACTTGATACTTGATACTTGATACTTGATACTTGATACTTGATACTTGCTACTTGATACTTGATACTTGATACTTGATACTTGATACTTGATACTTGATACTTGATACTTGATACTTGATACTTGATACTTGATACTTGATACTTGATACTTGATACTTGATACTTGATACTTGATACTTGATACTTGATACTTGATACTTGATACTTGATACTTGATACTTGATACTTGATACTTGATACTTGATACTTGCTACTTGATACTTGATACTTGATACTTGATACTTGATACTTGATACTTGATACTTGATACTTGATACTTGATACTTGATACTTGATACTTGATAGTTGATACTTGATACTTGATACTTGATACTTGATACTTGATAATTGATACTTGATACTTGATACTTGATACTTGATACTTGATACTTGATACTTGATACTTGATACTTGATACTTGATACTTGATTCTTTATTGTAAATACTTCATACTTCATACTTCATACTTCATACTTCATACTTCATACTTCATACTTCATACTTCATACTTCATACTTCATACTTCATACTTCATACTTCATACTTCATACTTCATACTTCATACTTCATACTTCATACTTCATACTTCATACTTCATACTTCATACTTCATACTTCAAACTTCATACTTCATACTTCATACTTCATACTTCATACTTCATACTTCATACTTCATACTTCATACTTCATACTTCATACTTCATACTTCATACTTCATACTTCATACTTCATACTTCATACTTCATACTTCATACTTCATACTTCATACTTCATACTTCATACTTCATACTTCATACTTCATACTTCATACTTCATACTTCATACTTCATACTTCATACTTCATACTTCATACTTCATACTTCATACTTCATACTTCATACTTCATACTTCATACTTCATACTTCATACTTCATACTTCATACTTCATACTTCATACTTCATACTTCATACTTCATACTTCATACTTCATACTTCATACTTCATACTTCATACTTCATACTTCATACTTCATACTTCATACTTCATACTTCATACTTCATACTTCATACTTCATACTTCATACTTCATACTTCATACTTCATACTTCATACTTCATACTTCATACTTCATACTTCATACTTCATACTTCATACTTCATACTTCATACTTCATACTTCATACTTCATACTTCATACTTCATACTTCATACTTCATACTTCATACTTCATACTTCATACTTCATACTTCATACTTCATACTTCATACTTCATACTTCATACTTCATACTTCATACTTTATACTTCAAACTTCTTTATAATAATTGATACTTGGTTCTTAATACATGATACTGATTCTGATCGGTATCAGTATCATACTTAGTCTTTCAATCGTAGTTGTGTTGTACTTGATAAATAACGGTTTATAAATTCTCTCTTCTGCTTCAACAGAACTTCAATTTTCTCTCCAAAATTATAAAACACGGCAACCCATGGCATATTTTTAAGGTGCTTCGACCAACACAACGACACACGGAACTTTGTTGACGAACTGTAACAGTGTCGTTTGAGTGTGTGTGTATGTGTGTTTGTTGTCGCCTGGCGATTTAGCGATTATGTTGTTGTAGATTTTGCTGTTGTTATTTTTTTGTGGTGTTGTTTTTTATTTTCTTATTCTAAAGAGTTCTATTCCCAAATTTTGAAGCGCCCCGATGTGCGATACACACACACACACACACACGAACTTAGCCTTTACACACAAAAGCTGTTCGCTACAGATATTCGCAGAACCTTTTATGCATGTTTGTCAGAGTATCTGTAGCTGTTCGCGGAGCCTACAAACAAAACAACTCAACAGTGCAGAACCACACCAGAGTGGAAATGAAAAAAAAAAAAAAAACAAACAAATGGAAGAATAAAAAAGCTTTTTACTTTTCGTGTTGGTTAGACGAGCGCCTCCTGCATTTGTTCGTATAGGTGCGTGTGGGTGTGTGTGTGAATGTATGCTGTAGGAAAAACTTCGTTGCGCTTCGTTATCCTTTGTCGCAGTCGGTTTTTCACGAATTTCCTAACTCAACTCGAAATCGAATCGCGCTGGTCGCACCCTGAATTTTCAACTTCGTGATGTAAGTTCTGGGGCAGTCGGTCTCTGCACAACACGCTGTTTTAAGCTCCGCTCGCTCGGTCGTTTGCTCGTTCTATTTGTGTAAAATCAGCAGCATTTATTTATAGTTCATTTTTCCTAAATTAATAATCACAAAAATAAATGTAATAAAACAAAGTTTTATCAAAATTGTTAAGATTTTTGCATTAAAAGCACAACAGAGTTAAATTTTCTTGGCTATAGAAGGCAAAAGAAAGTTTTCCTAAATATATATAGATATATATAGATATATATATATACATATATATGTAAGAATTTAGTATGGAAAATTTGTGCTGCAGCAGAAGTACACAATTTTCCATAGTCATATATATATATGTATATGTAAAATTATATATTATAAAGTGCAAATTCGCGTAAAGCAAGCATAAAGTTGACAACAAAATTCAAAAAAGTAAAAATATATCAAATCAAAAAGTGTAAATTGGTAAAAAAAATGTAAAATTGAGCAAATGTGAAAAATTAAAAATTCAGGCTAGCCAACTTTATAAAAGCTAACTCCAAAAAAATGTGTTCAGAAATGCAAAAACAAATATTAATCAGTTTACATAAAAAAAAAAAAAAAACAAAAATCAGGACGAGTTTTTCGAACGCCTTAACTTCAACACTTTGCTGAAAATTTTAATATTTTGCCATGAAAAAAAATTCCATATGAAAATTTTGATTGAAAACCCAAAAAAAAGTGCCAACAAATTCAAATTCTGTATACTGCAAAATATTCTTTGCTCCTTTGCAAAGTTTATTTTGCTCGAAGTAACAGCATAAAAAAAAAAATAAAAAAAAAATAAAAATGTGAAAATTCGCTCTACACCTACATGACACTCAAATGCGCCATGATAGTGTTTGTTCGGGAATGTGTGTGTGTGTGTGTGTGTGTGTGTTTGAGTGTATGCAGGAGGACTCTTTACTTCACTCGTAACAAACACACACGCACCCTTGCAAACACGCAGAAACATAAATCAAATCCTGCATAGAGCCTGCAGGAACCTACAGCATTTCAACGCTGTATGTTGTGCAGCTTATTTTTGTTTTTGTATGCGTGTGTGTGTAGCTTTTTTTCTGTACAAAAATTGAATGTATATCGACTGTGTTGAAGTATATCTTGCATTTGCCAGCTGCCAAATGTAGTACTAACAGCAGTTCACTTGCAAGCCCACAGCCAGCCAGGTTCCGCACCTAGCAGCTAGCATCCATCCAGCAAGTATGCCTCTAGCTTTCAACACCACTTCTAATGCGCAGCCGCTTGAACTGAGCCAGCCGCCTTTACCTTGTTTTTCTATTGAGCTTATATTTTTTTTTGGTTTCATTAATTTTAATTCAATGTTGTTGCCTTATTTTTGTAACATCAAACAACACACAAATAAAAAGTAGACCAACAGTTAACCAATGCGACAATCTAGTTAATAAAGCTGTAAAGAAGCTTGTTAATTTGGTCATTTACAAATGATTATAGCTTCTAGGTGTTCTCTAGAAAAACGAATAATAACATAGTCTGCAATTAAGTCAACTTTAGTGCTGAGTGTAAGATTTTGGGAGTTTTTAAAAATTACAAATAATTATAAAAATTAGCTTTAATGCGACAATGACATGTTTGATATGTTTTTAAAATTTCCTGCGAATTGGAAAAGTTGCATATTATTTATTTGCATATTTAAGTTATTTTCCAAAATTGGTACTTTTAAGAATTTTCTTATTATTTTAATCTTAATTTTTAATTGATCGTATTTCACTAAATAAGTTATTTGAAACGAACATAAATAGGAGAAGATTTTAAAAAATTGACAAACCTTTATTTTAATTTCCGCAATATGATAAGGTTTCCAGTGAATAGTTAGCAAAATATAGAAATTTCAATTTTATATAAAATGTCTGTCATTTTATATGTTTAAAATTCAACGATTTAGATACAGTTTTTAAGATACATTAATACATAGAATGAAAAAAATTTTGCACAACAATAGGGAATAGTTTACATAATAATTGAAAAATAAATATTCCACAAACTTTACTAAAATCTATGCAGTATTTTTTAAGCAGTTACGGCATATTAACGTACTCTTGAACATGTTGAACCTTATAAAAGAAAGAAAACTAGAAATTGTTTAGATGTTTAAGAAAATACAGTGGATGTCGAATATTATTCGTTATATTCCCTTTATAACGAAATCTCTATACAACGTATCCATTCTTGAAATGCATTGGAGAATCTAAACAGCGTACGATGGAAAAAAGAACAGTTTCTTTGTTTTTTTTTTTACTATTAATGCCGGATAATAACAATATATACGTTCTAAGAACCTTGTAGGAAAAAGCTGTGGACCTCAAAATTGCGCTATCAAAAAAACAAGCAATTATTGGCTTTTCAATAAATTAATTAATATTATTATATAATCTTTTTATATGTTTCATATGTAACATATATTCCGAAATAACGTACTTTTCTACATTCGACGCCACTGCCCAACTAACACATGAACTTCGATAAGGCTAGGAAAGTTGAATATTCGACAGCTGCAGCCTGGTTTGTGTTTCTATAAAGCTTGCAAATAGAAGCTGGCTTGTTGACGAAGATAAAGCTGATATAATAGCTGTATAAAGTATTTCAGAAGTTAATATCAGCAGTTTTATAAAGGCTTATTTCAAAGTTTCCAATAAGCTTAAAAATGTTTGATTATGGAAGCTTAAGAAGTTTTAATTTCGAAAGAGCTTCCGTTAATAGAACAACCGAAATTGCTGCCTCTTAGTCTGCAAAAGATTTCTATAAATCTTTAAAAGAAGCATTATCAAAATTACCGTCAGTTTTGTTTGAGTGGCTCTTTAAAGCTTTCGAAATTATGTGAATCGAAGTTGGAATCTCTCAGCCTGAGAAAACAACGCAGTCAAACTTCAAATAAAATAAAGAAAAAAATTAAAAATACCAAAAAAAAAAATTGGAAAAATTATTTTTTTAAATTGAAATTAATTGTTTTTGAAACTGTCATTAATGAAATGCCAACTTCGAAACTATTCAAAAACGTAAAATTTTGTATTGAAAAATATCATATTATTTTTTAAACTGTTGATTGGCAACGCAAAATAGAGCGATAACTTTAGGGTTGTTTTAAAAATCGTAAAACCTATCAGAAATTGATTTTGTATGTGAGGCGGCAACCTCGTTTATACTGAATAGAAACTTATAACAGGCTTCTATTTCAGTAAGAGCTTGACTGAAAGGTTATAACTTCGATTAAGTCTGTGGTGAAGCTACTATTTCCAATAACTTTCGGTAAGGTATGTTATTGAAACTAAAGCCTCTCGCATGTATTATAAAGAAGCTCTAATTTCAGTAAAAGAAATAATTTATTTATTTGAAAATTTGACAGTTGCATTTCGAAGCTTATATTTCTAATAAGTTTTGATAAGGTTTTTAGTAGAAACTTAAGTTCTTCGTATGCACAGAAAAGACTCTCAGTTTCCATAATCATGAAGTCATTCAGTTTTAGCTCTTCGCATATAAAATAGAAATAGGTCGATAGATAACCCTACAACCTAGCATGCGGTAGGTTGCGGGTTCAAGTCCCATGAGTGCATGGGAACAATTTTGTGAAATTTTTAATTAATAAAATATAATTAAATTAAAACATTTAGCTTTAAAATTCAAATTAAGTCAGGTAAAAGTTTATACAAAAATTTAAATATCATAAAAAAAAAATCAGAAACAAATTTCTTGCAAATTTTTTTTTTGTTCATTTTGAAGTTTCGGTAAAACTTACATCATTCAATTTGGAACAGTTTTAAAGAGGTAACTTTCCGAAGTTCATTAGAAATACATATAAAAAGCTTTTATAAGCAAGCACGCCTTTATCATACGAAAGTTGTTTGCGAAGTTTAATAAAAGTCCAAGAAGTTTCTATTAAATAATAAAAAGTTCGCCTTTTTGCCGTTATAGAAGTCTATAAGTGTGCTTTCAGAAACTACGTCGTTTTCATAATGAGTTGCTGTAAAGTTTACTTCAATCTTTATAGAAGTCTTTGTGCTACACGGAGAAAATTATTTTGCTTGATCAAGCCATTACTTTGCTTAAACGCAAATCAGCAAAATTTTGCTCAATAGCGGTTTGATTTTAGAAAACGTTTTCTAAATTGAAATTACTTCTCATATAATTTGAAAAAAGCAAAATAAAGATAAATTTTAGCAATAATTTGCTTATTTATTATAAATTCAAATAGCAAATTTTGATTTGATTCAAGCCAAACTTTGCTAAGTTATTATAAGGTAATTGTGTTCAGGCAAAAGCAAAATTTGACTCAATGTAAGCAAAAATTTGCTCAGTTATTATAAATTGATATAGCAAATTTTGAATTGATTCAAGCAAAAAGTTGCTTGGTTATTGAAATATAAAACAAAATTCGAACTATAAATAGAAATACCGTGGCATGCAGGTTAAGAGTGTGGCTTAGCATGCTCGGAGCCCGAGTTCGATTCCCAGTCGAAATGGCCAATTTGTTTTTTTTTTATTTTTTATAAATAGAAATAGCAAATTTTGGTTTGATTCGAGCAAAAATTTGCTCAGTTAATATAAATCGAAAAAGCAAATTTTGATTTAATTCAAGCGAAAATTTGCTAAGTTATTATAAATTTAAATAGCAAAATTTGATTGATTTTTGCTGAAAATAAGCAATATTTTGAAGTGGCTGAGAATTATGCTCAAGTTTTGCTTAATCTCCATACAAATTTAGCAAACAGTTTTCTCCGTGTAGTTGAGTGGATACTATATATGTTTCATTGCTCTGCACTTCCACTGTAACTAATAATCCTTAATTTGAATTTTTTTTTTTTTTTTATCTTTTAAGCCATCGTAGATCCCTGTTTCAAACTAAATAGGGGTATTCACACTGACTTGGACAGTTGGGTACGGGTAGATTGAGTACTTTTATTTACTGCGAGCACATTTAACTGCAATTGAGTAATTTGTAGAATAACAGCTGATGAAAGATGATTGACAGCTAGAAAAGAATTGGCACCATATTATTCATGACATTTTAAAAGCGCAAAATGTAGACCATTGTACGTGCGTAAAAAAGTTATTTTATAGAAGAGTAATTTTTAACATGAACTTTGCGGCATTTAATAATTTGTATATCAAAAATTTTAAAATAACTCATTTTAACACATTTGTCTATTTTATTCACTTATTATTTGTTTACTTTGTTTTAGTTTTTTGTCAATTCAATTATTGCCTACTTTTGAAAAAGGTGGTAACTCATGAAAAAAGAACTCAATTTGAAAAGAAATCAATCTACCAAAACAAATCAGGGGTTCAGCTAGAGTAAATTGGTAGATGGGTACTTGGGTACAATGGCACTTTTACAAAAACAAAATATATGGCATTTGCCAATCTACCCAACTACCCAAGGCAGTGTGAATACCCCTAATATATTAAAATTTAAGACAGATTTTTTTTTTGCATTTATTTTAACTGGATTAAATTTAACACTTGAATATTTTCTTCACTGCATCCACTTCCATTAAAAGAATTTGTAATCATTTTGTTTTAAGTAATTTTTTAAAATAAATACAAAATGTTTACAATAAAGTAATTGCTTTAAATAAATTTAAAATGTTTAAGATGGGAAAAACTTGGTTTTTTATAAATAATTTCATAGTTTTTTAATTACGATATAATCTGCTTAAAAACTAACCCCATCTTGCTGTGCTACGAAAAAGCACACCAACGATAAGCAAGACACGTGAAGCCAGAACCGCACACAGGGGGGATTTCGGGATTAAACCTCTTCCCCCCAAATGAATAACAAAGAAAATTTATAACGGAAATCGATTACAAATTAAAAAATTTGAGTAAAAAAATTTTTGAAATTTTATGAAAAATATTAGAAGAAGTAATAGAATCTTCAAAAATAGCAATCAATACTCTGCTTAAAGAAATTCACACTGAAATCAATATAGAAAATGATTAAAAATTATTATCAAGTATTTTTTAAATACCTTTATTATTTTCAGCTTTTGATTGTGTTATAAATTGTTTTGATAATCATCGCTTAATATTTGCAGAAAGCACTACTCATAAAAGAATAACCACAATATCAAAAAACACCACACTAAGGGAAAAAGTTATGTAGTCAGTACAGAGACAGCTATGTAAAATCTATGCACTTCAACTTGTATGAGAACGCAACAAGAGCAGTATTTACTGAGTAAAGGGAGCGTGTACTGACTACATATCAATTTATTCACTTTTTAAAATGAATAAAAAATGTATTCAATACATCATGTTATGTGTTGAATACATAGCAGACTTCAATAGATACAAGCAACGTGTACTCAATCAACGTGTTATGTAATTTTTTACAAAAACTTTACTCAATACATAAAATATAGACTCAGTACACGTCCCCCTTATACGATTGAAATGACACATTTATTCAGTACTTAACATATGGACTCAGTACACGTATCTCTTGCACATCGGCACACGATTTTGCTGTTTTATTTCATTCGTTTTTTGATTTTCAAATAAGCAACACCTCCAAAGCCTTTTTAAAAATCAGATTGGGAATGAGTTTATCCACTGTACTCTAGAACAAAAGGGATGATTGGATTAGAAATAAATGGCGGTGTTTCTATAAGTAATTGCCAATTATTTTGTGAAATCTAATCATTTCTTTATTAAGTTATTTATTGCATGTGTTGAGAGGATGATTTACGCACAGACATTATGCATGTACTCATTGCATAAAATTATGTTTTTAACATATGTAATGAGTAAATGATGTATGTACTCATTATATAAATGTATGCACTAAAAATATGTAATGAGTAAATTATGTATGTACTCATTACATAAAATTATGCATTTAAAATATGTAATGAGTAAATAATGTATGTACTCATTGCATAAAATTATGTACTCCAAATATGTAATGAGTAAATTATGTATGTACTGAGTCAATAATTTATGTAATACGTACATAAGATCTTTACTCATTACATAAAATTATTTGTAACAGTTTGCGATGAGTACATAAAATTCTTTATTGACTACATAACCGCTTGAAAGCATTTTGTAGTCAATAAAGATTTCAACATGTACTCAATACATGAAAAATGTAAAATTTTTGTGTGCAGAAAACTATGCGATGATTACATAAATTTATGTATTGAGTCCATAGGTTTTTCTCTCTGTGCATATATAGAGCAAAGCACTGACCTGCAATACTGTTTTGATCAACGCTATGTAATGGGAAAACATTAGTTATTTTATAATACTTCATAAGAATTCTAATGAGAATCATTTTATAATTTTGATTTTAATTCTATTCTTCTTATTTAGATCCACTCCAGTATTTTAGAAAATTGTAGCATAAAACAACACCGGAAGTCGAAAGGCAAGCGTGTTTGACAACCAAACTGGGTCCCGTGCTTGAATCCCGAACCAGCTATGGTCCTTCCTTTAATTCGTTTCTCATTTTAAATCACCTGAAATTCAAAATTCATCAATGTATACAACTTTGAAAGTTTTAATTTATGGTAGAGAAGTTTGAAGATGGTATTGCTGAATAACTAACGCTGCCATCTCTATTTTAAACTCAAAAAAAAAAAATACTATTGCTCGTTAGTTTAAAGACTTAAAACTGAAAATTTGGCATTTTCATTGACAAAATTATAAAATTTATTTTTAAATAACGGAAGTGCAAATATAATTTTTAGTCTAATATATAAAAATCTCGTATCACAGTGTTAGTGTTTGAACTCCTCCTAAACGGCTGGACCGATTTTAATGAAATTTTTTTTGTATCTTGGGTAGGTATGAGAAAAGGTCGTTAAGTATGTTTCGTTCTTCTACCCGCGAGGGACGTGTAATTTTTTTGAGAACACAATTTTTCGGTTTAGCTTTTTACCCATAAGTCACACATCAATGAAACTCGTTACGAACTAACTATTTAGTGTCCTTTGTAAAAAGGGCTTGGCACAACCCATGCAAATAATATTTTTGATAACAAATAGATTTTGAACTAAATGTCGTATAACAATGCAATTAAGTTTGAAGTTACTTATTAGCCAGGTCCAAATTGACACGGGTATTGGAAAACGGGGCATAGTTTCTCCCATTTAATTAAAATTTTCGATACAGAATAGCTATGGAAATAAAGAGCAAAGAACATTTTAACTCAGAATGGAGTTGCTATTTGGTGGTGTACTGCTACTGGAAAACTAGAACGGGCATAGTACAAGGGTTGCAGCAGACAGCAGCAACGCGTCGGGTACAAGCTAGTAATTTAATATAATGTAAAAACTTTTTGTTTTTTGTAATTTTAAAAACAAAATGAACTTTTCACCAACTAAAAATTACGATGACCAAATGATACCCTGCTAACATTTGGAAGACGATTGGAAGATTAGATCATTTGGCGACGCGCTAGCGATTCGCCTAAGGGTTCTTTGGAAGATTGATCGCTTTTCAATCGCAGAAGCGATGAATGAGCGATTCTCAAAAAATTTAAAAATCTTCCTTCGCTCATTATGGCGATCGTTGGAAGATAGATCGCCTTTCGATCGTCCAAGCGATGAATGCGCGATTGACAAAAAATGTTCAAAATCTTCCTTCGCTCATTCCGGCGATCGTTGGAAGATGGATCGCTTTTTGATCGCCCAAGGGATGAACGCGCGATTCAAAAAATTTCAAAATTTTAATTCGCTTATTCCCGCGATCGTTGCAAGATTGCTATTTAAAAAGCTTTCAAAATCTATCATTGTAATATGAAGCAGGCTCGGAAAAATAGTTTAATTTAGTTAATCAAAAAATTGAACTTTTAAAAAATTTCATTAAACTGTGATAAAACAACGTCTGCAGAGACCGCTAGTTCAAACTTGCAACAACTTGTAACATTCAACAACGATGCTCTGCAACAAACAAAAACTCCTTCTGCCAATTCGTTGGCGAATCTTCACGCCGAATCGCTTAAGTCTCCTCTCAGCGAATCGTTCGCGATACTTCCTGGCAAATCGCCTAAGACTCTTCTCGGCGATTCATTGGCGAATCTTCCCGGCGAATCGCTTAAGACTCCTCTCGGCGAATCGTTCGCGAATCTTCCAGGCGAATCGCTTAACACTCCTCTCGACGAATCTTTTATGAAAGACTCTCAGAAGAGCTCGCCGGCGATCGTTTCATCTTTCAAGCGATTCGCTGGAGATTCTCAGGCGATTAAAAATTTTTGCAGAGTACGTTTTTTCGCCCACAAAGCAATTTTTTGTAAATTCTATGTTTTAAAGCCTATGTATTTCTTTGATTTTAAGAAAATTTTCGAACTTTATGCAAATTGGTTCAAAATAAAAAAATGTATTTCAATTTGTTCATATATCATACAATACCACTATTGGTTATTGGTATGAATTTGATACAATATTTAGTGACGGTTAATTTATTTCTAACCGATTATTTATTAAATTATTGAAAATGCGAAACAAACCATACTTAGGCGGTACATTTCTAATGTATTGCAAACAACGGGGCTTCATGTGGAATACAGAATATATGGCAGTTCCACGTCTAAGAAAAAAAAAATATAGATCTATGTTTTGTCCTTTAAGGGCGTAGATCAAGACAAAATTTATATTGTAACAGTGTCCAACAGGCACACGAGAGCCTGATGAAGTCGGCCGTAACCGACCACGGGTTGTTATCAGGCGTGGATTTAGGTGGGGGCTGCAGCCCCCGGCCCCGAGCAGTTAGGGGCCCCGCAGGCGCTTATATATGAAGTGCTTATTGTAAAAACGACATGTCATAAAAAACATATTTTGAAGTAATCGAAATTCGAAATACTCTTTAAAGTTTTAAAAAATTATATTTGTAGGAAATCATAAAAAAAAACAAATTGGCCATTTCAGCCCTTGAAAGGCCTTTGACCGAGCTTCTTATGATCAATTGTGTTGTGTGTGTTAATAAATGTTTGCACACAATTGACCGACCACTGGACCTACATGTTTTATGCCGACTCCGAACGGCTAAAGTTCATGTTCCCAAGAAGATTTACATGGCATTATTTACTCTCTGAGGTTTGCCATTGTCTGTAGAGAGGTGGTGACCGATCAGAAAAATTTTTTATTGAAAAAACTTTATACCGCGGCTGGGGATCGAACCCGGGCTTCAAGCATGCTAAGCCACACACTTAACCTGTATGCCACGGTCACCACTTGGGGATTTCTGTTTGCACACAATTGACCGAGAACTGAACCTACAGCTAAAGTTCATGTTCTCAAGAAGCTTTACATGGCATTATTTACTCTCTGAGGTTTGCCATTGTCTGCAGAGAGGTGGTGACCGATCAGAAAAATTTTTCATTGAAAAATCTTTTCGCCGCGGCTGGGGATCGAACCCGGCCTCCAAGCATGCTAAGCCACACACTTAACCTGCATGCCACGGTATAGGAAATCATAGTTATGCTTAAAATTTCTATTAAGTATAGGGCCAGAATTCATCTGATAATGATCGCAGTATTTTTAGTAGATGTTGAAAATTCATCAATAGGTGCACATTTCAATGCAACCAAACTAATATTTGGAAAAATTAGATACTGATTTGATAGCTGCTTTCTTCACTTATCGAATTTCTTACAGATTTGCGAAGTGAATTTTCAGGGTTTGAGAATAGTGCTAAGTACGTGAGTCAATTTTTTTGCCAAGATTATTTTCAATTTGATTGGTGCTGATAGATTCAAAATCGAAATTTTTTGCTTTAGTTGAAACGCTAGCAATTTGATAGAATAGAATTGAGAAACAGAACTGAAAACATAACAACACATAACAAAACTATTTGGATTCTTGTGCAAATTAATGGATATTTGCAATGACAGTATAATCAAATGATACTCAAATGGAATTACTCTGTGAATTAAATCACTTAATTCCGCTTATGAAATCCGCTATCTTTCTGAAAGATGTTTTGTTTTTTTTTTTATAAATATCAAACTATTTAAAACAGAAATAATATGGTCGCAGGCATGATCGATATTTTTCCAAATGTTTATAAAGCCTTCCGATTGCTTATAACAGTACCGATTGTAAATTTTGAAGCTGAAAGTTAATTTTTAGTATTTAAAAGAATAAAAAATGTTCACCGATCTTCTATGTTACATGAACGATTGTCGTCAATAACCCAACTTTGTATTGAAAATGATTTTTTACAAACGATAAAACTTTGACGAGTTGATAGAACGTTTTGCCATAGTTAAAAAGAGAAAAAAAATTTTAAATAAAAATTCAAGAGTTATGAATTTTATCACTTTGAGATCAATCACTTAGAATCACTTAGAAACACATCGGTAATTTCCTGTCAAAAGGCACACTTTTCTGACATCACAATTTTTGTTGAAACTTTTAAAACTTTTTTGGTGGAAAGTTCATCAGAAAAACAAAATAACTGCGTACTTTGTTTTGCAAGTTTATTTTTTTTTTCAAAGTTTACACTCTCAGAAAAATTAAAAATGATAAAAAAAACTATATAGTATAAATAGTATGTATTTAAACCGCTCTATCTTCTAAACTGTAAGTTGCACAGTCAAGAAACTCGCTTATAGTTTAAGTAACTTGAATAGATCTTTCTAGTGGATCTTTCTAGATTTTTTTTAAAAACTCGTTTAACTTTAGTTTTCCTATTTATGTATATCCAAAATTTTACTTCACACAAAAAAGTTATTGTTCCTTATTTTTTAAATACAGAATATGTTTTTAATATGAATAAACTAACCTACAAAGTTTCAAACAAATCGGAAGCACTAAGATCAGATTTTGCTTAAAATTTATCGAAATGATATGGAATAACCGATATGTAAATGCGTAAAAAGTAATATTTTGATTATTAAAATTTCCGAGCTAAATGCTCTGACCTTCAGTAGGCCCCTTGTCAATTTTAGTCCCAGGCCCCGCCATGTTTTAATCCGGCGCTGTTAGAGGGCCTTTATTTTTTGACATAATATCAGTTTTGAAAAAAATTAAAATACTTGCAAATATCTCTTTAGCGATTGCACCAAAAATACAATTCCATTCATTCATTCCCATTCATAAAAAAATAATCTTTATACACATATATAATAAAATATCCAAAAAATTCGTTTTACGAAATTTAAAAAAAAAAATGTATTTCTAACTTTAAGACTTGCGTCAATACAAGCATATTTGCCATGTTTACACAACATTAAACGAGAATGAATAAAAATAACAAAAACAAAAAAACAAAAAAACAAATTGGCCATTTCAGCCCTTGAAAGGACTTTGACCGAGCTTCCAAGGATCGATTGTGTTGTGTGTGTTATTAAATGTTTGCACACAATTGACCGAGAACTGGACCTACATGTTTTATGCCGACTCCGAACGGCTAAAGTTCATGTTCTCAAGAAGCTTTACAAGGCATTATTTACTCTCTGAGGTTTGCCATTGTCTGCAGAGAGGTGGTGACCGATCAGAAAAATTTTTTTATTGAAAAAATCTTTTCGCCACGGCTAGGGATCGAACCCGGGCTCTCGAGCATGCTAAGCCACACACTTAACCTGCATGCCACGGTCACTACATAAATATAAAAATAACAATTTGACAAAAAATAAATATAGTCCCAAGAATATTGCCAACGCTCAGTTTTCTACCGTTTTTGCTTCATGTTCTCGAGTAACTCCAACAACGATGTTTTACTTAAATCAACTGTTTGTAAAAAATTTCAAATACTTTTGCTTGCAAATTCATTAATTTGAACAACACACAGTTGCTAGGGAAAGTGCCCGTGGAGAGATGGAAAAATCTTCCTTTGTTTGATTAAAAAACTAGTATAGAAGCCCGTCATACGATGGGTCATATTCAAAATAATTAAGTAGCAGACGATATGACATTTTTCATTCACTTCCAATGTTGTTTTGTTTCTGTCTTCGTCAATGTGTCCTAACTCATAAATATCAAATAAATTTTGTGTGCATACTCTTAGGCTAACAATTTTTCATATAAAACAGGTTCTGGTTCAGGCTAGACATGTCTTAAGAAGCATAGCAATAACAACAATAGCAGTTTGAGCAATAAAGAGCACGGAGCAGAACGCTTGTCTTTTATATATTAAGATTTTTACTTTTGAATGTTTTGCAATGAAAGCATATTTGTAACAATCAATCGAATTATAATTCGATATGCGGTATAATTATATGGATAGGTACAATATTGCCAGTGTCTGTCGATTTGAACGAACGTTTTCGTCGCTACAAATTCTCAAAATATATATATAAAAAATCAAGCTGGGGAGATATTCTCAATGGTCTAACTCTGTTAAATATTCACAGGTGTGTAGTAAAGACTATTGAGTACATTTCAAGTGCAATGGGCCAAAATGAGAGAAACATGAAGTCGGCCGTAACCGACCACGGGTTGTTATCAGGCGTGGATTTAGGTGGAGGCTGCAGCCCCCGGCCCCGAGCAGGTAGGGGCCCCGCAGGCGCTTATATATGAAGTGCTTATTGTAAAATGACATGTCATAAAAAACATATTTTGAAGTAATCGAAATTCGAAATATTCTTTAAAGTTTTAAAAAATTATATTTGTAGGAAATCATAAAAAAAAACAAATTGGCCATTTCAGCCCTTGAAAGGACTTTGACCGAGCTTCTTATGATCAATTGTGTTGTGTGTGTTATTAAATGTTTGCACACAATTGACCGAGAACTGGACCTACATGTTTTATGCCGACTCCGAACGGCTAAAGTTCATGTTCTCAAGAAGCTTTACATGGCATTATTTACTCTCTGAGGTTTGCCATTGTCTGCAGAGAGGTGGTGACCGATCAGAAAAATTTTTTTATTGAAAAAATCTTTTCGCCACGGCTAGGGATCGAACCCGGGCTCTCGAGCATGCTAAGCCACACACTTAACCTGCATGCCACGGTCACTACATAAATATAAAAATAACAATTTGACAAAAAATTAATAAAGCCCCAAGAATATTGCCAACGCTCAGTTTTCTACCGTTTTTGCTTCATGTTGTCGAGTAACTCTTGCAACGATGTTTTACTTAAATCAACTGTTTATAAAAAAGTTCAAATACTTTTGCTTGCAAATTCATTAATTTGAACAACACACAGTTGCTAGGGAAAGTGCCCGTGGAGAGATGGAAAAATCTTCCTTTGTTTGATTAAAAAACTAGTATAGAAGCCCGTCATACGATGGGTCATATTCAAAATAATTAAGTAGCAGACGATATGACATTTTTCATTCACTTCCAATGTTGTTTTGTTTCTGTCTTCGTCAATGTGTCCTAACTCATAAATATCAAATAAATTTTGTGTGCATACTTTTAGGCTAACAATTTTTCATATAAAAGGCACTCTAATAGCGAAACAGGTTCTGGTTCAGGCTAAACATGTGTTAAAAAGCATAGCAATAACAACAATAACAGTTTGAGCAATTAAGAGCACGGAGCAGAACGCTTGTCTTTAATATATTAAAATTTTTACTTTTGAATGTTTTGCAATGAAAGCATATTTGTAACAATCAATCGAATTATAATTCGATATGCGGTATAATTATACGGATAGGTACAATATTGCCAGTGTCTGTCGATTTGAACGAACGTTTTCGTCGCTATAAAGTCTCAAAATATATATATAAAAAATCAAGCTGGGGAGATATTCTCAATGGTCTAGCTCTGTTAAATATTCACAGGTGTGTAGTAAAGACTATTGAGTACATTTCAAGTGCAATGGGCCAAAATGAGAGAAACATAGACATTGTTCTCTTAACATTATTAACTGAATAACAAATTTTAAGAAGTCCAGAAATAAAAAAACCCCCAAAAATTGTATCCTGGGTACGCGCCTGCTGAGGGATAAATTTATTTTTAAATGAATAACATAAAATGGCCAACAATATTGGATAATTTCATTTTAAGAAAAATACAGTGATATTGGCGAAGTTATAGATTCTAACTCAAAATGGATGTCAAATTGAGAAATTCTTAAAATAGTACCACCCACAAAGAGGCCGCTCCATATAAGTGAATGCTCAAAATACTGAATTCAGTTTGTTTTTTCCAAACTCGTGTTAACTATTCCTTTTAAATAAATAATTGATGGTTTAACACTTTTGTGACAATAGCTTAACCCATCCGCTACCATTTTTAAGACATTAGTGATGAATTATCATAAATTTAACACAATCTTTCCCTAAATCCATTGGTCTATAGTTAAAAGTAAATTCGTTTATGATTTAACCCTTTTAAAAAAAAAAGTAAACATTTTTTCAAGTTTGTCACTTCATATCTCCTATAATATAAAAGATATAGAACTGAATTTTTGCCTATCAATGCACCAATTATTTGTTAATAAAATGACGTTTATAATTTTTTCTAAAGCAATTTCTTAAAATCTAATTTTGAGCACTCAAGTATATAAAGCGGCCCCTCTGTGCCACCTTTTCAGTTAAAAAGTTGATTTTATCAAACATCAGATAACATATTGCAATAAAGTAGATGATTTTAATTGTCTGTTTAGTTGAAAAAAAAAAAATAAATTTTAAACATCCATTGAACACACCGAAAAATCATTATATTGAGAGGTTCTAATGCGGTTAGAAAGTTTTCTGGGCTTTAATTCGTTCTACGCGATAATTTTTCAATAACTACTTAGAAAAATTTTTCCGATCTCATCCTTCGTTTGATACTGAATAAATTTTTTTGCCGTCTTGAAATTCGTCTATTGGCACAAAAAGGTTTCTAACTTATGAAATAAACTATCGAATGCTTATCAATAATTATTGGCACATAAAAATTGCCAAATTTAGCCATAAATGAAATATTCTATTTTAATACATTCATATCGATGGGGTAAAAAACTAACGCCAACTTTTTCGTACTGATAAAACACATTCAAACGATGGTAGTAAAATTGACTGCCAAGCACATACACACACATACACACACACATACATACATACACAAATAAACAACAATACAATCACTGTTAAGTCTTATGCTATATGCATCTTATATAAATATAGATAAATGTAGGTATAAACTTATTTATGACCTATTCACACACATTCAAGAAGGGCGTACTTGTCGTCCCCTAAGCACGAGAGCTCATTCACTCACCAGCTCACACAGTCACCATTAAAGCTAGCTGGCTTGGCAATTAGCTCTTTGCAGACAAGCACTCGCACTTTGCAGAAGAGTAACGCTTACTTAACTCGTACAACTTCGTTTTTGTTGACAGTGAGCGCAAGTTTGGCATTTTTAAGTACAGACCACGCGCTGCGTGCTCTGAGCCTCCAAAACGGCGGCAACACCTAAAATGAGAAATTTGGCTGTTTTTGTTCTTCCTTTTTTTTTTTTTTTGTTTTTCATTTGATTTTGTTGTTGAGTTTTAGATCCTTTGCAGTTGAAAATAGAACTTGTGCGACGACAAAGCAGCTAAACGTTTGTCGTTGAGGCTTGCTCGTTGTTGCTCGTGGTCGTGTTGGAAAAAGTGTAACGGTAAAAAGAAACTTAGACTTATTCTTTGTGGCAAATGTGAGAAAACTTGAAGTCTTTGGTCCGTGACTCGCCCTGATTTTTCTTTTAATACAAAGGAATTGATTTGTGAAAATTTTGCAGTAAAAGCTTAAAGTGAAATAAAAAAAAATGCAGTGCAGTGAATTGAAAAAAGCATATAAGACCGAATGTGTTGAATTGATTTAAAACAGAAAAATTAATAAAAATATTTTATAAAAAAATTTTCCAACACATCAAAATGTTAAGCAGATAACAAAATTATTAATATTTAACAATTTATAAAAAGTGCTAAAAGTTTTCTTAAGAAAACCAAAGCAAAATGAAGAAGAAACAAAAATTAAGCGTTTAACAAAAACAAAAAAAAAATAAATATTAAAAAAATACCTAACTTTGGTCAAGCAATCGTTAAAGAGTGGTTAAAATTAAAAATAATAGAATTGAACAGGATAACAAACAAAATGTGCACAAATAAACGCTAGAATAAAGAAAAATGTCAGAGCACGCTGTCAACAACAACAACAACGACAACACCAACAGCAACAGCAACATGACAAACTGTTCGTCAAAACAACAGCGACATGTTTGTGACAACAGCAAAGACGTAAACGTAAGCTCAAGTTACAAACGGTGAGATGAACTTTGCCTCAAACGTAAACGGGTGACAAAGTCGTAAAACGTAGCCGAAGCAAAAAAGCAGCACAAAACAACAAAAAAAAGAAACCGTAAATGTAGCAAAAAAAAAAATTAAAACGAGGAGATAGAAGGTTAAAATTAAAACAAAAAGAAAAAATAGAATCAACTTGCAACGTTTAACAAAACAAAAAAAAGGGAACACGAAGAGAGCATTATAAAAATTAATCGGAAGCCAACAAAGGATATCATAAACAAATCAAAAAAAAAAACTCCTTTAAAACGAAAAAATTTCAAATAATAATCTGGCAGAATCCCTAAAAGCAGACTACTTATAATAACAGCAAAACCAAAAAAAATTAGCAGCCTCGCAGCAAGATAAAGGCAACAACAACAACCACAACGACTGTGGCTGTGGCTGGCAAAGTAAGTGCGTCAAAAAACCATTAAGTACGTTGTTGCCAACAATCACAACAACAACAACAACAACAAAAACTACACCAAGAAAACTTTTGTTAATGTTGTTTGTACCTGCGAGGAAAAGCTTCTTAGCAACGACGCACACAATTTCTTGCAACAACAACAACAACAACAACAACAACAACAACAACAATACCAACAATAAAACAAAGTGCTACCAAAACGAAAGTGTGCCGAGAACCAAACCGGATTCGGATATTGCTGCTTAACCCCCAAAACACACACCAGCATAGGCGACAACAGCAACGGCAACAACAGAAATATTCCTATAAAACTTTAGCCCTCTTTAGCCCCACACTCACACACAGACACAGAAACACATACACACACACAAACAGACCGTCGTACACCTAGTTATAATAAACAAAAGTAACTTAAGTGAAGTTAACGCAGAAAATTGTATGCTGCGCAGAAAACAACAACAACAGCAGCAACTAGCACGCAGCTTTATACAACAGCAACAAATAATAAGCTAGAAGCAAAATATAAAAACTTCCGCTAATATAACTGGTACGCAAAGAAAAAAAAAACATATAAACCACATAAACGCACTATCATCATAACAACAGCAGCAACAACAACAACAACAACAACAACAACAACAACAACAACAACAACAACAGAAGCAGCAGCAGCCGCAACAATAACAGCAAGTGAAAACATCTGGATTTTAAGTGCTTTTCAACATAAATAGTAACTCTTAATTTGCAGCAACAACAACAACAACAACAACAACGACTTCAACATTTTTGCTAGCCGCAACATAAAATTAGTACACACACACACACTGACAAAACATACGCATACAAGCAAGCAATCATTTCAAGTCAGCGCAGTCAGCCAGCTAGACACAGCGGATTCGCTTAAAACCGCCTCACAGTCGTCAGCCTGCCTGTTTCCTGCCTACCTGCCGTCAACATAAACAAAACAAACCAACCAACAAACCAGCATCATCATGAGTGAATCCATCTATGAACGGCTCACATCGATGCTGCCTAGGGCGCGTTTAATTACCCTATGGCTGGCATTTAATTTAGCCTTCATATTACAAGAACCGACAAAAAAACTGGCTTCAGTCGATGCAGCGTAAGTAAAAATTTATAATAAAATTATATTTTAATTTATTTTAAAGTTCATTTAACCCATTAGTTTGCATGAAACTTATCGTTAGTGCAAATGTCTGCGCTAGCTTTGCGCAAGAAACATTAGAAGTTAGTGTGAATTATGTATAAAACGAAGCAGCTCGATGTTAAACCGCCTGTCTTTTCCAATCCTTCATCAGAATCTCACTTGAAATATTAAGAACTTCAAAAAATGGATTTATTTCTTTCCTCACATAAAAGAGGGATAAAAAGGATATTAAAAAATTTACGGGTATTTATTACACCACAGCAAAAATTTGATTTCTCCGTTTGGAGTTTTTAAACTTTACTAGAATAGTTCTCAATTATACCCTTAAACTAATCTTACTCAACATATTAAATTTGTACTAACGTTTCTAACATCTCGAAATAAGCAACTCCGGTAAATAAAAGTATATAAAGTCTTGATCAGCGTCACCTCCTGAGTCAATATAGCCCTGTCCGTCCTTCCGGACAAATCTTCTATTGGACCGTTTTGAAAAAATTTACAATTTATGCATTAATAGGTGTTACTATACATAAAGTCGGATTGGAGAAAAAATGGAGAAAAAAGTTATCCGGACACCGACTTTAAATTTAGTTGAACTCTTAAAAACTATTTCTATATATATTTTTTGTGGATTGAAGAAATCCTTATAGAGCGGTTTTTGTGTCTCGTTTTCTCTTTTTGGCCAAAAAGTCAAGTTTTTTGTATATAACTTTACTCTCTTCAGAATGAATAACCAAAGTAAGCAAAAAAGTATAAATTTTGAAGGTACATCAGTGTATCAATGGTGTATCATATTTGATACAAAATTTTGCAATTTTTTGGTCTTCACCAACTCTTTTGAGACCCCAAAAAATTGATATTTCGTCATTTTCAAAAATATGTTTTTTTAACAACTATTAAATATGAATTTTTCATGGTATTGACATGAATTTAAACATATTGGAAAAGTATTGAGTTCTTCTCTCCATTGATATATGATATGGTGCTGTTTAACCGAAAGTAAGTGTCACAATTATGTAAAACTTTAAAAACTCAAAAGGTTTTTTTAGCTTAATTATTATTTCATTGCCACAACTACTTTACGATTCTTACAAATCTTGAAATGTATGAGTTGATAGGCATGCAAAATCAAATTGTGAAACCATTTTTTAGTTAAGTTAACTCCAAATGGAGCACTAGTACAAAATTCGTGATTTTCGAAAGTATATTTTTTAAATACCAATAAATTACAAATTTTTCATGGAACTCAGCTTTGATTAAACCACACAACATGATTGTTAATTGAAAGAAGAGCTCAATACTTTTTCAATAAGCTGAAATGATTAAGAATACCATGAAAAATACATATTTTATGTATGTTTAAGAAAAAATTTCTTTTCGAAAATGACCAAATATCGATTTTTAGGGGGTCTCAAAAGAGTAAAAAGGCAAGAATTTGAAAATTTTTTCTAGCCAATATTTGTGTACGGTCAAAATCTTACCTTTTTTGCTTATTTTGGGTATGTATTCTGAAGAAAAAGGGTTATATAAAAAAACTTGAATTTTTGGTCAAAAAGGGGTTCACCAGACACAAATGAGGCTCCATGAGGATTTCTACGATTGCCAAAAAAAGTATATAGATAGTTTTTAAGAGTTATACTAAATTTAAAGTTGGTGTCCGAATGACTTTTTTTCTCCAAGCAAATTATCCGGCTTAATGTATAGTAACATCTATTAAAACATAAATGGGCATTTTTTTCAAAACGGCCTAATATAAGATTTTAAAAATCATTAATATTTATTGTTAAATGTTTCAAGATTCATATTCGGTCAAAAAAAAGAGATGGTCTGACTTTCGAATAAAAACTTGTTCAGGCACAACATGGTCAAAAATGGACGTGATTCCGACAAACACCTTTCACCACTCTTACAATCCCAGAATTTAATACTTTATAAAGAAGCTTATAATTATGATACAGAAATAAAATAAATCATATCTATATTTTATACAAAAACTTAGATTTATACAAAAATTGGCGTCATTCGCCTAACACGCCTATCTCACATACAACCCACAGTATTGAAAATACTATAAAAAGGTTTATATTTGAGTTATAAAGATAAAAATTGGTATATCCGTATTTCATGAAAACTAATTTGTTTACAAAAAGTATGTGTCATTCGCTCACGAACACGCCTACATACCAAAGAACCGATTGTAGTTAATCCTATATAAACTTATAAAGAAATACATGGATCTCTTTTAATATACATATATTTAAATATTATAGGATGTTCAGCGTATTTCAAAGTCGGCCTTGACCCACATTAGAATTTCCTTAATCTATTTGAACTCCCTCAGATTTAATGCCGGGAAAAAAAAAAAATCGACGTAGTATAAACTTATATTAATGCTCCCTTCTCATAGATCACAAAAAAAAAAACATTTTGTAAATTGAACCACTTGAGGTTTCTTATCAGATATATCTGTGTCAACAAGGAATAACAGCTCAACTCATTTTCAAAATTTCAGGAGAGCATTTTTAAAACTTAAATTGCTATCTAATATCAGGGTACCCTAAAGGGTACCAAAATCATGTAAAAACTCAATAGAGGTTCACGCTAGGTATCCCTAAAGAATTACCGTTTTTAAGCAATTTTTCTTATTTGATATTTTTTAAAACTTCATGCATTTTTGTTGCAATTTTTTTTTTTTATATAATATCATACTGATGGACTCAAGGATCTTTCGTTATTCTGATGTTTAATTGGTCAATCAGAAAATGGTGAATATAAGTCATTATTTGCCAAGTAGTTTGACAACTGTATTACTCCTTAAAGGGGGTTTAAGTTTGTTCGGCCAAAACAAGGCCTATTCCCAATAATTTTTTTTAAACATATTGTTATTACAGATAAGTTACAGATAATAAATGTATTATAATACAACATTTGAAGAATATTTAAAAAAAGTTAAAAAATATAAAGAAATATCAAATTTATTTATAAGTCACTTCAGCCTTATTTTATATAGAATATGTGTACAAATTTCTAAAACGATGGGTCATTAGTGTTTTCGTAGAGGTCACCGACTTTAAAAATTATATTATTGGGAAAATCAATTTAAGGTTCTATACACTGGCAACACTGACTTAGCGCAACGGTCATTTAAACTATCATAATTCCATCAATTTTGCTCCGATTGACCTCAAAACTTAGAACAATATTCTTAAGATTTTATACATTTAAAATATCGAATAAAAATAATGCTAAAACAAATTTTAAATGTCCCACATTTATCACCATTATTTTAAATTTAAAATAAAACATTTTTCTTAACGAAAACTGCCAAGAATTTAAATTTTTTATATTTATTGCATTTACAACAGAAATTAAATTCTAACAAAAAAAGTCGTTTTGGCAAATCGATATAAGATTTCGTTTGAGACAAGTTTTTGAGTAGATCGATTTTGAGTTTTTCTCAAAACTAAAAATGTTCACAAAAAAATTAGTTTTATTAATCATCAAATGATAATATTCTAAATAAATATTTTATTCAAAAAGTAGGGTTTCCAAGAAAAGATTTAAGTCTAATTTTAATGGTTTAAATATACTAAATATATATATTTTTTATCGTTAGAAATTCGTCAAAGTAATTAATTACTATTATTTAGCGTGTATTTTTATTTTAAGTGATGTACTTTTCAGTACAAAACACTAATTTCTACTGTGTATTGAGCAACACTTATTGGTTATGCAAATTTAAGCAAGATAGATATTATATTGATGACTTGGAAAATAAATCTATTTATGTCAAAAGGTCACTTAACATTCTAGTGAGCTAAGCCATCGATTTATAATTTACATTTTTAATATTTTATTTAAAAAAAAACCCAACATTTTAGTTGTTTTTCTTTTTAAGAAATGGTTAAAAATAATTGTTAAATTTAATAACTTCCTTCAGCGTCAATAAAGCATCAAAGAAAATTTTTTGTTTTGGTTTCATTGACAAAAAATTATGAAACCTCTGAAAACCCAATACCTCAACGATTTTTTTAATAAATTTTAATTTTTACAGAAACTTTTGCAAAAAATGCATAAAAAACACTTCAATGCACATTAAAGATCAATAATTATTACTAGAAAATTTCATATAGATTTTTTTTCCATAAAAAGACATTTTAATAGCAACTTCTTTATTTTGCATTTCTGACCAGACAGCCC